>JAZKJV010000893.1:272743-825984 GCA_037367405.1 Ottelia alismoides | reverse complement strand
TAGGAGCAGCAGCTGCTACAGAACTTGGAGCATCAAGGCTTCCTTCAAGTTAACGGTCACAGATTTGCTGTATTTTCCTTGTTATGAATGGAGGCCGTAGGAGTCTCTGTTTCTGACGAAATTTGAATGACATATTAGAGGGATATAATTATGAAAATCCACGGTGGTATTTTTCAAAAAAAGTAAAAAATTTGCAAAAATAGAATGTGAAGTAGGTAAGGTTACCTACTTCACAAAGTAGGCTCCCTTTCCTCTCTCTCTCTCTCTCTCTCTCTATATATATATATATATATATATTAAACAATATGCATACATTCATTTGAAAGTTTCACAAGTGCTTCACAGAAGAAATAGCTGGACCTTCTTAACTGATCTACATGAGGAAAGATCTACACATATACCTGTTGATATTTTGATTTTTAGGTGGATAGGAGGGAAACATGCTTGTGTAGATTTGACAGAAGTTTCACCGTTGGTGGGATTGAAGAGCGGGATCTTCACAGCAGTGCATGCTGCCTTTAAAGCTTCTTTAGCAAAAGTAGCGAAGGACGAGAAAGCCTGCACGAAAAATCAACATGACTTCATCTCCTTTAATTTTGACACTTTTGATTTCTTAGCACCGGAAGCTATTGAGTTTTTGAAGAGGATCTCAAAAGTGATGAACAGTAATGTGACGGACCCAAGGTTTGAAAAAACGAAAGGCGGAACGAGGCGGTTTCCTTGAAATCGAGGCGAGGCGTAGCCTCGAGGCGGTCGAGGCGTAAGCCTCAGTTTATATAGAAAAATATGTATAAAACTACAAGTATATATATCTCTATGTAATTATATGTTCTCTACCCAATATATAATAATTTACACTACAAGATATGATGAAATGATAAACCCCAAAATAGAAGATAGAACAATATCATATACACTTCTACATATTTTCATCCAATCAAAGAGGAATTCATTGACTACAGATATTGTGAAAGAATTAAACAACACATATATGTGTATGAAATATTATTGTAATTAAAGTATGACTAAATATACATCGAAGAAATTTATGTTATGTGTCTAACATATAATATATGATAGCATGAGAAACCATGAATCATATCCATTTCGAGCAAATCTTTGAAATATTGTTGTAATTAAAAGTTCGATTAAATATATGTCGAAGAAATTTATGTTGTGTCTAATATATAATATAAGGCAACATGAGAAACCATGAACCTTATCCATTTTGTTTTCCTTGATATATTGCAAATCTTGTTAAGTTACAAGTATTGTTTAATTTAATATTTATGAATTCATTCATTAAGAGTGAAATAGTAAGACTTTGCCAAAATAGTTGGATACATTAATTGTAAATATGAAGTTATGGGCATGAAATGAACATCATAGGCATTCATCGTATATAATCATTATCCTAAATAAACAGATATTGATAAGCTTCTCAAACTACTAAGGAAACCATGAAAATAATAAAAAATACTTCAAAAAAAGCAAAAACGCCTCACAAAACGCCTCGACCGCCTCGAGGCGTTCCGCCTCGAGGCTATGCCTCGACCACTCGAGGTGCACGCCTCACAGGACAAGTCTGAGGCGTAAGCCTCGAGGCTAAAAGGGACCGCCTCGCCTCGAGGTGTACGCCTCGACCGCCTTGAGGCTAGCCTTTTTGAACCATAGACAGACCTTAGGTCTATGGATATAGTGTTTATAAGGATTGATTTTACAATTCAAAAAGGACTAACAACACAGCTTTCGCCGCTTGCCTCGTAATTCGATGTAAACTTTTCGATAGATACTATTATAAAATGGTTAAAGTTTCGTAATAAAAGTATTGTTAAGGTCGTGCTCCTTTAGCCCCCCAAAAAACAGAAACTGGTAGTATTATTATAAAATTAACACTGTAGTTTCTCACAGAGTGGCACGCCGGACGTGGTTGCTCACAGTGGAGTCCGGCGACGCGCTCGGGGTCCTCTATTCGTATGGACTGCGACGTCGAGGAGAAGACCAGCTATAAATCCAAATGCGAATCCCACCGCCGGGCCTTCTTTTGTTGTATTCGTATCTTGGTCATCGGAGTTGCGAGGGGAGCCATCATGTACCTGCTTGCATCGTCCTGGATCGAGTGGCGCACCACATAGACCGGGGTTTCCCATGTAGCTCGAGGAGTTGAACGTGGAGAACTGAGTGCCATCTGGGATCCGCCCGACCAAGTTGTTGTATGAAACATTGAATTTTGATAAGAAGCTGAGGCTGTTCAATGCTGCTGGGATGCTTCCATTCAAGTGGTTGCTAGAAAGGTCCAAATTCTCCAAATTTACCATTTTAGAAAGCTCTTCTGGGATCGAACCGGTTAGATTGTTGTTGCTTAGATCCAAAATATGGAGTTTCTTCAAGTTACCGAACTGGGGTGGGATTGGCCCGGTGAGGTCATTGTAGCTGAGATCTATAGTAGGAGGGAAGCTCCCGATCTGATTGTACTGCAATCCGACCAATCGGTTTCCTAGTATCCTGAAGATTGGGACATCAGCTACAGATGATCCTCTCTGAGATGCATTGCTGCTCACAAGAGTGGAGATGTTGGTCAAGCTAAGTGGGATCTCACCGGTGAGGGTGTTGTTGGAGAGGTCGATGTAGAGCAGCAAGCTGAGGTTATCAAACCATGAAGGAACAGAGCCATACAGCTTGTTCCATGACAGGTCGACGAGCCGCAGATTCATACATTGCGACAGCCAAGCAGGCACCGAACCGGAGAGAGCGCAATAAGCGGCGCTGAGCAACTGCAATGACTTGAAGCCGGTGATGCCATCGCTGGGAAGTGTTTCTCCTTTGAAGTTGATGGTGACGATCAGGGTGATGAGATTTGGGCAGTGCTGGAGCGTCTCAAGTGCCGATGATATGTTGGTGAAGGAGTTGTTCGAGAGGCATAGACATTGGAGTGCCGTGAGACCCCTGAAGCTTCTGGGGACCTCCCCTTCGAGATTGTTCCTTGCGAGATTGATGGTCTTTAGACGGAGGCATGAGGAGAGATCCGGGGGGATGACTCCATTGAAGAAATTGGAGCCGAGGTCGAGGTTGGTAAGCTGTGGCATGTTGGAAAAGTTGAGGCTGATCTGATCACGCAATGAATTCCTGTTCAAGTTGAGAACTTGGATCGACGATAGTCTCGAGAGAGACGAAGGAAGATTACCATTGAAAGAATTCGAGGAAAAGGACAAGGAACGCAGGTGCTTGAGGCCTCCAAACACGTCCGGGATTAACCCACTGAACTTGTTCGACGAAATGTCCAGCTCGGTGAGGTTGATGAGATCGCCAATTTTAGACGAGAGGAAGCCTCCGAGTTGATTGCTCTGCAACAACAGCTTCTCCAAGGAGGCTGAATTGAAGAGGGAGTCCGGTAGAACGCCCGTGAATCGATTGAAAGATATATTGAAATATCGGATAGAAGGGAGAGATAAGCCCGCCGATATGTTCTCCGTGAGGTTGTTGCAGCTGAAGTTCAAGATTTCCAACCTTGACAATTTGAACACCTCTGGAGGGACGCTGCCGGTGAGGGAATTGTTGGCGAGGTTGAGATTCGTAAGATAATCCAGCACACCGAGGGAGTTGCTGCTGATGGAGCCCCGGAGACCCATATTGGCAAGTTGCAGCTCTGTAACTCTACCGCTCGAATTGTCGCAGGAGACGCCTACCCATTGGCAGCAATTCTTCGAGGAAGAAGAGGATGAGTTGTTGGATAGCCATGAGACGGGCGCGGAGAGCAGTCCCTTCGCGAAGGCCTGCAGATGCTCCAAGTCGCGGGAGTTGCATTCTGTTTGCTGCGAAGACGAAGCTGTGGCATGGAGCAGCAGAGCCAGACCAAGCACCAGGGGGGTTCTCCCCATGGAAGGGGGAGCACGGAGGACCGAGGCAAAAGACGATATCTTGAGAAGGTACGAAGAAGGATTGCAAAGTGGATATTTTGATGATAAAAACTCGATAAAATGACCACTCATTTGGATTCCAGTGCATGTTGATGTATCGAAACCACCTTCTTGAAATTGCTCCGGCAAAGTCTACGCCTTCCATTTTGTCAATACCGATATTATCCAATCCGAAATGGTCAACCGAGAAGAAATATCTTGATAGAATCCGCTATTTAATACAATAAATTTCATAAAAAATCTCTCGCTCAGTCGTTGGATCACGACTTTCCCACTTTTGTATATAAACTAGCGGTTGAGAATCTGAGATGATGTAAATACTATGAATTCGTCCACAATACTATGACAAAAAAAAGAAAATGGTATGAGCAGGGATGGAACTAGTATATATGGTTGGAGAGCCATGTCCCCATGATTATTATATGTCATTTGGACAATATATTAAGTTTTTAATACGATTCCTTCTTATTTGTATTATAATTAATGTTGTTATAGAAAATTGTAGACTTATGAAATGGTCAAGAGATAGAGTGGTATGGTTATTATTTGTAGATCAGAGTTTGAATCTTATCTCCATCAATTTTACTTTCTTTTATATGGTTTATCCAATCACTTCCAATGTATCAAAATAATTTGATATAAAATTGTATTCGAGTTTATTTATCTCTCCCGTTATTTTTAGTATTCCTTATAAATTGAATAAATTTTATTATTTCCTGTTTACCATGAATTTTTTTGTTTCGAAATTTCACTTGATAATTTAGCTTTTTTAGGATAGATTTAGAGATGCTTATATTATTATATTTATCCAATGTAAAAAATAGCAACTGAAAATACCAATCTATCTGAAATTCTAATATTAATAATAGATTTAAATTCTACATTTATCCAGATTGAAAGAGGTTCATTTTAAAAATATTAATTCTATTTAAAAATATCATTCAAAAATATATATTTTTCATTTTCGAGTATACATAATAGTTGTATACTCGACCCTCCTTGATGAAATTGCTGATTCCGCCCCTGATTATGAATGCATGTAAATGTAAAAAACATAGATAACAAACTTACTAATACTGTAACCATTGGCAAACGAGCTAACTAATTAAGACAATGCCCATCCAATATGGATGTTAAGTTATTAAAACAATGAATGAATTTCATTGGTCAGAGGTTTTCATCATAAATCTTCATGACTTATCAGGGGATATGGCGAGTTCGTTCACATGAAAGGCGACACCAACATTTGTAAAATTAAATTAAAAAAATGAATATTATCGTAAGAAATAAATCTTTTAAAATATGTCACGAAATAAATAGAGGGTAATAATCATTCTGATTCTACAATTTATTCCACATAGATATGCTATTACTTTTTAGTATTTTTATTATTTGTGTCCCTCTTAGATATGCAATATCAGTTTTTCATCTTTTTTGAATATCACTTGTGTCTCTAACTTCTTAACCATTATCATTTGTACCCTTCTATTAATTTTGTTATCGATGAGTTAACTAAACCATGGTGTATTCAAACCACGGCGTGGTTAAGTGGGGTATAATGGTCAAACCCTCCCCCTTCTTTCTTCCTCCTCCCCTAGCCCCTCCACTTTATCTCCCTCTTCCACCTAACCCTTCTCTCTCACATCCTTTTTCCCCGTTGTATTGCCTAACACTGCAGGCACCCTCGTCGGAGAGTCAACCGCAACCTCTTCGTCTTCTCCGAGGAGCAAAGCTGGGTTTCCTCACCATCCATTTTACCAGAGTTCCACCTTGCCGTGCATCACCTACAACCAAAAGTAGTAGAAATGTTAATGGCCTTATAGAGCCACTGGAGAGTAGCATCACAACAAGAGTCATCGTCGTCGATCCGAAACCACTTGGAGCAACCCTCTTATTTAAGCCCCATCTCGCATGAAGAATAAGCCATATTCATAAGGACAATCACTACTGGAATGTGCACTTTACTTGTCGGTCGCTAATCACCGGTACATGTAGCCATCCATCGATAATGATGCATCGAAAAAAGTAGCGATGCAATTAGTTTTTGTGGCAGTCGGCCATTAACCGTCAAGAACGTTGACCGCCTCAAATAGACAAACCGTAGAGAATAAGTGCCTTCCATAGTTCATAAACCACCATTGAGAATACAATATCGACAGCTTATGTAACTGTCACCGATGATTGTACCATGACAGTATCAGTGGTTTTGTAACCGTCGAGAATATCTCCTGTAAAAAATAACAGCAACGGTTGATGTTGATCCTCCCCTCCTCCTCCTCATCATCCTCATCATGCACATGTGGAAGAGATATCAAAACATTTAAAGACATAAAGGTCAAAGCATTCACGTCAAAGGTTCGCAGAAATACCATACATTCATTAGATAAAATGTTCAAACATAATATACCGAGAAAACTGCATACATCCAAAAAGTAGCTGTTCCAACACCTAACACTTTACAATTTCATTGGTACAATTGGCAAACATTTTAAAGCTACATTAGAGATGCATTATCATCTGGAGATGGATCATTGTCATCACGATCATGGTGTGGAGGAACTTGGCATCATCCAGACAGCTCTTCGATCAACTTATGAAGTTGATCCATCATCTGCATGCTCTGGAGGATAACATCCCACAACCAGTCCTCCCTCTCCTGGAAACTCTCCACCTTCCAGGTCCAGACCACGACCTTTTCTTTCAACTGCTCGAACTATGCAGATAACGGACCACCACCGCTTTTTTTCATAGTAACCCATCTTGGTGGAAGGTGCATCACAAAGCAAAACACGTCCAGAGTGATGTGTAGCCAGCGGATCAACATGTCAAAACGCCTCCACATTCAATTCTTCCGGAGTTTCTTGAGTTAGACCTAATTGAGTCTAGAGGAAGTCGATAGTGTGACCCTACATTTTAAACACTTTATTAGATAAAACACATGCCTAATTAGTCAAAATAAAGTTATTATTTAACTTACATGGACATCTCCATATCTCTCATGGATGAAGGTCTTGTTACTCTCTTTGTCGGTCGTCTATCATGTAATCCCGAACAGTCTCACTCGAGCAGTACTCTCTACAGTATCAGCCTAAAAAACTACAATAATTCATCATGTAGCAGAAGATCTATATCTTAGGATAGGGACTAACATACATGCTTGTTTTTCAATTTATCCAAACTTGTCATAGCCACTGTGTGGGTAGGATCAGGAGCATTACCTATGTTGCTTATGTTCTTCTCGTATATATGTTATGGATCCACATGTTAAAATTAAAATAATCAATTGAATGATTAAGATATTGATATTTACAAGATATCATTACCTTGAACTCATCATTGTCCTAGTATGTAACCGATGCTTCCCATTCAGCAGGATGTCAATTTTCTGGAGGGTGGGTTCACGCTTCAGCCCTTATTGGGAACCAGTCGAAAGGCTTCGATATATATATATATATATATATATATATATATATATATATATATATATATATATATATATACACACACACACACACTATAATCATTGCTCCTAATCTTAGTGACAAGCATATATATATATATATATATGTATGTATATATATATATATATATATATATATATATCGGTAAAATGGGGCTGTCCTCAGGGAGTAGCCAACTTGGCTACTCTCACCGCTATTTTTCCCTCATTTTTTTTATTTTTTTGGAAAATAAAAATTTGTATATTCATCATTATATCCCTCCCACATTCTATTAAAATTTCGTCAGAAACAGAGACTCCTATATATATATATATATATATATGAGGAAAGGGAGCCTACTTTGTGAAGTAGGTAACTTACCTACTTCACATTTCACTTTTTACAAATTTTTTTATTTTTTGAAAAATGCCACCGTGAATTTTCATAATTATATCACTGTAATATGTCATTCAAATTTCATCAGAAACGGAGACTCCTACGGCCTTCATCCAGAACATGTAAAATACAGCAAATCTGTGACCGTTAAAAAATGACTGTCTGGATGGAGGCCTTAGGAGTCTCTGTTTCTGACGAAATTTGAATGACATATTAGAGGGATATAATTATGAAAACCCATGATGGAATTTTTCAATAAAAAAATAAAAAAAATTTGCAAAAAATGAAATGTGAAGTAGGTAAGTTACCTATTCACAAAGTAGGCTCCCTTTCCCCTCTCTCTCTCCCTCTCTCTCTCTCTATATATATAAGCAAAGATAAAATATAGTAAGCATCTAACCATCACATCAAAAAAGACTATATGCGAAAATTTAGTGAAAAAACGGACAACTAAATTTCTTTCCCTTGATCAGTACATCACAAGTTCGATGTAAAATCCCCCCATCTATCGCAAATTCATCATTTCAATAAAAAATATTCCGCATGTCCCAACAAACATTAATACTCAAAAAATCATTATTTTATTCAATTTTCTATTTTTAGACATGCCTTCATGTCATAGATGATAGAAGCCTTAAGTGACGGTAAAGGTCGTGATATAACACAAAGTGTATTTATAAGGGTTGTGGGTAATTATATAGTCTGTAGATGCTTTCATGATATTGCAAAAGTTTATAGAGATCACCTGTAAAAAACTCTTTTGTTTCTGATTTTCACCGTGGAAGGAAATATCGACGTCACCGATATATCGATATCGACATGGGACCGATACGAGCACCTATATGACGATATGTCCCGATTTCCAAGTATTTTCTTCACAAAAGCTCGTCGACATGGCGATAGGTCCCGAATGGAGTCACGAGCTTCATACTAGTAGTGATTACAGGAATCCAAAATAAGTGGGCGGGATACAATAATGCCACATCGCTCGTTTATAAACTTTGTTTATTCTATATAAATATCTTGGAAGACTTCGTGCCAGCAGTGATGAGAAATGCCCATGAGGTCTGGGCGACCTCTAACGTCCGATTGCTGAGGACATGCTGGGTATCTCTGAGCTATTTGTTTTTTTTCCCCTCGTCGGATTAGCCGTTTAAATTGCATTTGATTTTCTATAATATTGAAAAGTCATGTTTATTTACTGAAAATCCACGGAAAATAAAAATCCATATTTACTGAAAATCCACGGAATATGAAAATTCATATCCAAATCCTTCGAACTTCTGAAAAGAATTTTACGGTAATTTTATGGAAAATAACATGAATACATATGTGAAAAAGGTTGATCATTTACGCCTATCATATATAAAGCCAGTTCGACATGCACGAGCTTCTTGTATTTTGGACTTTTCGACTTTTTTTTTAAAACAAGTTAAAGTCATTCCTCGTTCATAAACCTTACAAATTGGTGTCCGACAAAGATAGGACTTACAACACAGTCCATTCAATCGAAGATAAGGGGATGCTGATTAGTGGGCAAAACCAAACAACAAGAAGTAACATAAAAATACTCGCCACAGAAGTCATTCAAAAAGAGACCTAATTCAATGGTTTGGTGGTAGAGCAATATGCCTACCGTCCTAATCAGAAAAAGAGTGAGACCAAGTTCCCAGATCGAATGTGGTTGATGTCATCTTCGAAGATACTCTTCGTGTTGGAGATGGAAAATAAGAGCCTGCGAGCAACAATGTTACTTGGTATGACTTTATTCTTGGAGGAGGTGCATGTAACGTCCCGAGCTTAGGTCTCCGGTCCGTTATCGTGGAAAACTGACCCTGACAACTTATTGGGTTCGGGCCCAAATGAATCCGTCGACAACCACCCAAAATGCTTAAACCTAAGTTGTCAATTAGTAATCCCCACCACTTATAAACCACACCCACGCTTTGTGAGTTTTAGATGTGGCACTATGTTTTGGGGTTGGGGAGTTACAACCTCCCCCAGTTATATTCGCAACGTCCTCGTTGCGACATGGCCCATCACTTATTCCCCGTGACAGTGACGGTTGCACGCTCCGGGTAGCCTTTTCCTCCAACCTCTTCGTAGGGGCGGCTCCACCTCTCGGGTAGCCCTTTCCACTATCAGAGGGACCATGGCTTTGATACCATTTGTAACGTCCCGAGCTTAGATCCTCAGTCCGTTATCGAGGAAAACTGACCCTGACAACTATTTGGGTTCGGGCCCAAATGGATCCGTTGACAACCACCCAAAATACTTAAATCCAGGTTGTCAAGTAGTAATCCCCACCACTTATAGACCACACCCACACTTTGTGAGTTTTTAGATGTGACACTATGTCTTGGGGTTGGGGTGTTACAGTGCATCCCCATCGTCTGTAAAGCAGATGATTCCAACATCGTCTACCTTTGAGCCTAAATGGTTAATGGAACTTTTTTTGGAAATTCAATAGTAGGAAAGTCAATTCTTGCAATTTCACAGTACATAGTGATAATAAGATCATAATTTTAAAGATTAAATATTCAAATTAGAAAATAGAGAGACACGTTTAATGCGACTCAGACTTTAAGAGATTTGGTGTCTATGATTAATGGGATGGTTGTGGATTTCAATGGATCCAAAGGAAACACAACTTATGCAGTAGTTAAGGGACTTGATATGCCTTTAGTCTAAATTCAAGGTTTCGCATGAGATTGAGACTCATTGGAAGTTCATCTGTAGCAACAACCCAATCTATTTGAGTGGAGTTCCCACAAAGTAGGTTCAATATGACAATAACATGTTATTTGGAGAAGGAATTTTTACACCCATAATCCTGAGTAATTCCACAATTACAATCATAACCCTGCAAAATCATGAATTACACGAGAAACCTTAGATAGTCACTCTGTCTCACAATCATAACCCTTCGTTAGTTTAATATGTTAACTCAACCATACGAGTGAGTTTATCTAACCAATCTATAATTTAAACGCTGGGATTAGCCTAAATAAAAACACCAAAGGAAAAAATAAATGACGGTTGACTTCGAGAAGGACACGGGGTATTCGAGGAGGAGCAACGACGGTGGGGAATAGGGGGCTTACTGGCGGAGGCGGGTAGGGGTGCGCGGGGAGGGTGGTGGTGGGCCTTCGTCAAGAGCTCGTGGACGCGTTAGGGAGGAGCTTCGAGCTTCGGGCAGGTCAGTGGGGAGAAGGGGGCCGTTGCAGGTTTGGGGGGGGGCTTCAACCTTCAAGCAGATCGGTGGGGAGTGGGAGCACGTTGGCGGAGGAGGGCATGGGCGCACGGGGGAGTGGTGGTGGGCCTTTGTTAAGGGCTGCTGGTCACGGGGGAGGAGAAGGATCGGCAGGGGGGCTCCGAGGAGAGCTCGTCAGTCAGCTTCGAGTAGGAGGAGAAGCTCGACGGGCTGCAGGATGGGGATCTTCGAGCAAGGGAGGGGAAGGGTCGGCGGGGGGCTTCGATGAGCGAGGGAGAGGAAGGGTTGGTGGCGGGGGGGCTCCAGCAAGGGAGGATCGGCGGTGACGAGGAGGGATGGAGGAGCTGCTCGAGGAGGGGGACTTCGAGCAGGGGAGGATCGGTGACGGGCTGCTTCGAGCAGGGAGAGAGAGGCGGGCATAAAGAGAGAATGGCATGTTTTGTAAATAAGAACAAGCTTTAGAGGCAGTTTTGTCTTTTCAAACGAAAACCGTCAAATATAACGGATATCTCAAACGGAATATAACATGGGGTTATGTCATGTAAGAGTTAAGTATTACTCGGAGTTTCTCATTTAATTCATGATTATGCAGGGTTATGATTGTAATTGCATAATTACTCAGGGGTATGAGTGTAAAAATCCCTTTGGAGAAATGCTCGACGATTTAATTTTCATGTTATGCACGGGTGTTTAATCCAAGCAAGCCTGAGTTCTTTTAAACTACAAGAAAAGGAAGAGCATGGTTTCTAAATGGATTCCACGCTTAGGGCAAGATGTTAGCAATGTTCCTTTAACACACTTCCTATGCACGTCTTATCGTGGAAAGAAGATAAAGGAAGAAAGTCTTTCCTAAACAAACTCGTGAAATCGGATCACAGCATATGGTCTTTAAAGACATCGATCGTGAAGACTACAATAAGAACATAATTTTGTTGATATCTTTTACCTTACATTAAGGTCTGAAGTTCAAGATATAATTAACTTTGTTCATGTGAAGATTAAAGTAGTAAACTTAGATAGATGTTCAAACTGAATGGTAACTTTTTGCGAAAATAAAAAGTTTGGTAGTTAGAAGATATTTCTTGTTTCGCGGTGAGTTTATTTTTTAAATAGGGTAAATTACAATTTGGGTCCCCATCTATGGGTCCGATCCAAGAATGGGTCCTGATCTTTAAATTGTAACGATTCGGGTCCCAGAGCCATTAATGTAAGGAATTTTTTTAGGCTAATGACGAGTATGCCCTTGTTTAAAAGTTGGAACCAAACCCCCATTCCCTTCCAAACAAGGGCATAGTCGTCATGAACCCCAAATTTCGATTTCCTAAATGGGTTTGGGACCCGAATCGTTACAATTTGAAGATTGAGACTCATTTTTGGATCGGACCCAAATTGTAATTTACCCTTTTAAATATTATATTCGTGTGATATCGTTGAATGACTATTATTCCATATCCTATCGCAACATTCTTTATATCTCTTCCAAAGCAAATAGCAACGTTACGAAGATAGAGCATAAACTTAGTGATGATCCGGTGACTATTATTTCGGTGATATATCATCGAAATATCGTGTCGATACGATATCGAAACGATATCGATATCCATACGATTTTCCATGGTTTTCACACAAAACTCTGTAAGTTTTCTTCCATCATCAGTCAATGTCAGGATCAAGTTAAATCTAACAAATAAAAGGCATGAAAAAATAATAAATTATGTGATTCCGTTCTCTCACTGAAGTACCCAAGAAAAGATAAAATTGTAACAACCATATGTGAAAATATAATAATCTCTACATTTTTTACCCAGCACAAAAGTATAATAATAACAACAACCACGAATGAAAATATAAGAAGTTTCACAACTTTGTCCTCCCATTAAAATATTTGGTGAGAGACAAGATTTGGTTGCAGGGTTGGGCATGGGTTGAGTTGGCCGAACCTGAGGTACCTCTCCTTCTAAATATCCCAATCCTCCTCACAGTTATTATTCACAGAGGTACCCCAACCCAATCATGTCCAACCATGCAACCAAACGAACCAATAATATAAGAGTAATAAAGTATACATTTTTTTGCCCTCTCATTAAAGTATCCAATAAGAGACAAATAACACGTTGTACCATATCCTTAGATTTATCTATCATACCTTTTTCTATAAAAGCCTCCTCATTTTATTACTTGGTTGGGTTGGAGTAACCTCATATGAATAACAGTGGTACTATGTTTTCCATGTGGTACTATATTTGGGGTTAGGGATCACAAAGTGTGGGTGTGGTTTATAAGTGGTAGGGATTACTACTTGACAACATGTTTATTTGGATGACAACTTGAGCTTAAACATTTTGGGTAGTTGTCAACGGGTCCATTTGGACCTGAACCCAACAAGTTGTCAGGGTCAGTTTTTCTTGATAACGGACCGGGGACTTAAGCTTGGAACATTACAGTCACGTGTCATTAGTTCGTACATTTTGATGGTAAACCCATCTCTTTCACTTGTCATTAGTTCGTGTTCGGGATGAATTTCCCTTATTAGAATGAATCGTGAGAAAGTTCTCAAGTTGATAAGCGGCTACAGTTTTTAGATACATGCGCTTGTGTAAAGGTTTTTATTTTCATTTTTAACACTTTTCTTTACATAGATTTGAAGCGATGCGGAATAGAAGAGCATTTGGCCTCCTTGGTCCCCAAAAAGATTATGTAACACATGGTTTAAAAATAAAAGATATGAACAAAACATCTTTATATTTATTTCACGGGTAAACCCATTCATATAATCTCGGTCCCCGTTAGAAAAGGGTACCTATTAGAATGGGTCAGATCGACCCGTGATCTGATAATGATGAATCAGGATGAGTCATGATCAAACGAGTCGGATACCTGCCCTGTGAACACCCCTACTTAAAATCCATGGGACGAGACATGAAGACGAGGAAGAAGAACCCATCAGAGCTCACGCAGATCCTCATGCCACTACTAACACATGCAACTTGACCCCGTTGCAAGTGACGGATACGAAGTAACATCATCGTAGCGAGGCAAAATGCCCCTTCCTGAACCCACAAACACCATCGTTTTTAATCCTCTAATATCTTTTTGGCAAGTACTACTGTATGCAACTATTACAAAAAAAAGTACTAGTGTATGTCCGAAAATTATTTCCCATAAGGGCATGGGGAATGGACATGAAGAAATGCCGCGTTTCAGCAAATGGTTCGTCGATTGGTGAGTAGGAAACCCACTCAATGGATCATTCACCGGCGAGCAGGACTGCTGTAAATCGGTCCATGCCCGAACCTCTTGATCATGTTCACACGAAATCCAAGTTTTTGTAGACTCTTACTGTGCAAACCGCTTGATCTTAATCGAGCGGCTCGAACATCCTTTCAATTTACAGCAGAGGATCTCCTCTCTCGTTCACGGTCTTCAAGGCATCCCGAAAAAGAGGAGCAAACATACAGAAAAAAATGTTAACTTGGTAAATGGTTTGCTGAGTTTGTTAGCAACGTCGAAGATTCCCCGGACGGCAAACCATTAGCCGAATCTGTGTCAGATATAAAGGGAGCCGATCGTCTGCAGTGATTACCCCTGCTGTAACACAGGGGGTTCGTCAGATGCGAGATGGACAACCCTGGTCAGGGGCCGGAATAGTGGTTTCCCTATCAAGGTCGTCCATCGTGCATCCAACGGACACTACGTTAGGGGAATCTACAGCAGACGATCTTCTCAACACCTATAAATACCACTCCCCATCCCCATTTCTCCTCAAGCTCCCTCTCTGCCGCTCTTTATGTCCCTCTCTTTAAAGCATTGTTGGTTCACGAACCACTTAATAAAAAATGCGGATGCGCAATCACTCACCAATACTGAAGCACGTGAAGAAAAGAATAATCAGATTTAACGGTGGTCGGTCATCTTTCGTGACCCCCGAAGAAGAAAGATCACTAAAAGAAGAACGAGTACAACTCTCTCCATTTCATTGCTCTCTTCCTCTTTCTATCTCTCTCTCTCTCTCTCTTGCCCTTTCTCTATGGGTTATATTATTCTTGTGGTAATGTGAAGACAATGTCTCTCACCTTCTCTATATATAGCTCAATTGCAACCCTATAGTCATATTCCCATTAGGACCAACTCAACTATTATTATGATTAGAAGTTCCCTCCCATTAAGATTCTTAATGGTAACATAACTCTAATTCTAACAAAGATGCATCACAACCTAAACACTAATACAAGACGGTACCAACGAGAGTTTCTATATTTGAAAGAAATAATATAATATATATAATAGAGTACCAAAATACGTTGAAAAACTGAAAATTATAAAGTGATTAGAATTCAACGATAAATGGAAGAAGAAAGAACACAGAACACGCAAATATGGGGAACTTATGGCAAATACCCATCAAAAAAAACAACTTGCTCAGAACTGCCCGTGCGTTTCGTCAGAAATCCGATGCACCTAAGGTCACCCAAGACCTCTCCTGGACATGTCATCATCGCTGATGAAGATGTTTACCTCGAGTTTTATAAAGAGGACAAATTTATATATAATGAGCGATGTGGGATTATAATTTGCGGTGATTCGCGATTACCTTGGTTTTATGCGGAACTCTTTGAGCGGCCTACGGCGGACCTCTTGACAATGATGGAGTTACTCGTTCGGGTGAAGGTTCTTTCAATCGGACACGATCATGGGGCTTGGAGGTATGGTCGGTTTTCAATGAAGAAGGCATATAAAGCTTTCTATGCTTCATTTATTTTTGATCCTGACATAGCTAAGCCAACCTTGGGGCGGATTTCAACTTAGAAGATTCCTTGTCGAGTCAAAGTATTCATGTCACTACTGGAATCTGCAAAATAGGCGACGTTTGTAAACGTCGGATTTGAGGCCTTTTAACGTCGCCCTTGCCTAACACGACGTTAACTAACGTCGATGCAAATACGTCGTCTCAGCCTCGTCGTCCTTGGATAAGCCAACATATCTAACAAACGTCGAGGTTGCTTGATAACCAAGAGCGACGTTAGAACGTCGACTATGGTTACCCAAACAATCGCTTACTAACACCGTTAGAGCTTTTTGCCGACGTTCAAACGTCGCTCTTACAAATCCAATGCCAACATTAGAACGTCGTCCTTGACTAATTTATATCTATTGTCACCTATTTTAATGCTTTGTTGGTATTAAATTTATATTATTATGTTTGCTAGCCGACGTTGTCTCAATTTTGCACTAATCGGATTGATTTCAAACTCTATTTCCATATCAATATCAAAGCAGAAAATGGTATGATATAATATGATTTCAAAACCACTGTGATTTTTCTTTAGTAAGCTTATGACTTCATTCCTTCACTATACATCATATAAGATGCTATAACTAGAAAAGACACCAATACATATACATTATCCTCAAACTGAAAAACGCACAACATTTTGCTTTTACATAAAAACGGTCATCAATCTTGACGATATGCTCACTGTTGACCACCCTACAACAAGCGTACCCCCATATCAATTGTCAAACGCTTCATCCATCAACGGCGGAAGATTTTGTGGGTGACTTCCCCTTCTTGGCACTAAGTTAGGTGTCACAACACAGGTGTCAAATCTGATGCTTCGACGTCCGCAAACTTGAACTGATCAATTTGCTGGGTCAGAGCACCTTGTCAACGGTGTAGATTGTCGGTGGCAGCAGATCAATTATCGTCCATGCCAATGGCATTGTAGATCCTGTAGAAAAATAACTCTATCAAAAGTTTACATACTATATAATATTGAAGGAGTGGAACCTGGCGGAGTATTAGAAATACGACATATATCGGGGGTAGTTCAAAAGACGTCAGGAGCCACAACTCACTTCCATCGTTGCCGGAAACCCGTTCCCCCATGAAGATCACCACCACGGAGCTCTATCGACTCCTTTATCATCATCACCCCATGGCTGCCTTTGATGGCCGCCTTCTGGCTGTAGATTCCCCTAATGTCGCTCGGTTTCCACGCCCTCGCCAGAGAGGATCAACGTCGGTAAGCCCGATGACATCTGAGAAGAACCCATGGCAGCTTGCAGAGCCTCCATCGGCATCTTATCTCAGCATGACCCTCCACCTAAAGGCATGATTGGGAACGATACTGGAGTACGGGGGGAGGAGAAGAGACGGAAATGAGCAGGTATAACTTTATGCTTAGTGAAGGGAGGTGAACAGACGCTGGCGCCCTAGAAACGTTGGAATCAAACCCAACATTTAATAGATAAATGTTGGTATATATTCTCATGTATCGACATTGAGTATTAAACGTCGACCGTATATTACAGTTATCGACTCTTATATAAATGTCGGCTTTGTTTTGATCAAGGTCGACGTTCACACTAATGGAATGTCAGCTTAGATTGAATTTCTTGTAGTGTGTGGCTTCTAGGTAGTAAGCGGATCATGACAGATGCACGAAGAGACATATTATTCTCCGTGGCTAGTGATTCTTGTCAACATTACGTGGAAGGTATCGAAGTTATTGATTACCTATTTTTTGCGTGTTCAACGTCAAGAGAGATCTAAGCGGAGCTTGCTCTCATCGAGATCAATGCAGAGAATTCTAGGTCCTTTTGGGATTCGTTTGAAACTTCACGCTGTTTGTAGTCTTCTATGGCATTAATCTATGCAGTGGCCACATTTTGGACAGCTTGGCTTGCGAGGAATGGTGTAGTCTTTCGAAGAGAGAGAATGTATGTTGAGAATGTTCTCGAGCATGCCAAGATCCTTTGGGACTCCTGATCCTTGTACTTTTGATACATTACATGTGATTATAATATTTTGGGTGCTCACCTTTTCGGCTTTGGAACTTTTTTTCTTTTAAAAAAATAGAACTAGTGGGTAAATAAAACAATTGACTAAATTGAACTAAAATAGATATAACGTCGGAGTATTCTCAACAAGGCGTTGGGCCAAAATTAGAATAATACCTAGGTTGAGACATTTATTGGTTTGTAGAAATCCACCAATGAATAGGAATAGGTTGGCTGCATTCTTATTAACTTAAATGAATATTATACCCTAATTACAAGAGAGTTATAATAAGCGCTATATGAAATATTAATATGAAATGTCTTGACTAAAAGCAATTGCAAATTTCTTACAACGGGAAACAAAATAAAAGAAAACTAGCTACAAAAGAAAATTTATCTAAGGGTTTTTGCACTTGTACCCTTGTATTCTTACAAAATTTATAATGCTCTATTATTGCACTTATATGCTTATTTTACCTTTAGAGATAGGCAGTACTGTGAATTTTGTAAGATAGAGGTTATTGTGAAAAGTAGAGATATAACTGTAATTGTGAAATCTCAGAGGCACAAGTATAAAAAAAACACATTAATCTAATTATGAATAGTAACCTTTGCGTCGATGACTATGCCTCAAAGTACTCTACAAGAATCTTATCATGTTCTACTCTTGCACTTGGTCACAATATAAATATGGGACAACCATATGCCCAATTAAAACATATAAAGGCTTTGCTATTATCAACAAGTAATTCCTTTAAAGATCATGCAATTAAGTCCAATTTCATTGCAATTATCAGTTAAGAAAATAGAAAGCAAATGTGTATGATATACGAAACAAACTAAAATATTTGATAATGTACAATTAAGAGAAGGGATATTTATACCCATAACCCTGAGTAATTCCGTAATTACCTCAGAAATCCTTTATAATAACAAATTACGCCCTGGACTCCGAAAAATGGCTTTGTTTTACACATGTAACCTTCCGTTAGTATAGTGAATTAACCTAACTATATGAGTGAGTTAATGTAACCCATCTACAATCTAAGGGCTGGATAAACAAAAAGTAAAAAAAAATCAGGCGGAGGTTGTTTGCATGAGGCGGAGGGGGAGGGGGCTTCACTGGTGGTCGAGCTTTTGACGAGGCGGGGGAGGCTTCGACTGCAGCTGGGCTGCGGATTGCAGAGGCAGTGGTCGGGAGGGGGGCGTTTCTTGCTCTGTGGCGGGGTTGCAATGGGGGGGGGGGGTTGCGGAGGCGACCGAGGGGGGTGTCTGCAGAGGCGACGGAGGGGTGAGGGGGATGGAGGGGGTGGGCGGGCGACAGGGGGGATGCCTAGAGCTCGTGAGCTGGGGGCAGAGGCGCGGATGGAGCTCGTCGGCGGTGGGAGGGGGTGCTGGACCTCGCGAGCTGGGGGCGGAGGCACGGGGCGGAGGTGAGAGAGAGAGAGAGGGCCAGCTTTTGTGGGAGAGGGGAGCATGATTTTGTTTGATATAAAGAATGGCATCATGTTTTAAATTTGATGTGTTTCAAAGGGCAAAACGGTCAACATATCACTTTTCCCGTCAAAGTTAACGGACAAGACAGAACTTGACACGGGGTTATGCCATGTAAAGGTTAAGCATTAATCAGGGTTCTGGGCGTAATTCGTTATTATAGAGGGTTTCCGAGGTAATTACTCGGGGTTATGGGCGTAAATATCCCTTAAGAGAAATAAAGATGTTCATGAGCAATATCTCATTATATATCAAGTATCAAGCAGCGTATAATAAATTACATAGTTTTATATTACCCAGTCTTAGGAATGGTTAGAGGTGTTCCTCGTGTGTTGTTGTTGAAGCACTTATTATTTAGTATCTAATTCTTTTCTCACTTGATATTGTGCAATATATAGATTGTTGTCATTGATATGAGCACTTAAAAAGGTCTCGACAAATTCCAAATTTATGTATACGGAGGGCACGCATTTTAAACCAACCTGGAACTATAATAACTAGGTATAAAAAGGTACTGATGAATAAATGAATCATCACATGGAAACATCATACATTATCCGTTCTTTCATGATAAAGGATCGGATCCTCCCAATGGTAAGACTTGTCCTTCGCGAGGAAAATCTTTCAAGTCTCTTCTTGGATAAATCTTGTGCGACTTTCTTGGCAGCAAGATAGTTCACAATATCGGCATATAACATGAGTGAAGTGATTGCAAGTATCGCCCTGTCTGGGAATATCTAGGTGATGGGTTTAGTGAACTCAGAAGTCTCAGGATGCTCGATTCTGGAAACGTATCCTACCTATATTATATAAGGAAATACGACTTCATCTTCGAGGTTTTGAAGTTTTCTTGAGGTTGTTTGCCTATTACATCCATGAGGAGAGAGTGAAGTTTGATGATTAATGATGGAATCTTGGTCTCGACCACATCAATAATCAATCTCTGCAACTCTTTTTAGAGGATCCAAATCTTGTTCTTTCCTCCACAAATCTTCCTTCGTTGGCCTTACTATTTGATTGTTGTCGTTCTTGACCATTAGGTTAATTCTTGAAGATGTAAATGATAAATTGTTGATATGCTTTGAATCCTATTAATTTGTTCTGCTAAATCCCAATGTTAGAGATACATGCATCTTTTGTATTTTCTTCTTCATAAATAGTGAAACCGCCGCCCCCAAACGACATAGCTCAGTTACATGTGAACCTTGTAAATCTGTGTGTTTATATGTTTGCTTGATTGTAATGTTCCTATGCAACACTAACTAATACAAATAAAAATGGCATTGTTTTCTGTCGGAATAACGTTATATTTGGTACACAAATACACATAAAAATGCTTTTTTTCTATAAGAATAACGTTATATTTTTCGTGCACAATGAATAGAAGCCAACCATCCGTTCTATTTGGCAGCCATTTTGACAGCAAGGTTTGAACTTGCGTCCTGTTGTGGGGATACTCGTTCAAAAATTCTTGGTAACTTCTCTGTGATAGTGATTAAAGCAGGAGCTTCTTCACATGTAGACCAGTTCTTCAGATTTTTCCTTTCTCCGTGAAAGTAATAACCCTTCACAAAATCGTGTATATATATAAATACTTTTACATGTCGAATCTTCAATTATGAAATAGAAACAACATTCAAATAAAAACTAAAAAAATAAAATAAAATGAGGATTATTAACGGACATATTGGACTTTCTGAAGACATTCATCTAGTGTACTGTCTGTGATGCTTCAGCAACCTGCTGCATAGCCGCGAAATATCCGATTGCCGCAGCGGCTTCAGCAGGAAGTCCTCCGCACCTTCTTCCATGCACCTGCTAACATTAATGCCGCTTAAGCGCTTCATCACAAGGAAAACAAGTTGTGTCTACAGAACTATACCAATAGATGTAGGGTTTGTAACCACGGAATTGAGCACTGCCCACGACGTGTAGCCGTAACTACAAGTCTCATCGCGAGAGTTCTCTAACTACGAATATGTCGTGGCCACTACAATGACTACAAAACTTGTCGTGACCACAACTCTTGTATGAAGACTTTGACCACGGATTGTAGCTACAAGAAACTAGTGGCCACGGAATTATCGTGGTCATAAGTTTCCGTAGCCACATTCCATGAACAGAACTCATTTTTTTTTGTAGTGGCAGCATAGGTTCTTATAGCCGCCAAGCATCGCAACTGATCAAATGCATGCTTCTTAAGCATTAGTTTTAGATTTCTGTTGTCGTGTTATCTTTTCTCTCCTGCCCAATCAAATAGTGGTGCTGTACATACCTGTGGATCCGATTGGATACGTATTCAGATGATACGATCACCACAGGAATATCTCTCAATCTTGTGGACTCCTGCATCATATAAAATAAATTTTGAAAAAAAACTAATAAGAAAATATCATCTTTGTAAAAATGAGAAATAATTGATGCTGTACCTTGATTCGTTTGAGGAAATCGAAACCGGACATCTCTGGCATGCAGTAGTCTGTGATGATCATATGCACCTCCGGCACCTATAGGAGGAGTAGTTCACACATGAACTGCTTTTACGCATGCAATTACTGTTGTTATTAGTGGCATAATTGTCATCATTAAGATGAATCGTGCATGATTATATAGTTCAATGGGAAGAGAGGAGTTAGCTGGGTTCTTCAGCGAACCTCGGACTCGCTGTCGTCGCTGTCATCGTCGTCCAAACCTAGTATCTCCAGTGCTGTCTTCGCGCTGTCGACCGTTGTCACTGCCGACCATGACATGGATTATGCCAATATCCCCAATGTCAGTCATGATTTTAATGGAACCAAATATCATAGTATATATCGAAAGAGTGTGGATCCTCTATAGTAATGCAGAGGTCTGCAGTAAATCTCAACAGTGTCAGAGCCGTTTTATCTTGATCGAGCGATTCACATGGTAAGGTCTCAAAAAAGACTGAATTTTGTGTGAACCGTACGATGAATATCGAGCAGCTAGGACACGAATTTACAGCGGACCTCTGCATTACTGCAGAGGATCCGCTCCCTGTATCGAAATGCCAATGCAACAAAGTGACATGATTTGGCATCATGATCTCATATGGACTCCCATTTTTCGGTAGTACTTATATTCAGTCATTATTCGTCTTTGACCATCATTTTTTTGAGATTTTTTTAGAAGTATAAAGTTCATATTATCATGTCTATTGTTTAATTTTTTTTTCTCACAAGGATGATTGTAGGAGATGAAAATGCTATTTTTCTAGGTAAATGATAAAAAGACCTGTCAAATTAATTTATTTTTTATCAAAAAATAATTTTTTTGTCACCAAGTTAGTCCTTCTATATATGTTTCCCTTATGCTTCATGTTTCTTAGGTTATGTATGTTGAAAGATAGTTTTTTTAGGAATGATAATAGCAAGCAATTAGGCACACTGCTCTATCAATGTACCGTACAAGGAAATTCATCGAATTTCGGCGGCATCATAACTTAGCAAATGAAGTATCCCATGTTGAAGGCGGGGATATCGATCGTTTGCTGTAGCGGGAACTACAGCAGAGTCTACAGTAACCGCTGGACTCACTCGATCTTGATCGAGAGGTTTGCACGATTTTACAGTTTTTGTGGGCTTATACTGTGCAAAATCGTGTGAACCGCTCGATCAAGATCGAGCCGCTCAAGTGATTACCGCAGACACAGCACCACAGCAGACGGTCCTTGTTGTGAAGGTTGATCCTTCGCTATTACATCAGGTGCTGTAATGCAAGGAAGCCGCAGGATCACCATCGACGGCCCTCGGAGGGGACGGAGATGGTTGGTACGCATCACGATGGTGATCCAGCGACTCCTCTGCATTACAGCACCTGTTGTAATAGCAGAGGATCCGCTAACATGTCGTTTTTTGTCTCATCATATGTCTTTTACCCTACATAGTTAAAGCTATTTATTCCAATATATCCGTAACCTGGAATGGAATCATGCAGAAGAAAAATGATGGATAGAGAAAAAGTGTGAATAAGATCGAACTTAGATAAGTATACGACGGAAGGACCTGTCATTTCCCATCAAATATATATGCAAGAAGTCTTGAAGAAAGACAATTAAAGACGGAGTGATAGAACGATGTGCGATGCGCATACCTCGAAAGGAGGATCTCTTGAGCATCCTCTTCAGCATCTTCAGCTCTGTCGCATTATCATCGACGGCTAACACATGCAAATCTTCTCCTCTTGATGACATCTTCTTCTTCTTGTGATGATGATAATGGTGGTGGTGATCCTACGGTAAATCTTCTTCTATGTATATGTACATGTGTATGCGTACGTATATCTACAGAAAAACTAACGGACGACAACTACCAGATGAAGAATGAGGATATATGATCAGAGAAAAATGCCCTCAGATTTCTCTTGTAAGAATAGAGAGACATAAAGGAGAGATTGAGATGCAAATGCACACGACCAGTGCCCAATTTATAGGTAGAAATCTCGTCAGATGTCAACTTACCCCCCTTGTTTTTTTTCAGATCCAACGTGCGCTGACGTGAATTATAAAGATCTCACGAAATGTCAAAGCTATGAAAAATCTCAATACTTCTGCCAACCTCGGTATCAAGAGAGCTAACAAACGCAAAACAGACGAATATACTCATTAACTCCAAGCATTTCTCGTTTTGTTTAATCGAGTTCTGCATCACAGAGAAGTGAAAGATTTGAATTTTTTTGCGTAATGGAAAATCTGCATGGCCTGCAACTGGTTTTTTTTCCTGTCGCATATTTCCACAGTGTTTCCAACTGTCCAATATTTTGCTGTGGATTATTTAAGCAGCAAGAGATCATGCGATGCGAATCGAGGAAGATTTAATGGGATTGTTTATAGTATAAAAGAAATGGAGAATATTGAGATCTCGAGGAAGGGGGGGAGTGGGAATTCACGTCAAAGTTGACAGCATGTTGATTGTTGGGGTTGACTTTGGAGAGAAGATTGTGTGGATTCCCACTAATCGCGACAGCTGGTAATGTAATGGAGGTGATGAGGCTCTCCAATTATGTGGTCACATTTTAGTCAAGGTATATAGAAGGCACGATGTCATGTTTATTTCGACATGACTTTCCAATGTTTACAGCGATATTATCTGGATTTTTTTTTATCTAGACGTGATGTTAGTTTGACTTTCTTCTGGAGGTTACTCGTGCATCGGACTGCCATTGATCGATCTCAGTCATTGATTAGGAGATAACTTTTTTTTGTTTACATAAGAAGGTGGTGGAGTATTTTTACCAGGATGAAGGGTGATAGTAGATGATATGAAAAATGAAGATTATCGTAGAAGCACTGCTTTTCAAAGAATTTAATCGAGGAAATACACTTAGTTACTTCATTAGTACGATATGATGTGTTCGTATGTCTATGTCGTCTATGGTTAAGTATAAAAGAATAATTATTCACTATAAGAAAAACAAGTTTTGGTTACGGAACTATGCCCACGGATATGGGGTTTGTGGTCACAGAATTGGATTCTGGTCACGACATGTCGTAGTCAGTAACCGTAGCTACAAGTCTCGTCGCGAGAGTTCTCTAGCCATGAATATATTGTGGACACTACAAGTGACCACAGAACTTATCGTGGCCACAACTCTTATATGAAGACTTTGGCCATGGATTGTGGCTATGAGAAACTAGAGGCCACGGAATTATCGTGACCAAGGACGGATCTAGAGGGGGGCATGGAGGGGCACATGCCCCCCGTAGATTTTTGGATATCATCTTTATATTATTGATATTGGAATTAAAGTATAGTATTTATTTTGATTTTCCTATACCAAATCTATATCTATCTTATAAAAATAAAATATATAACTCCCTTCCTAATTTCGAGTAACTTTATCATCTCTCTCCATAATTCTCTCCTTGTCTTTCTCATCCGTGGAAATTCGTCTCTTTCCATCCATATATTTTTCTTCACTCTCTCCTTCACTGTACTATCATCCTATCTGGCTGATTTAAAAATTCGGACGTGACTAGCTGGTCAGACTAGTTGGATTGGAAATTGCCCTCGACCTGGTCAGTTCGATTGACTCTATAAAAGTATTAGTTAGGAATTAAAAAATGAGTTTAACTATTGATCATGTCTGATTGAACTGGAGTAGTTTAACTCGGATCGAACCGGTACAAAGGATTTGGATTCTTAAATTTCAAATTTCAAGTCCTTCACCCTCGAATCCTCCTTCTTCCCCTAATACCATACCATTGGAACATGTTAGTTCTTGATGTTGCACCTCCCACTAACGATGGCCTCTGACTTCCCTTATTGTAACATCCCAAGTATAGTCTCGTACCTAAAACTTACGGAGTTTGAGAGTGGATTGTAAGAACGAGAGATTACTCCTTGATAGATTGAGCTTTAAGCATTTTGGATGGTTGTCACAGGGCCCAATTAGACTCGAGCCCAACAAGTTTTCAAGGTCAATTTTCCTCGATGATGGTCCGGAGATATAAGCCCGGGACGTTTCAAATGTTATCGGAACACCTTTCTTTCAATAGTGGAAAAGGCTACCTAAGAGGTGGAGCCATCCCTACAAAGAGACATGAGAAAAAGGCTACCCCGGATTGTGCATCTGTCACCATTACCGTGAATAAGTAATGGATCGTATTGCAAATGAGGATGTGTGGACATTACAGTTATAAGGGAGGTTATAGCACCCCAAATATAGTCTCACATCTAAAACATACGAAGTTTGAGAGCGAGTTATAAGAGAGGGATTACTACTTGACAACTTAGGTCATTTTAAGTGGTTATCATCGGGTCCAATTGGGTTTGAACCCAATATGGCCAGTTTTCTCAATAATAGTTAGGAGTCCTAAGCCCGTGACATTATATTCCCCTTCTAGTGCAACTTCAAATTGGCCAGGACATTATATAATATCTATTTTGACTCTATGCTCATGTTTAAGTTTAGATGTGTGTGTACAATTTTCCCTAGCTCTTTTAATTATGGATACTTTTCATATGGAAAAGTTTCAAAATCTTACAACATACGATTTGTCTAAATTTTAATGGATACGTACGTATCCGATGTCAATCTTACGATTTTATACATATGAAATAAAATGGAGATATTTTTTTAAAAAATAAGCAAAAATCCCATACATGTGTCATGCTTAAAGATAAAGCTTAAGAAGTTTAATCTAATTGTCATTTTTATCCTGCATAATGATTACTCTACACGTTACTTGATAATGTTACAATCAAGAAATAAATTATTGTTTTACTTTGTGCCCCCTCTGCAAAAAGTTTCTGGCTCCGTCCCTGATCGTGACCACGAGTTTCCGTAGCCACCACTAGAAGAAAAATGGGTTGTGGCCACAGAATGTGGCTACGGAAACTTGTGGCCACGATAATTCCGTGGCCACTAGTTTCTCGTAGCCACAATCCGTGGTCAAAGTTTTCATATAAGGGTTGTAGCCACGATAAATTCTGTGGCCACTTGTAGTGGCCACGGCATATTCGTGGCTAGAGAACTCTCGTGAGGAGACTTATAGCTACGACTACTGGCCACGATGTGTCGTGGCAGCCGACAGGAGACCAATTCTGTGGCCACAAATCCCATATCCGTGATCATATTTCTTCTGTAGTTAAAACTTGTTTTCCTTGTAGTGTAACAAATTAGTTTATGTGTGATCTCAATTTTTAGGTCATTCAATCTCATTCTATTAGTTGTTCCAATATAAACCGTCACTAGTGATATCGCAACAGATATATCATTCATCCTATCCTCAAGCATAAAAAATCATTTTGTAGTGGATAATCACTACAAGAAAAATGAGTTGTGGTCACGGAACGTGGCTATGGAAACTCGTGACCACGATAATTCCGTGGCCACAAGTTTCTTGTAGTCACACTCCGTGGCCAAAGTCTTAATATAAGAGTTGTGGCCACGATAAGTTCTGTGGTCACTTGTAGTGGCCACGGCATATTCGTGGATAGAGAACTCTCGCGACGAGATTTGCAGCTACGGCTACTGGCCACGACGTGTCGTGACTAGAGTCCAATTCTGTGGCCACAAATCTCATATTCGTGGCCATAACTCTGTAGCTACAACTTATTTTCCTTGTAGTGATTGTGCATGAAAGGTGGGACTTGAGAGTCTACTTCAATATGCATATTTTTAGTGAAAGGTGGGACTTGTTGTCATGTAATTGGCAGAGATGTTATCGCAATATTTTGTATTTGGTGAAATTTAATTAATGCCCAACTTAAGCAACAATCGCAACTAAGCAGTGAAGATATATATTAGCTATGTAGTGATTGTCGTCTTCGGTAGATGATCTAGTAATCATTCTTTGATTGTTGGGATATAACAAATGTGATGAGAAGTATTATGAAGCTAGAGGTAGATCGGGGATCGATGGGGCAGTAGACATAAGTGAAGGATAAATACATGTAGCTAAGGTAGATATGATGCGAATTCCATAGTTGCAGAAAGTGAACAAGAGAATGTATATGCAAAGTCCTTGGGTCATATATAGGAGATACTTCAAATAAGGCATGGTCCTTCCCGAGTTCAAGAAGGCCGCTTCAAATAAGAATTGTATATATATCTTTAAGAGGGTATTAAACTTTACATGTTCAGCTCTAAGGTTATAAAAAAATAACCTTAGAGCCTTCCTGACAAAATACCAAATCAATTTGTCAATCAGCGGGAAAATCCAGGTATCCGTAGCCCATTAAAATCAGCACAAGTTGTCCATTATTGAACCCATTCCTTCTTGATTCATGATGCTTCAGTTCTCCTCTTCTGATCCTGGAGGTATAATATCCATCACTTGGCACTCATCCGAAACATCAGGACCTACTCACATATACTTTCAAATGATTTTCTTAAATAAATGCAAGCTGACTTCTTAGAATACTTAGAGCTAAGAAGCGAGCCTCAAGGGCTCCACTCGCGCTCCATCTCACCACTGGTACCCTCCTTCTTTATTCATAAAGAGAATGTAAATCATATCGATAATTGAATGAAATGGAATGCATTCATATCCATTTAATATATAGAAGATCAAATCTGATTAACCTTCCATGGAATAAGTCCAACTTTAAAAATCCAAGCTCAGATCCTTGGTTGGAACCGGTCCATTTCCGCAATCAACATGCTTCACAATATTTGATTCCTTAGTTGGAACCACTCCTTTTCTAGTATAAGTAAGATGTGCAACATCTGCAACCAAAATAGTCTATCAATGCAAAGCAATTACCGTTGGAAATGTGAAGTTAAAGAGATCGAAATGAGACCTCTTATCTTTGTGTGTACACAATCAAAGAGATATGCACTTCCACAATAATGCCAATGATGTAATCCATACAAGAACTCCTAAATAAAAATCCAAGACTCACAACCAAACTTCTAAAAGATACTTCAAGACAGTTTACAACCACTTAAGTCCTGCAAAATATATTGATCTCTATAAATTTTATAAATAAAATTAAAAAAATACCTATGGGTCGACCCGGCCCAACCCAGACCTAGGTCGGGTTAGGGCATTGAAATATGGCCAATGGGCTGACCGAGCCCTCGACTGAAGATTTTAGAACCTCGGTCCATCCGGCCAATCCATGGTCCGGCCCGTACTTTAGTCAAGTCTACTTATATCTTTAACAAGGATGAAAATGTTGATTTTGAACCATCTCGCTTACATGGGGAAACGAAGATTTCAATGACATGTCATCAACATGTCATCGAAATTCCTCCCTTGCATGTCAACAAAATGGGGGGAAATGTACATTAACTATTATTTTTTAAAAATTCAGGTTGCCAATGTGGTTTAAACAATAAATAAAATACATATACATATTTATTTGCTCAAATGTGATTCTAGATACAGGTTTAGGACGATATACTTGTATTAACATGTACAATGCACATCCTGATATTAAGCGTAATATTTATGAAAAGCAAAGAAAAATTTAGAACTTTAGAAATATGATCAAAAAATAGAATTTGAAATAACAAGTTAAATATAATTAATAATTCACATAAACAAAAGAACTCAAATACGAATTTAAAAAAAAAATCAAAAGAAACAGGAGGAGTGTTGAGTTGGATATCCATTTGTCATGATTGCTGTCCTCGTGACCATATCAAAAGGACCAAAAAAATAAAGTAATAAGCATAATTTCTTTTAAAAGATAATTTTTCACGGGTGGTATCCTCTTTTTAAAAAAAATCAAATAAAACAAAATTGATAAGCATCTCTCTTTATAAAACCAAAAAACAAACAAACAAACATCTTTCTTTAAAATAAAGAAAAAAACACAGGACAAACAAACATCTTTCTTTAAAATAAAGAAAAAACACAAGAAATAACTATCATAGACATATCACCACGGCAACAACTCGATATAAAGGTGGTCAGTCACATCTCACAACCACTGAAGAAAAAAGATCACTATAATTAGAACGAATACAACTCTCTCCATTCCCTCACTATCTTATCTCTTTCTTCTCTCTCTCCCTTTTTGAGGGTTACATTGTTCCTGTGGTGGTGTTGAAGCAATGACTCCAGCTCCTTTACATATAGCACAATTATAACCCCATAGTTCTATTTTCAATAGGACTATAAATAGAATACAACTCAACTACTATTAGAATTCGGATTTAGAAGCCTAATCCCATTAGATTCCTAATCTTAATTTGACTCTAATGCTAACAGTACTATTTACAAAGAGGTTGAAATTGTTGGACGCTAGATAATATCATAAAGCAATTCTCAGAGTTATTCATCGATAATGACTTAGAGATTTAATCATGTCTGCCTTAATAATATGCAAAAGATTTCTTCGAAATTACATTAATGCAAGGAAAACCTGCAATATTATACCATGATCCTTCCTGTTCTTTTAATAGATTAAGAACCAGAATTCTCATCTAATTGAAAGCTGAGGAACAGAGTTGGTCGCATCAGATGCAAAAGTGGTCATGGATGTGGTTGTATTCATCTCCTCGCGTGTTTTGCTCGCCGCATCGATGAATATCGGTCGTGTAGGTCGTGCCTCCGGTCTGTACTTGCTCAGCAGCATGACCACAACTTCAGTCATTGCTGGCCTTTCAGCAACCGTGGACTGGGTGCACAACAATGCTATCTCAATGACCTTCGACATTTCCTCGGCGGTGTACTCGTCCGATTTTAAGCTGTCGTCGACTAAGTCCGTCGACCGGTCCTTCTCGTATAGTTTCCATGCCTTCAAAGTTAAAAAAAAAGCATTCAGAAGTTGAAGCGAATTCAACCATGTTGTTTGCTATTTTATGACAATGTCATTAGACACTTTTATATATCATTTGGTAGAGGAGTGATCCTATGAGAGCAAAAAAAATGTGAGAGCAAGAGAGCATACATTTTGGACCACATGATTCTGTTTTCTCTCTCCTGGTTGGATCATGTGGTGCAGAATGCATCCTCTCATGCTCTCACAAGTTTTAGCTCTCATAGGATCACTCCTCTCATTTGGTATTCTATAAATTTATGTTGCATACTTAAAATCAGTGGAATATTATGAGTCTCGATCTAGTACCTAACAAACATAACTAAGATTATCGCGATGATCATAGATGTGGCATACCCATTCGAGAAGATACTGTGATCCTGGATCAAGTTTAACATCGTTTGCCTTCCTGCCACTGATTATTTCCAGAACTACGACGCCGAAGCTGTAGGCGTCAACTTTCTCGGATAACTGACCATGGATCGCGTACTCAGGTGCTGTGTAACCCCTGTGGAGAGAATCGACAAGTATTCGTTACTACATTCAAGTGTGGGAGATCAATATGTATTCAACCGCGCCTGTGCGGTTTATTATTACGGTGTTATGTATTAAATTTGAACATCTGTGCCCACTATGATTTTAGATGAATGAACTCTACTTGATCGTTTTCAAAACAAAAGTGGGAGATCCGAGATCAGATTATAACTCACAGTGTCCCGGCAAATCCAGTTGTTAAATGACTCTGGCCTTCTGGGAGAAGCCTTGCCAGCCCAAAATCAGCAATCTTCGGCTGGAACTCCTCGTCAAGCAGTACGTTGCTCGATTTTATGTCGCGGTGTATGATGCAAACATGGAACTCATCGTGCAGGTATGCGAGCCCTCGAGCCATGCCGAGAATTATGTTGAATCTCTGCTTCCAATTCAGAGATCCCTGCTTCTCACCTGAAAGAATTTTCATCAAGAAGCTTAAGAACAGCGTACTGGATAATTAATCAAATGTGTAGTTTTTATACCAAACAAGAACTTATCGAGGCTGCTGTTGGCCATGTATTCGTAAACGAGCAGGAGATCGGAGCCTCTGCTCGAAAATCCCAGAAGGCGGATGAGATGCCGATGATGAACATTAGTTATAAGTTTCACCTCCCTCTGAAACTCCTCGTTCACCCTCCTGGATTGCCCAATATCGAGTCGTTTTACAGCTACGGTTTTCCCGTTCTTCAGGATTCCCTGTCACAAGATTTGCAGCTTTGCGATATCAGGAAATCGATTTGGGTTTATGGTTCTAAATGCTGCAATTGGCATTGACATGATCTGGGTCAAGTTACCTTGTACACAGATCCGAACCCTCCTTCGCCCAGCTTGTTCTTTTCATCGAAATTTCTTGTCGCGGCTCGAAGATCTTTGTAAGGGAAATGCATTGGACCACGAAGCTCCGTAGCTCCCAGTAGATCTCCTGATCAATTTAAGAATTTGTATGATATGAAAGATATGAAAGGTGGTAGATAGTGTGCTTGATTTTATTACCTCTTCTGCCTCGGCCTTCCATTCTGATTCTGGATCTCCTGATCCACAAGAACCATAAAATACATAATATGATGAGCAATCCTACAACTCCACCCACCACACCACCGATTATCGCCTTCTTGTTGCTGCTGCCATTACCTTGATTCCCATGTAGAGAAAAAAAATCCAACATTAAACATCTCCATTAACACTTGTGCTCTGCTGTTAAGACTGATGGATCAAGAGACTCACCGGCGGACAAGTAAGGAGCGAGGTCCAATGTACGATTGGCGGGAAAGAATGGCGCGTTTGAGTATCTCATGAAGCAACCGGCGTCCACGGCTCTGGCGTCGGCGTTGGGCAGACACCCCTTTATGTTCTCGCGCGCCACGCGGAGGCATTCCATGCAGTTCGCCGCGCTCACCGTCCGTGCGCACTGCGCTATGCCGTATGCCACCGAGGACGTGCCTGAGCCCGCTGTCGCCGCTGCGAAGAACACATCGATCCTCGGCACCGCAATGCTCAGATCGGCCATTAGCGTTTCGGCAGCTGCCGCAAAGCCCCCGCCGGTGCCGGCGGAGTTGTTGCCGCATAGAGCGACGTTGCCGGGAAGCGTCGCCTGAGGATGGTCGTTCAATTCAAGAACAGGTAAGTTGTTATGAACGAACTCGAACATAGTTATGTTGAAGTTGAATTTAAGTCCAAAAAGATCATGTTCTTTTCTTTCTATTGCAAACATGCATCAATTCTCAATACCCAAAATTAATTACATTCAAGAACATTTGTATATGTTTGATAAAAAAAGTGAAGAACAAATTAGTCGAGGAGGGGCCAAATTGGAATCACCTGATCGAAGAAGGCGCTGCTCTCGTACCTAATGAAGCAGCCGTCATATACCACCCGGGCCCCATTGGCAGCGCCGCAGCCGCGGATCCTCGCGGCTGCGTTCGCGAGGCACGTGGCGCAGTCGACGGGGGAGAGGTAGTCCCGGCATTGGAAGAGAGTGTAGACGGGTTGAAGCTGCTCAGGGACTGCGCGGTGGCGAAGGTGGAGGCGTTTACGATGACTTGGGAACGGATGTCGGCGATGGTTCGATTGAAGTTGGAGACGAAGGCCGTGGCGTTGGTGGCGTTGTACTGGCTGCAGCCTTGATTGAGGAAGCGCAATTGCGCGTCGGCAGAAGCCCGGTTTCCATGATGCAAGAGGACGACGAAGTGGAACAGCAGGAGGAGGAGGGGAGACATTGTTGGGGGTGAAGAAGAGATTCTTAAGATATATTGTGTTTGTATGATTCCCTACGTGATTACGCGGAATCCTTGAATCATAACGTACATGTCGTACGGATTGTATGCTGACCGTTGGATCCGGAATGGAGACGGCATGGAAGTGATGGGCTAATGTGCAAGCATGAGAGAAGTACTGTCTTACTTAAAACCGTGATCATCTCAGTCGTTCGATCTTGATCGAGTAGTTTATTTGTACAAATTCTCATGATAAAATTTCACAAAAATGTTGAATTCGTACGAACCTCTCGATCAAAATCCAGCGGTTGAGATGATCACGATTTTACCGAGGGTATGCTCCAGGCATATTATGTATCTGATTACACGAGGGAGACAGCTGGAGGCAATTGATCGTACGATATTCTTATGGTAATTTGCTAATTTTGTCCGCATCAAGCCGTTACCTTCTCAGAGATACTGCTAGAATTATACCTCCCAAAGATGTTTCGCAATAAAAACCCTTTCAATATGCATTGATTTTAAAAAGGGAAAGCCTTTAGAATTATAGGAAATGCCATCGGGCAGATCTAATGCAATCTTCGTTCTCTGGAATGGAATATCACGATATCTCTTAATTGCTTTTGATTCTGTTGTTGTGCTTCTTATGAGTTTGTTTGTTTTTAGAAACTTATATAAGTGTATTTAATGTAGGCGTTCTGATCATCAGACCTGGCCTTGTTTTTACCCCCCCCCCCCCTCTTCGGTTATGTAAGGTATTTGGAAAATAAGCACTGCATTAAGAGGTATCCTGATAGTTGCTAATTACGATTACTTCATCGATAATAATCTACCCTTTTCATTGCTTATTAAATAAATAAAGGCATTGCTAACTTCTCAAGATATTTCATGAATAAGTGAAACTCTAGAAATCTCTTTAGAAGAAGAAACTCACATTCTCTAAAGTTTTCTTGAGCGGATTAAAATCTAAATCTTCAAAAATTTCTTCGGTGCATCCAACTCCGGCTTTCTAGAGAATTACATATTCTTCAAGATCATTGTAACGGGACAGGGACCTGCTTACCTGGTTAGTATGCTCATGGGTCAGGCTTGGACGAGGATAATTAATGTATGGGTCGACCCGAGCCAGTTCACAAAAAATAAAAAATATGTATGTGTAGAATCTAGATAAGACATGTATTAATATGATAAACTTCAAGCTTTTCAAATGCGATACTAGTTGTGCATTAAATATAATAGTTTGTATCTCAAGTAACATATAAACTACTGATATTAGTTATATATAATATAAGTGGTGGTGATAAAATCATTTACAATTATTAAGTAACCTTAAAAAATAAAGGAAAAAAATAAAGTTGACCCATAGGTCGGCCCCTAGTGAGTTTAGACAAAGGTATTAGAACATCGGCCCGTCCAACTCAACCTCGCATTTTGGCTAGGTATAATTGTAACACGAGTATAAATGAAATATGGGATCTTAAACCGCTCGATTAAGATCGAGGGGCCCACACTTCTACTGCAGAGTCTGTTGCAGCATATCCTATAGCAGAGGATCTCTCTATGAGGACTGACCTCCATGGATCGTTAGATCAGGCAGAAAGCCAGATCCAATGACAACTACTCCTCGTCCTCCTCCACGTGCGGTTGAGTATGGCAATACTCCGGTGAGATGCATGGAGTTCCTCCGAGGCTGGAGCTTGTGGCTGATGATGCTCCGTGATCAAGGGGATGTTGGAGAAGGTGTTGATGGAGCCTTACCAGAGGAGAGGCGGAGATTGGAGGAGGCTCATGCATCATGTCGATGATGCAAAACTGGTACTTCTAGGGTTAGCAAAACAAAATGGAATACAAGGGCGTGGCATGGAGGTTCATCAACATACGAAGAGGCGGAGAACTTGGTGAGCTTCCTCCTGCACAAGGTGGAAGGCAGAGCAAGGTGCACATGGCTCTGTAAAAAGGAGGATGATTGGCGATGGTTGCACGAAGATGAGGGTGCTACGATGGAGCTAATGGAGAGGTCCAATGGACTTACATGTGGTTGTCGACGAAGAATAAAACATGACAAAATGAAAAGGGGGTGGTATGGAGGTCCGGTGAGGTGCGAAAAGGCGGAGTATGTGGTGGACTTCTGCTTATGAAAGGCTTATCTGGATAGAAAGGATGGTTGGTGATGGTTGCGCGAAGATGAGGATGTTGTGGTAGAGTTGATGGAGTGGTGGAATGGACCTGAGGGTGGATATCGTCATCGGTGAATAAAATGTTAGAAAATAGAAAGGGGGCGAGATAGGGTACTATCTGAATAGAGAAGGTCGATGGCGAAGGAGATATCCTATGCTGGAGTCTGGAGGTGCTCATGGTTTTTGCTCGAGGTGGTGACAAGCTTACTGAGCTCGAGCAGTGTCGTAGTGGTGCTTCGATAGTAGCGCACGAGATCTCCTCAGAGTGGGAACTAGTCTTCACTCGACCCTAACTCTCATAGTTGTCACCTCTAGGGTTGAGGGGCTCGGATCTCACTCACGTGAAGGCAGATCTAGTGCCTTTGAGGCCGATGGTGGTGGTTTCTGGAGGTGGACAATGAGTGGGTGTTCGATTTGGAGGTCATGGGTTGAGTTGGAGATGAGTTGTGGATGTTGACCAAGCAGGTGGGATAGATGGGAGTGAGGGTTAACGATTATTGGTGAGAAGTCATCGAGAGGAGATCTGGTGCCTTGGGGGAAAAGGAACAATGAAGGGTCGTCGCACGTAGGCTACGTGGGAGAGAAACAAAGCCAGTGGAAGATGATGAACAACAATTGTTGGATCATGCGATCCAACGGTTGTGAATGGTTAGGTCAACATCTTTTGAACTTATATTTCGGTTAACATCAGTGACTTAGAGAACCTTATTCAAGGGGCATTTCTCCGAACATGCACATCAATTTCTGACATACCCAAATCTAGAGAAATGAATCGATTGGCGAGCAATGTTGGCTGTTTTTCTTGTATATTGATCGAAAGCTCTGGTGGCCTTCTTGAAGAAGCGACATTTCTCGATGCTGGCAAATTGTCCTCGCTATGCTTCTCGGAGTCCAGGTGAAGCGATCTACCTGCACTTCAACTGCAACTTTTGTTCATACTCATCGACATTTTATTTTTCTGTTTAACTCTTGAAAATGATCGTGATGGTTTTGTTCATATATGTCGTGTTCACTATGCTCAGTAGGTAAATGGTGGAGAAATGAGTTGTTTCTCCAAATGAGTATTAGTTACAACTTCTAACGATTTTTCTGTGGTGATGACGGCAAGTGTTACAAGGAATTTGTTCTCTTTATGTGCGCATTTGAAGTTGGATCTGATTTGTGGAAAAACAGTTGATATTCGAAGAGCTGTTCAAGATGGTGTTTGCAGAGAAATCAGAAACATCAATGGCGGTGTACATCGAAGGGTAAATTCCATTTGAGGTCTCTAACTATGGTGTTGATCCTAAAAAGTTCCCTTTTATAAAAAAGTAAGCAAATAGGATCCCAACATTCTTGCCATCTTTTGGGGGAGGAGGATAAGACATTTAGGAATTTCTTTCTTCATCCCAAAATTCCTTCATTTTCATATTAGTTATTTGTGTAAAATAGATGTGAATGGCTGCCCCCCATTAAACTCATTAAAAAAATATATAAAAATATAGACAAAAATGTATATGGGCACCAAAGTGACATTTATATATGTATTCATTTTAATACAGATACATATACACCTGTTAAAATATATTATAAGGAATAGGTACATACATACATATATATATATATCCCTTTGTATCCCTACATTAAGTATGATATAATTTTACTTTTTTAAAATATTAGATTTAATGGTACTACTTAACATTGTGTTAATAAAAGTTTTTGTGATTTGAAGAATTTTGTAAGAACATTTTTGTCCATACAATGTTTGTTTGGATATTTATGTAAAATCGTAAGTTTACAGGAGTATCTTTGTAAAAATTTCTTGTAAATAAATATAGAAAATTAAAACGATAAATAATAATAAAGATAATATATATATAATGTATCTACATGTAGGTGTATGTGTATATGTATGTGTGTGTGGTCTCAATAATTTGGCCCCCCTAGGTAAAAATTTCTGGCTTTATCCCTGAACTAAAAGATGAGAAAAAGGCATGGAGGACTCATGACCAATCTTAAGGTGAGAAACATGCCAGTGTTAATGAAAAGCAAGACATTATAGATGTTGATTGCTTTAGGAGTAGTTTGCCATGGATGAATGATAATTATTAGACAAAATACTATCAATCCGAAGGTAAAAAGAAATTTGTCGAGAGAACGAATTTTTCAAAGATTTCAGAGAACACAATTTGCCTAGTAGCAGGAGGTGAGAGAGGGTCACCTTGTTTCAGGCCTATCGAAGGCCTGAAAAGATCGTGGAAATGGCCATTGATCTGATGGATGAGGAATAGAGAATAGCCTTGAGACGATCAACGAAAATGAGGGTTGGAGAGGATTAAAGAGGTGCGATCCAAATAACTCCTTAGAGGGTCCCATTAAGGACTACTAATACATTATTGTTAATGTATTGAGCAATGCACAAAAACATGAGCTTGCTTGGTTGCCATGTTACCTCGAGGTAACCTGGCATGCCCCCTGCTCTATCCATGGATTCCTGTGTTGGAATTAGTTGTATGAATCGTACAATATCTTTGTTATAATATTTTTTAACAACGTTCAAATAAAAAAATCAATGTAAAAAAAAATATTATAACTATTAAAAAGTTAATATAATACGTAATCAATATTACATCACATCACATTTATCATTCCAACCATCTCCAACCCTTCCAACCTTCCAAACAGCTACTATTCACCTAAGGATATCCCAATCCAACCCAACTCAGATGTCAAACAAGCCCAAAAGTCTAGCCCAAATGGACGATCCTTAGTGAAGGGGTTTGACTCAACAATAGAGTCTAGTCCAAGTATAAGAAGTATGAGTAAGAATAGCGTCTACTAATTCGAGATCCCCAATAAAGGGGTTGGACTCAACGATAGAAATCAAAATTTAATGATTGAATTTTGCAGGGATAGAATTATGTAGGATAAAAAGGAAGAAACGATAGCTTTGCATTATTTTCTGTTGATTTGGCAAAGTAAGGATACGGGATATGGATTAAAAGCTTGGTATATTTTGTTGGGTGTAATTATGATTTTTTGTTTTCATATATTATGAAATCGGGAATGGACTTGCAAGTATTACCGGAAAAAATATGTGCAATTATTGATATGTAGAAAACACGCTTTATTTAGTTTGTTGCCTTTATTCATGTATAGAAAGTTCACCACATATAAGAAAGTAGTTCATGTATTCCAATGATGTTGGTCATTGGAAGCGAATCATGATTTCACCCACAAGCTCGAACAATGGAAATTGATGGTCTTTCATGTCCGCACGCACCTCATCTACCTACAATTAATAGCAAAGAAATTGTATATCATAAAAATTTAACTCTTTATTCCAATATATAAGTTTTGAAAATCGAAACTTACCGACTCTCACAAGTCAGCGTACACACATAGTTTTAGGGCATGTTTGGTTGCTGGGTTGGAACTGGTTGGGTTGGGCAGGGTTGGGATGGGTGAATAGTAATCTGTGAGGAGGAAGTACCCTTGTGAATAGTAACCATGGTTGGGCCAACCCTGCCCAACCCTGCAACCAAACAGGCCCTTAGAGACCGGAAGAGGGGATGGTCGACAAAAAATCATCCCATCTGATGGCTTATGTGACTGGTACGGACAGTTGTCCCTCCTATCTTTAGATGGGATAGTTAAGCTACAATTGTCCCATACAAAATACTTACTAGAGCCGGTGGACACAAGCGACAGTCCCATATAAGCACAGATTCGACAGTCACTTAATGACACAGTGTGATATACTACATACGATCATCCTACAACCACACCTCGTTGATATAAGCAAATTGATCTTCGTAAAAATTCTCTTGAAATGCACCCGTCGCTTAGCTACCCAGTAGAGCGGATATTCGATTCTAAATCTCTAATTTAAAAGCTCTACAATCTCAAACCAACTAGTAACCATAATTTTTCCTTCTTCGTGCTCTCCACCGCGTGTTACTCGATCCATAAGTTCAATCATGACACCATCCATTTCCAACGTCCATACACGTCTTTCCATCGAAACTATAAGGGGAAGTAAATTCTTTTAGAAAGTAGGAGCAAAAGCGCACATTTTAATAATAATACACTTGATTGAATGTGGAATGTGGTCATAAACACCCATAGAAAAGATAATTGCGATAGGACCACTGATCACAACAACATATACGCAAAACTACATAACAACATATTGACCATAGCGGTTCGTCGATCGTAATGTGCTTTGATATTGATTTTCCTGTTGATGTAGGATCAACGTATCCTTATCTCTAAGCAGTCGTTCATTTTCCTCTTTTGACTCAGCTCGATAGTTTTCATAAATCTCAAGGATGTTTATAATGCCAGTCGAGAATGCTTTCTCAGCGGCTAATACCATATAATTAGGAGAAAGGAGGATAACTTCGCATGAAACCGCATGGCCTCTGCAAGTATGAAGTTGACAAGAGACGGAAAATACAAAGTAATGTAAGGCTCCCCAGATCATCCTGTTTTTGACTACCTCCTGCCTTGTCACTCAGGCAGGCACTTGTGAAACGTGAATTGATTGTGAGTAGTGAAACATGCGTCTCGAGGGCACGTGCAAGTCGAGCCTTTGCAATGTTTGCATCATCGAGCTTATGGGAATCCTCAAAAACTAACGAAGAATCCTCAAGGTAATAACAATGTTGTTCGTGGTCTCGTGTGCGGTCTAAGAACAGATCCATATCCTGGATAGTCCACGGTAGTTAGTTTTCTCATATGCGAATTTTTAGGATTTATTCATTTGGATAAGTAATTTCAACAAATTTAATGAAATACACCACACTGAAATAAAATCATGTCGATCTCTATACTTAGATGATACACACAAGGAATAAAAGATAGAAAATATGGTAAAAATATGATGGTATAAATTTTCCACTTAGCTTGCCAGATCAGTGATGCGTACAATGCAACAGTTTCGGTAGTCAATCCTTGTCGCTTTTTTTTATAGTTATTTCTCATTCGTATATTTAAGAACTATAAGGGGGTCGCTAGTAGGGGTGGAAGAAAATTCTCAAGTTCGATATTCGCTCATGTTCGGCTCGCTAAAAGTTCGATTCAGATTCGGTTCAGAAATAAACGGACCGAACCTAAAAATCATAGGTTCGCTCAGGTTCGATTCGTTAAAAGCTCGATAAACATACACATATATATATTTACAAATCCTTATCCGTAGAAGTGCACTTATTTTGAGATGAGTGGTTTTTATCCCAAGGTAAGTGAATTTTGTCTAGAGATAACTAGATATTTAAGGGATAACTAGGTTTTATCTCGGTATAAACTATCCAAAAATAAAGTCACATCGTGTTTACAACATCTATCATCTATGGTCTAGTACTTTTCCCTTCTTTATCTTCAAATCAACAGAACACGTACAAACATTACTTATCGAATATCTCTGCATTATTCTTATTCCTTATCCCCATCTGAATAGATATAAAATATATTATAATTATACTTTTTTCAAAGAGACGAATCCTTATTAATCTAATTTTTTAAAAGATGAAGATGAGTTAGATAAAGAAAAAAACTAAATGAATATTTATTCTAACTGTAAATACACACATATATTTCCATTTCTCTTCTTTTCACTCCCTCTTATTAGAGAATTCTTAAGTTCGATATTCGCTTAGGTTCGATTCGTTTAAAAAGAGGTTCGATTCGGATTCGGTTCGAAAATAAACGAACTGAACCTGAACACAAGTTTAGGCTCGATTAAATAAACGAACCGAACCTAAAAAATATATGTTCGCTCAGGTTCGGTCCGTTTACACCCCTAGTCGCTGGTTACGGATGGTTGTTTCCAACCTCTCTATGAAACATTACAAAAAAAATGTTAATGTTGGAGCTGTAGAGTACAGCTCTTGAATCAGGTAATCTGCGTTGTACCCGTAACAGTATTCACTAATTCAATGATTCTTCTGGCTGATCTCCGAATATTTGGAATCCTCGTAGTAGTCCACCTGTCGTTCCTATCAGTCCAGATAACCCAGATGGACACCGCAAGTGCTATGGCCTTAATTTTGATAATACCTTTAGGCAAGATGCATGTTATTAAATAAAGACAAATGTAATTAGCAAATTAAATGTTTGGAGAGAAAATGTAACAAGATGTAGCAAATAAAACAAAGAAACATAAAAAGTGAAAAATTACTATAGAGACACATTAGAGCGATTACCACGACAAAGACAAGGATTTACATGAAGAGCCTGCGATGAGGGAAAAACCCGGGGGCACAACAACCCTGATTCACTCATAATATGAGATTAGGGCATTCTTCATTTGCTTCAGTCTTTATAGGAGAGGGGTGAGTACATAAAGAAAAGGTAACAGGGTAAACGGTCTCACACACCTCGATTACCCACCCAAAGAACCATATCACTCAACACTCCCCCTCAAGTTGGGCATACATGTCAACCATGCCAAACTTGGCTACATTTAGCTCAAATTGCACCGTAGGCAGCTCCTTTGTGAATAGATCAGTAACCTGACCAGCAGATTTCATAAAAGGCAGACGCAATTTTCCAGCATCAATCTTCTCTTGAATGAAGTGATGATCTATCTCCACATGTTTTGTTCTATCCTGCATCACAGGATTGTTTGCCAAATCTCCAGCCTGCGTCCAACCCCCCCTCCACCCCCCCCCCCCCCCCCGCATGTGCAAAGAGCTTCCCCGTTCGCCTTCCTCAAACCCGGCTCCACCCCCATCCCCGCCTGCGCGGTGAGCTTCCCCCTTCCCCTTCCTCCCACCACCTTTACCCCCAACCCCACACGTGGCGAGATCCTTCCCTTCCCCATCCTCCAACCCGCCTCCCATGCGATGAGCGCATGTCTTCCTCCCCCAACCATTCCATCTCTGCCATCTGCTCCTCCTCAAGGAGTCCCGCATCCGTAGGCACAACCCTGGTGATAAACCCAAACTGTAGAGAGGTCACGAGTAGCACTACCGCAAAGTGCATCGATGTGTTGTATTGCATATCCATCTAGAAGCGACGCCAGAGGAGGAGGAGGAAGTCAGGGAGGAGGCTGACGGTAGCAAGGGGGCCTCAAGAAGGAAGCGGAGGGGTGGGAGGGGGAGTGCGTCTGGCATGGAGAAGGAAGAGGGATGGGTTAGGGATTTTTATTTTTTATGTATGGGATTTTTAATAGATGTTGGATTAGATCATGGGTTAGATTAACCCAATGTAATGGTTGGGTTAATAGAGAAACAGACTGAGGGTTATGGGTGTGAGACGGAATGTCTATATGAGATTTCTTGTGTAATTCACGACTACGAGGGTTTATGATTGTAATTACAAAATTACTCAGGATTATAGGTGTAAAAAGTCCTTATTTTATTCTATAAATATTATCTATATAACATTTAATTTTATAAATTTTAATAATTTTCTTAACATTTCATTTTATCTGTAAAAAGATTCAGAAATCAAAACCTTTATTTTAAAATAAATCAAAAAGACCAAAAAGTAGATGAAATTTGAACGGTGGACTATAAATCTATATTAATTAATATATAGACTAATTTAATAAAATATATAAAAAATCATACAAGTCCTATTTATTATTATATTAATTAATTAATTATAAAAATAATATATTATTAAATTATTGTATTAAAAATATAAAATCTAATTATTAAGTATACTATATATGTTTGTATTAATATTATATTTATATTTTGTAATATATATTATTTATCAAAATAAAGTATACCATAATTTAGATAAATTAAGTATACATATTTTCTAGTTTAAATCTATTTAAAATAATATCACAGATTATTTAATATCTAATTTACACCATAATTAATTTAAGGGCCAACGTGGTGCTGACACGTATCAGCACCACATGCCATCTTCTTCCCAAGAATATGGTAGGCTTTCTTTTATAAAAAACACGTGTTCACCTCATTTTTTAAGCTTCGATTCACATCTAACCTTTGATTCAAACCGCTTATCATATTGTCCTAACCACCCTAAATCTTGCTAAATATCTGATCAACCTTCACCCTCTTTCATCTATCCTATATAATCCGATTAACAATGTTCATTCAAACCAACCTTTTCTGCTCTAGAGCCAATTGGTTCTTCTCCGTCAATCTCCACCGTGCACGGTTGTGACAAAGCTCAAGGAGGAGGTTTGCATGGAGGAGGAATGGTAGAGGATCAGCTCCAAGCTTCTCCTAGACATGAATCGCCACCATCTAGGCATTAAGCTCCGGTGAAATACCCGATGTGGAGCGAAGAACTGAGGATCCTACATCCTCAACATTCCCAAGTATCACCATTCATCCCATTCAATTTCTCATTTTTTGTGTCGAATTAGCTCACTTGATAACATAATTAGATTTTCATAATCATCTTATCAACTCATGAACGAAATTCCCTTCCACTTTGAATCGAACAACGTTCAGTTTTGATCCTTAAATACCCTATTCTGGAAATCCATTCATATCTGCAGAACCTTAACTCTTGGCTGATGTCCTTGGGAAATCGCGCATAAAAACCATATTGCATGTTGTTAACTATCTTCCAGGGCTTCATCTTTACTAATCTGAAGTTATCAACATCGTCAATCTGTCAATTGGAGATGCAGATCTTTTACTAGAGTCCAAACCCTAGCTCTCGTGCCCTCAACATTAATCTCTCGCCGCCACCCATCTCCGATTATTCCCCACCATAGGGGAGCTTGAAGGTGGTAGGCAACCCCCTTTTGGCTCTACAGGAGGTTAGCCTTCATCGCCGACAGCCACAATCGAGGAGGAGTCGAAGAATCGCCACCATCCGCTGAACTTCGGGGAAGAACACATAAAGAACAACCGTGCTACGGTCTTCTGCCACATGTCTTAATCATCCAGATCTATTGTCACCCTTCTAATCCCAGCCGTCAAAGCGCGAAATGATGGAAACTTTTCAAAGACACCCCTATAGCTTTTCAGGAACTTATCACGCTCTAGAATTTTTTAAATATTACATCTAGGTCCCTACATGAGGATCTAAGTGTAAGTTTCAAAAAATTTTATTATAATTAGGTCCCTGACCAAGAACCTAGTTGAGAAACTCTTATTTTTCTTCTATATTTTGTTCACATGAAGACTTTTAGACATTATAGGAGCTTTGGACACTGCATTGGTATTATTTCTTTGGTGATTTTATTTTGAGTCAAATTTCTAATATTTTTAATCGTGATATTATAGATTTTAGTCTTAGATTTTCGACTCCATTTTGGATTTATTTTGTGTTGTTTTTTTCGAGCACGTTGCTTGAGTCATTTTTGTGTATCTACACTACATAGTATTACTCTTTAATTTCTACCATATATTACTATATTGTAGATCACATTGGTTTGAAAAAAATCACTTTGAAAAATTAAATAAAAATTAAAACAATGAAAATTAAATAAAAAATATATAAAACCCACAAAAAGATTTTCTTATAGAAGAAATAGAAAAAATCACAAAAAAAAACTCGCTCAAAAACGTAAGCTTGACTTTTCTGCCTCCTTGTGTTCGATCAAGAAACACTTGCCTGGTAAAATAAATAATGAAACAAATTTAGGAGAGAGAGAGAGCCACTTACTCTCTTTCTCTTTTCTCTCCTGATTTTGTTGTCTTTTGTTTGATTAATCGGATCTCTCTCCGCGGTTCTCTACAACCGACACAAATTTAATCGCGAGTCAAATCTGAATATCAAGCGATACAAGTGATAAATGACAAGAAGTCGGAGGCACAACTAATATTCTCAAAAAGAAAGGGGCATAACTGAAATTGCAATAAGACAAACTATATAAGCCATTCTCTTATACAGTAATATTTCAATCCTTATATACTCAAAATAATCTTTCCATCTACGTAAATGTAACATCCACTCTCTCTTCTCTAAAAAAACTCCTTAGTCGATTTTTTTCCCATCATTTTCATCGCAACGTCACTTTTCTCACAGTATAATGATTGGTATCATCGTATTGTTCCTGCAACATATTTCTCGCACAATCCGTCCTTTTTATACGTAAATTTAATTTTTTTGAATCATTGCTTCTTATACCTATAACCCTTGTGATGCCTATCCATCTCAGTTGTTAAGTCACAACAACAGGCACCTTCAACCACTCATGTTCTTCATCTGTGTTCCCATCCAAAAAATTTGAATTGACATGGTCGGCATATAAACTCGAGCCCATGTTATTTGGGCCGGGCCATGTGTTGGTCTAGACAGAAATCACGGCTTGATCTACGGTCAATCAAATTAAATGGGCCTTGAACAAGAATTGGGGTACATTAGAACCCTACAGCTATTTAATAAAAAAAGAGAGAGAAGAGAGAATGTTGTGACTGGCTTTAAAAAATCGAACTGGACCGGCCGGTCAGGCCCGTTGGATTGGGAACCAGCCTCGACTCAGTCGGTTCAACCAGTTTTATGAAATTAATTTAAAAAAAGAAAATAAAAATCGAATTCGATCGGTGGTCGGACCGGGTTGACCTGGGTGGTCGGACCGATTGACCTAGATTGACACAGTTTTGACGGTTTGGTAAAATGTTAAAAAATAAAGATTTAAATAATGAAATAATATGATTTTTATCACTTGTGCCCTTCTTAACTTCTGCAATATCAATTATGTTCCTCTCTTTTTTGGAATATAAGTTGTACCACTACTTTCTTAGAGTAAAATTTCTACAAGCAACTATAAATAAATGATTATAATATTATATTCGTATTTAACGCTAGAAAATGTGGCTAACATTTTGTAGAGTTGACTCGAAATGGACAATCATATTATTCTATTAAAAGCTTTGATATATAAATATATACTTGCATTGATATATAAATATATACTTGCATTCATGTATTCAACTTTATCGGTTCAAAAAACCGATTTGATCGGTCAGACCAATAAGTTAAGTTCGGTTCGATTTTTTTCGAGTCGATAGGAAGGATTATGTCATGCTGACATCGTCACCAATCCGACTGGTTTGGATCGACGGTTCGATCTGGTTGAATCAAACCGGAGACTAACCTACCGCGCACCTTTCATCTGAAGAGCGGAACTATCAAAAAGCACTCTATTGTTAACCAAATACCTGGAAAAGCCTACATCTTCTAGAGGTAGTACGGAGGCGGAAAGCCCAATAATATGATCACTAGAAAGCGAGGAAGGCAGAACTTCCCCTGCTGCCTCTCCCTATAAGCGACCGGTTCAATGTTCGGCCCGATTTTTAAAACCTTAGTTGTGACTTGCGACCATCACATTGTGACTTGGGCTGGGGTTTGAAAGGATTTGAATTAGAAAAATGGTGCATCTCGGGTATATTATAACTTGTTGAATCTAATGTCTCTTCGTGGAATCAGACCTATACCATCAACATGTAGATAAATAAACAAATAATCGTCTACCCATATTGAATATGAATTAATCAGAGCGATTGTTGTCAATGATGAAACGTTCATAGATCGATTATCCTGTAGAAGCCAAAGAATATGACCTGCTATAAATCTTTGACTTGGTTTGCTCTACCGTCATGGAAAGGAAGTCAAAATATCTCCCATCCTATTCAGATCGATAATCTATTCACATTTGTCTTTATGTTGATTCCTCATTAAGTATTTAACTAATATTTTATCTATTTTATGAAGAATAGTTCCCTCCTTTTGGATCACAGGACATTCTAAAAAGTTCATGAAACTGTTGTACCAAAGCACTGGTGGGAAAAAAAGGTTTTTTTACACTTAGGCCTCTTCGAGAATATGCAAATACAATTATAACCCTTTGTTTGCTTTCAGTAATACTTGTGTTCCTATATTCTTACAAAATTCACAATTCTATCTCTATGTTCAGTGTTAATGCAAAAAAAGGTTCGAGCATCACTATAATTGCATAGTCTTGAAGGGATATGAATGTAAAAAACGAATGAAAAATATAGCCATGCAACCATGTATGCAAAGCAGTGTTTTGAAAACCAGACTGGACCGGCCAGTTTGACCTTGAACCGGACCTGAACCGGTCCGGTTAACCGATTTATACCGGTTCAGTTCGATTTTGAAAGTTTTAATTAACATGTTCGGTTCAACCTAATTTTTTGACCTGATTTAACTAGGTTCAACTGAAGTTGACCCACATTTAAATTTTAAATTATTTAAAATTTTTTTGGTAGTAGGAGTTAAACCCGTGATCTTTGGTTACTATTTCAAACTTCTAACCAAGTACACTAACACAACTTCTTACATGCATTGGGTTTTGAATATAATTAAACTATTATCATGTTATAGAACATTTAGTCCAAATAATATATATATATATATATATGATATGCATGATATTTGATGATGTATAAGAAAAATACTGTATATATAGTGTGAAATATATACGTTATCCATGTATTTTATTTATATTTCAAAGAGGATGGGGAGCTTGCACCAAGGTGCATGTAATTTTACATGCACCGGGACTTATATCTTCCACATTTTTTACTTTTTTGAAAAATACCACCATGTATATTCATCTATATATTCCTATAATATGTCATTCGAATTTCATCAGAAACAGAGACTCATATGACCTCCATCTAGAACATGTAATTTTAACGGTCTTAGAATTGTTGTAATCAGCCTGTTCTAGATGGAGGGCATATGAGTCTCTGTTTCTGACGAAATTCGAATGGCATATTGGAGGGATATATATATATGAATATACATGGTGATTTTTTTCGAAAAAGTAAAAAAATGTAGAAGGTATAAGCTGCAGTGCGTATAAAATTACATGCACCTTGGTGCAAGCTCCCCATCCTCTATTTCAAATATATTTAAGTGTATTATATATATATATATATATATATATATATATATATATTATTTCATTTCGATTTGATTAGCCGGGTCGGTCAACCACCTTTCTCACCGGTCTAATTTAATCTGGTTTTAAATAATGATGACATCATCATTCAGTTGAACCGGTTTGATTACATGGTTTAACCCGATCCGATCATTGCGATAAGGTTTCTGGTTCGTGCCCAGTTCAGTTTAAAAACTTTGATGCAAATATGGTATGAAGGGTCTGAAGTTTGGGTTTCCTTTTGATGGATGCCCCTTTATTTTGGGTGACTTTCGCTTTTTTTTCTTTTGGAAATATATCTGTCGTTCTGCCTAAAATGACTTGTCTTCAATTTTTCCAAATGTTATTGGTATCATAGAAGGAAACGATAAGAGTTATCTACCAAATATTAGGTCTTACAAATAACGGATATAATGCAACTAAAGGTGTACATGTTGTATGTATATTCATACAAGTTTTTTGTATGCATGTTCACATGCATAGATGCCTTTTATGTATAGAGTTGACCAAAATTTGATCTATATCCCATTTTTTCTTAAACCACTTTGATGATGCAGTCTTATGACAGTACAATCAATTATAGCGATTATTGGCATGATCATATCTTTGTATCCATTATAAACACACCCAGGGTCAATTCTTTGTCTATATCGATTTTCCTTGTTTGATTATTTAATGATATGTTCATATTTTCAAATACTATTTGTAACGCTTCAAACATTGATCAGATCATCTCAAACGATAGTGAATACTGTATCGTGTAATATCGTTGTTAGACCTGACCAACGGGTTGGGGGCCCGTCTGCCCAATCTGCTCATGGCCGTGCTTGGGCTAGGAGATCTGAGAATGGATCGTCCCGGTCCGACCCGCAAAAAATAAAAAATATATAAATATAAGTTGAATAATACATGTATTAATATAACACAATTCAAAATTTTCATATGTGACACTAGTTTTAAATAAAATTATTACTTTATATGTCAGGTAACATGTAAACTACTTATATTAGTATATAAACTGTAAATGGTATTAATAAAATCATTTGTACATATTAAATATGATTAGAAAATTCAATAATAAAGAGCGAAATAGGACATGGACAACTCATGGACGGACTTTGAACATAGACTTTTGAACATTCCTCCATTCTGCCCGACCCGTAGGTCGACTCCACCTGCATTTTGGCCGCGACGGTAAAGATAATCTTTTTCATAACTCCCTTACCTCTTTTGCAAACAAAGGATCCCATCCCACATCCATCTACAAAATCACAAAACCCCACCGGTCTCCTCTTGCTTTTTGACGATCTAGAGGAAGGGATGAATTGACTCACCTAACTATTGCTAATCATATTCAAACATATTGAAGCTAAGACTAGTAGTACCCCTTTCCAACAACCACTTTGCCCATCCAAAAACCCTCAAATCTCCAAATCCCTAATCCCCAAATCTGAAACCCAATCCCCGATCTAGATCTCGTGATGGCCGACGAGTCTCGATCGGCGGACGATCAGGCGGCGAAGGCCGCTGTGGATACCGACGCGACGAAGAAGAAGAAGGGGAAGGGTTTTTTGTCGAGGTTGTGGAATGGGATCTTCCGGAGGACGGGGGATGACTTCGAGAAGAGGCTGCAATACCTCTCAAAGGAGGAGGCGGCCGTCCACGCCAGGATGAAAAGGAGGGCGCAGGGATGGAGGAAGATGGCCAGGAATGTCGTCGTATGCTTTGTTATTGCCGAGGTGAGAGCAGTTTTTTATTTGGGTGTTCGATTTTGTGTTCCGATGGAAAAAGGAAGGAGCTTTTTGGATGGGAGCGGGAGATATAGCGATTTGGTTATGTTGTCGGGTTGCTTTGGCAAAAGAAGTTTTAATTTTGATGGTTTTTTTGCGATTGGGTAGTGAGTGACGATGAATCTGAGTTTTAGCCTTGTCAATGATGCGGAGAGGAAGATCTTGTGATGGCGAACTTGTATGTTGATGTTTGTATTCTGAAGGTCGGGAGAGGAGAGAGTGGTTGGTGTGCTTCCTTGGTCGGAAAGGTGTGATATTTGGGAATGTAGGTTTTTTGGCTGTGATCAAAGTTTGTTTTTGATTCGTAAATGGATTGTGGAGCTTGGTTTGGGATGTGAGTGGGCTGTGTGTGATCTTTATTTTGATTTTCTCATCATGCTTGGATTCGACCTTTTTTTAGAGTACAAAATTTTGGCTGCTGTAGGTGCATCTAGTCAGTGCCTTCTCTTTGTATTTTTTGTTGAAGTGTATATTTTTTTACCCTAATCTGATATTTTTGGGGATTCGGCTAGAGGTGTATATTGGATGTGGCATTGGGTTCTGCTGTGTGTGAATGGATGACCTTGTTAGGAGACCTTTTTTGTGATTCATGTGGTATTTTCGATCTAATAAAAATAGCAGATGACCAGGGGAGGTCCTAGCATAGTGGTGCTAAAAGAGATGAAACATGTACCGTTAGGTATTGCTCCTTGGAGGGTTCGTGATATGTTAGATCTATTTTTATTCGAGATGCACTAACACATCTAGTTTGTTAGAAAAACATGTCCATGAACCTCTTCTTTTTAATGCTGCGGCATCTAATTGTAGTTTGATGCACTGGCACATAGAGTTGTAAGACATTATAGATTGTTTGATGAACCCATACAATTTGGTGGATGACATTTATATTGCATTTAGCGAGAAATGCCGATGGAATGAAAATACCTACAATTTAGATGGATGTAGTGGAAATGAAAATTGATGGGTCGAGCACAAGTCATTGCATTTGCATTCCTATAAAGATATAAGAAGTTTGAGGTTGTTCAGTTTTTGTGACTGAGAAGAATACTCTCTGTGTGTGTGGTTGTGGGTTAGCTTAACTTGTTCTTTCTGCATCTCCAGAATCATAATTTACGTGGCTATAAGCATTTATATTAGCTTTGTTTTTTTTCAGATGTCATATGTTTACTGAGTCTTTATTTTAATATGCAAGTTCTTATTTTTCATACTCTCACCTTACTGTTGATTATTTAACAGTTGTTTGCAGTGATTTATGCCATTATTATGACTAGAGTAGAGGATTTAAGCTGGCAGATGCGGGCACTTAAGGTGTTGCCTATGTTTCTTTTGCCTGCCCTATCTTATGTCACCTACTCAACGCTAGCGAGCTTCACAAGAATGCGTAAGAGTCTCAAATTTCAATATTTATCGTTCTTATATAGTTGGCCTCGTTTCGACTTGTCCAACTCTTTGTATGTTTTTGTTGAATTTGTTTATTGTCTAGCTGTATGGTTTGGTTTTCTTAGACTTGTTTTAAAGCGCCTTTCAGAAACAGAACTGGTTATAGAATACAACATGTATCATTCATTCCTCTTTCAGATATTTGATCACTGGAATCAAGTATATGAGCAGTGCCATCATTGTAATTCAGATTATCCTCTGTGTAGGTGTATCTGTAACCAATGTAAGGAAGGCCTGATTTCAATGGTCTGGTTGTGTAGATTCCTTTCACTATGTAGTGCTACTCATTCTCCTTTCATGCAACACATATTCCAGGTCTACTGTTTAATTTGACTGAGCAATCAAGTGGGCCAGAATCTTTTTATGCATGTCACAATTGCAAGCTTTTCGATATGCATTTGTATACGGATCTGAATAATCTTGATTGACCATGAATAAGGAATAAAGTAGCTATTAATCATATATGACCGTTCGTAGAAGGTGTTGAGAGATGTTGAAATAAAAATTGTGGAAGTGTAATAAAAAATCTAAAAAGTAGAGCACTTAGATTTTACGTGGAACATTACTATGTGAGGAGTGGGATGAGACCATGGAAGAAGACCTTAGAGGGCCAGTTCTTTTCATGCGAATCTTTTAATGAATACATGAATTGTGGGTCTTCTTATATAACCTTACAGATAGACCGGAGTCCCACTTATAGATGATGTGGGGCTAAACTGGAAAGCATGTTGATTGGATCTTGGATGGATCCAATTACCCATCTTCTTACATACTCTAACTCTACCTCTCAAGTTGAAGCTGAGAAAGCTGCAACTTGCAACAACGGATAAATATATATGATAATATTCACTTGATACATCTGAGAGAGATGGGAGGACCTGCTCGACGACGGGATTGCGACGATTAGGACGTGTCTGGGAAGAACATCGGGATGTGCATGTAGTACTGGCACTGCGACAATCTGAATGTGCCTTGGAAGAGCATCATGATGTGCCTATAGCAGAGTTGAAGAAGAAATCTAACGCGGAGAGTAGTCGCACTAGGAGGAGACATGTGTGGAAGTAGTCGATGCTCGGTGAAAATGGCTAATATGCAGTAGTACTCTAGAGTGTCAGTCTTCATGTCATGGATGGACAATAGAAGTCTGAAGCGATCCTAGGTAGAGAAGTCCATCTGAGCCACAAATAGAGAATGATGGACATGATAGGAATAATGTATATACATCTCAGCAAGAAGAATGTGCCCTGCTTTCAGTCCCACTTTCTCCCATATGGCAGAATAAGGACATAGATTATCAAGTTTGGAGAAACAATGGAAAACACATATTTTTTGTGCCAATATTTTAAATATCGATTTCGATTTCGGTTCGAGATGGCAAAAATGAAGCAATTTCGAAATTTTATCAAAATTTCAACGAAATTTCGTCATTTTGGGCTACAACCAGCCTAGATTTGTGACAGAAGGGTCCACGTCGAGATTTCGATTTCGGTTTGGTGGAGTATCGTAACCATATTTTCGTGAAATTTGAAATACTATTTCGTTCTCCCTTTTTTTTGCACAAATCACCCTTCATTTTTTCGTAGTCTTCTTTTTGTCCCAAGTAGGCATATGTCGGATGGTTGGGTGGCGGTGGCTGAGGTAGTGCTTGATTAGAAAAGGATCAACAAGAAAGAGCTGCTATGGAAGATGGACTTCTCAAAGGCATATGACTATGTCGACTGATGTTTCATTTGGTCATCCCTGCAGAAGAGAGGTTTCCCTAGTTTGTAGATCTCCTGGATCAAGCGGTGCATCACGACGGCTTCGTATGCAGTGCTGGTCAATGGGTGTCCTGAGGGGGGTTTCTTTCAACCCCGAAGAGGTATGCGTCAAGGCTGCCCTCTGGCCCCGGCTCTTATTATTTGTCATTGTTGCGGATGCTTTAACCACAAGTATACGAGGAGGGCATCATGTATTATGGACATCTTTGGGGAGATATTGTGGATCCGGTTTAATAAAGACAAGTCCGTGTTCGTACCTTTTGGTCTATCTGAGGGAGACATCCAAGAAGTGAGTTTGACAATGCGATGTCCCTGTGGGGTGTTACCGATCACGTACTTGGGCCCTTTGTGGTTGGGTGACTCTGCTTTGGAGTGGAAACCGGTGCGGAAACAATGGAGAGTTGGTTGGCTGGAAAACGAAAACCTTATCTAGAGGAGGGAAGTTGATCTTGCTGAAGAATGTACTGTTTGCCATCCCTATTTTTTCTACTCGACCAGATCGCTGTTGCTAGGAGTGCGGAAGAAGATGGAGACATTGATGAGGAGGTTCTTCTGGGCTGATTGGAGTCAAGAAAAAGGAGACATTCATCTTGTTGAGTGGGATACTTTGACTAGTATGAAGGAGGCAATATTGCTACATACTTTCGCGCGGCTGTGGAGTCTTTGGTTGGGAAGGAACGAAGCAATATTTGCTAGGCAGCGGTTTTATCTGGAGAATATTCGCTCTTCGGCTTCGGGCTTTCTACATGACTGGATCACCTTGTAGTTTGATGCTTGTGATGTTTTTGTAGCGGGGATTCCGCCTTTTGGATACCCCCCTCCCTTTGTCTTCTGTTTCCTGTTCTTCCTTTAACCTTTGTAAGTATCTCTTTACCTCTTTTAATGCATTGGGGTGAGCACTGCTGAGTGTGTCCCCCTTTTTTGAGCCTAAAAAAAGTATGAAGGAGGCAAGAGGGCCGAGGATTTTAGCACTTGAGGTAATGAACACAGCACTCCTATCAAAGTGGATACTATGGTCATGGAGTAAGTTTGAAGACCTGGTTTGTATAATGATGCGGAAAATGTACAACATTGATGCCGAGCTCGTGGGTAGCAACACCTGGTTACCTTTATCTCTTTGGAAAGGAATTATGCGCGTCGTGCCTGATATTGGAGAAGCCCTTAGACCGGTGGTTGGTAGTGGAGAATCTTTTAGGTTTTGGTTGGATAATTGGATCGGTATTGGAGTTTTCAAGAAGGGATACCCTCAGTTGTTTGCAATGGCTGTGAATCTGATCCTGAGGGTTGTTGATGCATGGGTGGACGATTCGTGGTCCCCAACTTTCATGGATGGTTTCTTGGAGTAGAGATTTCAAGAGTACTTGAGGTTGATTAGTGACTTAAATGATGTTGAAGGTGTCACATAGGGTCGGGATCATTATATCTGGGACAATGGCAAGTTCTTGGTTAAAAAAATGTATCATTTCTTCACGCATCAGCATAATCTCACCGATGAACAATTGAACAAGGACTGTAAAATCATTTGGAGTAGCAGAATCCCGTAAATGATCAAGATTTTCTCATGGCTTCCACGACATGGACATGTACTTACTAAAGTACATCGAGGTAGACTGCTTCGTACGGGGGATCTACGATGCAACATGTGTGGACATGATAATGAAGACATGTATCACCTCTTCTTCCTATGCATAATGTCATCTGAGGTGTGGTCACGTGCAAGGATTCCTTGGATTGCAGTCAATAACAACACAAACTTTTGGAACTCCATTAGATCATACCGCGGTAACTCGCATGAGGATAGCTCTCTAGTGTTTCTTCTTCTTTGGGTGATTTGGTGTGCAAGAATGAATCTATTTTCAAGGGACAAAGGTTCTACCTAGACAATGTATGGATTCATTTTCGAGCTCTAAATCAAGCTTTGATGTAATCTTGCTTTATTAATATTAATACATTACTTTGCGGTGGATCCCACTTTGGGATTCCGCCCTCCTTCCTCTCAATAAATAAATAAATAAAAAGGTAAAGTGATCTTTTTTTAATGACACGATTCAAGCATCGATAATTCACATATACTATATGTGATGTCGCTATCGAATGGTGATATTCTCTTCTTGATCAGTTTGCACAATGGGCATTCATGTCTTTTTAAGTACAACCTGCTGGGATTAACTGAGTCAAAGATTGTCTATATCATTCCAACATCTAGCCATTTGTAAACTTCTTTCTTTACGAGCGTAAAAAAAACTTCTTTCTTTACGATCTCCTTTAGATCAGGTTTTGATGGTGTTGCTTCTTCATGGAGTGTTTTGCGCCATCTTCCTAGAGGATGTAACGAGTGCAAAAACGATGGACTGTTTTTGTACAAATTAGATTGATAGTTTTTCGACTATGCCACAAAACCCTTAAGAGTGGAGATTTTTGATCGTCGGAATGATGTAAGTTGATGATCACATGTGACGTCACATTGTTAATGTCTAGAAAGTAGGGATGCAAACCAACAGATACATATAGGAATATATGTGATACCATATCCTTATATATTTTCAAATATGAACACAGATGCAAATACATATATTGACGGATGTGAAATCTATGTTGCCATATTTTTAAAAAACAGATACGAATGTAAAACGGATGCAGATGGCTTATGAATAACATTAGAAATACTCTATAGATTAGCTGAAATATACATGTATTGCATTAAGTACACATGATGTAGATATACTAAATGCGCTTATATATTAAAAATTATAACAAATATGATGAAAGGCAATATAAAATTATGTTTTACATGTTTAAAAGTAAATGTACAACTATATTTATATATGAAAACAAATGTACAGATACATATGTTTATGGATGTCAAAGTGATATCCATATTTGTATCCATTATAAACGGATACGGATACATATGTCAAAATCTGTATGAAATGATATGGTGACAGAACAGATATGGATACATCTATATCTGTATGCATCCCTACCAGAATGGCATACTTCCAGCCTTAAGGGGGTGGTTAGAGTTCTAAAATCGGGGAAGTGGAAGTGCTTCTATGGACTCAACACCTTATCGATATATGAAAGATCAAAAGGGTGTTCTATGTACTCCCTTATCGATATATGAAAGATCAAAAGGGTGTGTTAATAGTTGCATAATAATCATATCAACAAAGATAAGCTTTGTGGTAGCTCTTCCACCTTTGACTCTTCTAAAGATAGGGTGTTGGGTTGATTGTAGAGGCGTACGAGCCATGCCTCCTCTTGTAGGTATGTCGGGATAGGTTAAGATCACTTCTAATGGATCCCATGGCCTCAAATTTCAGCGAAATTCTGTCGAATTTCAGTCGAATATCGATATCTAGTCGAAATCGAAATTCAACTGAAATGACCGAAATATGGGGGTCCTAATACAAAAAATGATCGAAATGACCGAAATTTTGGTCGAAATTCCATCGAATTTCTGTTTTGGTCGATACTGAAATGGTGACCGAAACTGACATTTAGGGCCTTGATGGATCCTTAATGGCGAGCACTTGTGCAAAATCATCATCCAAGTTAGAAATCCTATGGAAATCCCAATTAAGTCACATCCTTTGAATCTTTTGATACTCCAATAGTTAAATACAACATTCATCTAGACATTCTCTCCATCCACTTGAATTATAGTCCCATCGATTGATGGGATGGGAGTTGTGTGGTGTTTACTTTGTCGAGGTAGTTAGTTACCAATTTGATTTTTTAGGTGGTTAGAGTCTGATTAATGAGCTAAGGCTGACGACCTGAATCTAATAGCTCTCTGAATCATTCTCATTCTATAGGCTTTAATGGCTTTCGGTGACATAAAGACTCAATTTGTTAACATGGCTTATATATCTAGTTACATGGGGAAGGTACTACATGGGTTCCCAAGGATCTCAGAGAATGCCCTGGATTTGGAAAAAAAGATGTAACAGGGAGTAGGCCTATTTAGAGCTGGAGTTGTGGAAGGTATCAGAAGTAGCCTTTTGTATTTGTTTTTGAACATTCGCTCGTGCTACGTACCAATCTTTCTTAACCTGCTTCATTTTTTTTCTTCTTTTGCTATAGTAGCTTCTTTTTTAAGCTCTTATAAATATGAAAATTGCTAAATATATGAATATATATGAGAGCATGTGTATTAAAATCAGATTTGTATATTTAAAATAAGGGATTTTATCACTTATGCCCCTCCAAGATATTGCAATATCAGTTATGCCCCTATCTTTTTGGTAATATCAGTTGTGCCCCTCACTTCTTGCAAATCTATCACTTGTACCCCTCGGGTTAGTTTCCGTCTATCCCAAACGTAGACGAACGCTATCTTTAGGGATACATCAGGAATTAAATTTAAAAAATGGATTGAAATGTCATCTTCGTCCCTTCTCCTCCTCCTCTGTCTTCTTCTTCCCTTCTCCTCCTCTCCCATCTTCTTCCTCTCCCACCGTTGCTGCCCAGACCTCCCTCCACCCCCTGCCGCTCCTCCGCCCCGACCTGCATGTCGAACGCCCGTTCGAATCCTGGAGCAGCAGCCTTGTGCGAGCTTGATGGTGTTGCTCCTGAACACCGAGCTGCTGAAGTCCCTGAGGACCTTCGCCGAGAACTCGTGGCTCGCCACCTTCCTCTGCTGCCGCCACTTCGTTCCGTCCACCCCCTGCCGTCCCTCCGCCCCGACCTCCCTCCCAGCGTCGACCTCCCGCACCCCCTCCCAGCCCCGACCTCCCGCACCCCCTCCCAGCCCCGACCTCCCGCACCCCCCTCCCAGCCCGACCTCCCCCACCCCCTGCCGCCCGACCTCACCCGCCCCTCTGCCCCGACCTCCCCTACCCCCTGTCGCCCCTCCGCCCGACCTCCCGCACCCCCCTCCCAGCCCGACCTCCCCCACCCCCTGTCGCCCCTCCGCCCGACCTCCCCCACCCCTGCTGCCCCTCCACCCCGACCTCCCCCTGTCCCCTGGCCTCGCCTCTCCCTCCCCCTGAACGCGCCGTCCCCTCGCCTACCCCTCCTCCGACCCCCGCGCCTCCTCCGGCCCTTTCCGCCCTCCTCCTCCGCCTGAAACTGGAGTTGAGTTTTTTTGTTAATTTTTGATAAATTTTTGACTAATTGATTCATAAAAAGTCATCCAAAAATTCAATAAAATTCATCGTTTAATCCGTAACGAGTGATATGTCCGTGGAAATGTAAAAATTTTAGAGATTCGATGGATGCATGAAGGTGTTAGTAAGAGAGAGAAATTATGAAGAGAAGGAAGAAGAGCAAATGGAGGAGGAAGAAGATGAAGAAGGGTATGGACCATAATACCCTTCTTAACCACACCATGGTTTGAATAAACCATGGTTATTTTAATTTTTTGACGGTCAATCTGACGGAAGGGCACAACTGGTGACGGAGCAAGAAGTTAGGGGCACAACTGATATTACCAAAAAGATAGGGGTATAACTGATATTGCGATATCTCGGAGGGGCACAAGTGATAAAATCCCTTAAAATAAATAAACAAAATTCAAAACCGACTAATGTCCGAGTAAATTCCGATTACTTTCCGACCGTCGATTAGTCCTTAGTCAGTGATCCTACCTACCAAGTACCGACTGCCGACTTCTGCAACCTTGGAGGGGAATGGTAATGTGTGGTAGGATCATTGAGGCAAGCTATGTCATGTATCTTTGCTTGGAGGATATAATTTGGTCTGTTATGGATGACTTCAATGTTATGGAAAGGTTTGATTTGTTGGTGTGCCTTGGCACTGCTTTTGATATGCCAGTATGGTTGTAGGAAGATGATAGGTTTCGTTTGGATGATTAGTCACGGAATGAGTGATTGAGTGGTGGCTGAGAGGTTCCAAGATTGATCGTGCTCGCAGTGGACAATTTGTATGTATTCAAGGATGTAAGATGACCCTAATATTTTAGGATAAAAAGGGGCAGAACCTTGACTCAATGTTCGATTGCTAGACATTATGAGATTGAAGTAACACATGTCACAGCTTCAATAAAAGCTCAAACGACCTCCAACAAAAGGATGTATCATACATGTACTCGAACCTAACATAGGTGGTTAGGTAGAAAATACATAGGGAGGCGAGAAAACTCTTTCTTAGTAATTCGTCAAAATAGCTTTGTAACTTTGGGAGTTTGCCTTGTTTATAGCATTGATGGATAGGGTGGTGAGGCAGCCGGGGTGATAATCTTGACTCCCTGAACCTAACATTTTGGGAGCGTGCATGGATGACTATATGATACAACTTGCTATTCGTCAATGTCAATCCGCTTATCATCACATTCCTCGAATTTGCAATCACCAATGACTGCATAGAATAGAAGATCATCAATATTCTGGTTGGATGACACACTGCCCAATCACGAGAGCAGATCCTATGCTGTGGAGGAGGTCCGAGCCGAGATTCGCACAGTAAAGGCCTATACAAACCTGGGCTCGGGCCTACAAGGCACTGAGAGAATATGCTTTACCTGTTGACTCGAACTTGGTTTGGATTATATATATGGATGGCCAACACACCCTTGAAGTTGGTTATGTTTGTGGTTGGTGAGGCAGAAAGGTTGGTTACTATGTTAGTCGGAAGCAGGTGGGAACTCATCTTGGACAGCTGCGCCCAATTTGCAATGGTGGGAGGTTGATGTGGGCCGTATTTCTTGTGCCCAAGTTCAGCCTCGATATTGGAGATGATTGAGATCATGTTGATTGACGTGAGTGGCTCAAAATTCCGTTGGTCGAGCTTCAGATTGGGGAGGGCTGATAGGGGTATCAAACATACTTGTGGTAACAGGACCAAAGTAGACATTTTGCAGTCTTGTGGGTCCTTTCAAATGAGAGAAATGCGATGGTTTCCGAGGTGAGAGACATTATGTATAAAATACAGCGTGCAGCACAAAGACGATGCATGCATTGTGGGTGTCTTTGCTTCCTTAAAATGAATATATAAATGGTGGCTGTAGTTGTCTTATTTTAGCTTCATTCTTTGGTTTAATAGGTTTCTTGGATTTATAATTCCTGCATTGGATGGAAAAAATGGTCTAAGGGATTGATGGGTTATTTGAAAATGATGATGAGGGCTCTAGATCACAGTGTCACTTTTCTTATAGGATGATTTTCATGTGGTTGCTTTTAAAAAAGGGATAAAGTCTGAACAGGGCAGTTGTTAGTAAAGTGGTTCAGAAATTCTGACCAAATTTGTCTGTCCGGAGGAGAATTACTACATGAATTACTTGGATTTTGAGCATTTTCGGTGAGGTCCTAACCCTTAAGACTGTTGAATCAGTTATCCATTATAGTATTTGTTTATCGACCTGGGTAACAACAAATTCTATCAATAACCAGCTAGTAATTGGAAAGGTTATACGGGGGTGTTGATTTGCTCCTGTAATGGAGTAAAGGGGAAGGATACACGAGAGCATAAAGCCATTAGTATTTAAGAGTAATTGAAGTGACCCGACGTAATTATGGGTGTTGCGAATAATAATAACCCATTGTAGGTCCTTACAGTAAGCTCTGTAAACCGAATTTGAACATTTATTTATCAACTCAGATAGTCATTTCCTTTATAAGGAAAACAAACTCATAAGCATTTGTTGGTGGTTGTTATAGCCTTTAGGTTCAAGTGGAATTAGATCTGATAAATTGCCGGAATCAATTTTTCTTAATGTTACTCAAGATGAGATGTAGGTCATTTAAAAAAAGTAAGTTTAGAAGGGCAGATTCCATATGATCATGCTGTAGATTAAGATGGCTCCCTTTGGATGCCAACATTGGAAGACAAAGATCACTTCCATGAGAAGAGCCAACATATGCCAGAGTATCCAACTTCAATTTGCTTGATTGTTTCTATCACTTTTTTCCTTTGGTACTCAGATGAGATGTAGATTTATAAAAAAAGGATATTTACACCGATAGTTATGAATAGTTTCGTATTTACATACATAACCCTCGATAATCCATAATTACACGAGTAACCCCGAATAGTCACTCTTCGCACTCACAACCTTTCATTAGCCCATTAACTCAACCAGACCATCGAGTTACTCAAATATATGCTCTATCCAACTATTATTAATAACCCCCCCAACCAAAAAAAAGAACCCATCCTCCTCCTCTTCGTCATCTTCCTCTAGGCCCTCCCCATCCGCCCACACCCCTATCCTCTGACCACCTCCCCTCTTGGCCGGTCCTGTCCTCATGCAATTCTGCCTTTGAAACCTCCATCTACAACCCCTCTCTCCAGGTGGTGTTGATTCAGGTGAAGGCTCATGTCTCCAGGTCACTTTTTCTCAGATGTTCATAGCAAAGTCAAAGAACCGGTATCGAGATGTGATGTCGGTAAAGGTGGTCCATCATGGGTTGCACTGGAGCTCGATAAGACCGCAAATAGGCTGCAAAGGGGTTCGATGCTTCGACCTCGAATCTACTCTGGGTCGCTAAACGTGATGGCAGAGATTGACAAGAAGATGCGAGCTTTGCAAAACTATGGTGTTGGAGAATATCGTCAGAAGGGGTCTAGCTCCTTGAAGAGAAGCCTAATGATCCGATTATCCGCGGATGGCTATAACACGGTGGATTAGGGTCGTGCTTTGTTGTGTTTGCTAGAGAGTATAAAGCCAAAGGACCTCCTCCCTCTTTCTTTCCTTGCCGAGCCTTTTGACGAAGACCCTTCAAAGAGGGAGACAGAAGTTGCTCCTTCTCTAATGTGCTATGTCTTGGAGCCTAGATGATCGAGGGGTGGGGGGGGGGCTAATCTCGTGTGTGATTTCGACGGGTCCTGCAAGCGAAATGATATGCTCGAGCCTCAAGAACTCGGACTAAAATGAAGGTCGGAGATGAAGGGAATCCTTATGAGGTAGGAGGGAGGAGCAGAAGGTGTGTTGGTTGGTGATTTGGTTTTGGGTCTTTTAATAGCAAAGGGAAAATGATGCAATTTTGGGAAAGCACGCAATAGCAGAGAGTTTGATTGCGGAAGAAGGTAAGATAGATAAGGAGTTGCAGAAGAAAGAAAGAAGAACGAGTTGAGAAGAAGAAGAAGAAACAAAGGAGAAAATGAGATTACAGATGGTTGATCCTCAGTTGATTCAGGTGTTGCTCGTGTCTCGATACTTGCGGCTAATCTAATCTCCAATGAAAGTCGAGTCTCCAGGCAACAATGATGGAAGCGATGGTTTTGATCGTCGTAAATCGTGCTACAATCGACAAAGATTGTTGATGGAATCCTTGAATCTCCAGCTATGTTGTGGTTTATCTGTCAAATATAATCGAATCATATGCTTCTCAATCGAAGTGATCGTAGTAGATCGGAGAGGAAGGAGCTGCCTCCGATCGAGTAAGATTGGAGATGATGGTCGGGTAGAACATAATAGAAAAAGGATCAGAACGGATAAGAAAAGGTCACGAATCTTCGATCCAAGTGATCATAGATGGGAATCAAAATAGAAACACAAATGAAACATAATGAAAGAAAATTGTCACAACGGCTAGAGGGAGTGCGGGCAAAGGAAGGGGTGGAGGGGGAGGTAGTCGCATCAGCTAGAAGGGAAAGGGGATAAAGGAAGATGACGTGAGAGGAGAGGGTGGTTGGGTGTAATGACATCTGAATTATAAATATGATATGTTTTAGGATTTTTATTAGTTGTACCCCTTTGAGATATTACAATCTCAGCTATGCCTTTCTCTTTTTGGTAATATCAGTTCAATCCATGACTTCTTCCACAATGATCACTTGTGCCCTTCCGTTAGTCTGGCCGCCAATGAGTTGCTTTAAACTATGATTTATTCAAACCAAGGTGTAATTAAGAGAGGTATAATAGGAAAAACCCCACCTCCTCTAGTCCATACTCCTTCTAAGGGATTGTTTGTTGCAACAAGGAACTATTTAGCAGCTATAAATGACGACTTAATCGATTCACTAAATTTTCTTGAAAAATTCAGGAAAATCATATTCACGATCAAAATGGATGATTTTTATCCATGGAAATACATAAAATGTTGATGATTTGGTGCATGGATGGATGTGCAGTTAGTAGAGAGAAAATAATGAGAAAGAAAAAGAACAAGAATGGAGAAAGAAGAACCCATCACCTGGAGTAGTAACTTGCAAGGTCAGGAAGGAGGTCTGGATGATAGGATAGGCGGTGGGGAAGAGATGGAGGAGGTCACGAGTGGTTGGGGTGGTGTAGGTGCAACTCGTGACGGAGGAGGGGAGACGACGACGAAGGAGGGGTTGGAAGGGGAGGGTGGTTGGATGAGGGGGATGTGGCAGAGGAGGGCGGTTGAAGAAGGGATTGGAATAGGTGGTGGAGGATGAGGCGAAGGAGGAGGGTCTGAAATGGGTGGTGGAGGATGGGGTGGCAGAGGAGGGACGGATGGCGGTGGCGACGCTGGAATACATACTGAAATGGGAGGGATGGTCAGATGTGGAGGAGGGACTGGAAGGGGAGCCAGGGGATGGAGTGGAGGAGGAGGGGCTGGAGGGGGAGGTGGACATTTTCACCCTTACTATTTTTTAATTATCCCTGTGTTCCCGAAATTAATGCTCGTTCGGGATCGGGATGACCGGTAACTAACCTGAAAGGTACAAGTGTTCATTATAGAAATCGTTTGGGGTAGAACTGGTACTCCCAAAAAGAGAGAGACATAACTGATATTATAATATCTCAAAAGGCATGACTTATAAAAACCCTATGTTTTAAGGGGTAAAGTTGTCAACATTTAATATTTTCCGTCAAAGTTAATGGAGAAAATAGATAGAAGTTAACACATGATTATGTCATGTAAGAGTTAAGCATTATTTAAAGTTCTGGGTGTAATTCATTCTTATTGAGGTTATGTGCATAAATACGAAACTATTCAGGTTATGTGTGTAAATATCCTGTAAAAAATTGTCAGCTTACTGAGAAGAGTCATTCTTATCTAATGCTATAATCAATGATGTTTTTCTGGAGCAGAATTTAGTTATGTGATCATCTCTGTTGAAAATGCTCCGGTCTGCTTTTGACTTTAGGTGATCGGAAAGATCAGAAAACTCTTGAAAATCTCCGTGCAGAGAGACAAGCCAAGATTGATGAGCTTAAGGAGAGAACCAACTATTATACCACTCAGCAGCTGATCCAGGTTGGTAGTTGCGTTGCAGCTTTATAATGTTTCAATCTTACGCAATTTTTTATATTTATAACCACACATATTGTGTCTATTCTGGTCATTAGCCAGGCCATATTTTAATATTCTGTTAACGCTGAACCTCTTCCCAATTGTTGATTTTTTTTCTCGCAGAAATATGATCTTGACCCCGCTGCTAAGGCTGCAGCCGCAACTGTATTAGCATCCAAATTGGGAGCAGAGTCTGGGTTAAAAGTGCTTCTAGGCGATGATCCAAAAAATGAGCCTTCTGGGAGAAGTCATGATGTTGAAGTTGTCCCATCTGACAGCCTTCGCAATAGGAAACGGCCTGGTGGCAGAAGCATTAGTCCAGCGAGTTCTGTTGCAGAGTCACTTCCGTTGGAGGGCCCTTGGGAGTTCCCTGGTGTTCAACAAGCTCCTATTCCCGGTGAGCAATTCGTGGAGCATTATAAAGGTTCAGGTGCTAATGAAGGTGGTTGGATAGCCCGCCTTGCTGCTATGCTTGTGGGTGAAGATCCTACGCAAAGCTATGCGTTAATATGTGGGAACTGCCGTATGCACAATGGTAAGCTATTTATTGCCTACTACATCTAACATCGTAAATTCGAAAAAAAGCTGTAAGCTTTACCCATTTCGTCAAATTTTAGGGCTTTCAAATCAGTCAACGACATTCTTTCAGCAATTTAGTAATTAAAATTTCTCATGGTTTTGGCTGAAATACAACAACAAAGCATTTTCCCACAATTAGGCAGGGTCGGTTACATGGATTCTTTGTTTCCATTCAGATTTATCTTGGATCAATCTCGGGTTTATATCCAAAAAACTAAGATCCCTTCGTATACTCTCATTCCAACACTTTTTGGGTCGTCCTCGTCCTCTCTTAGCCGGCTCAACATCTCAAAACTCGCACCTCCTAATCGTTGCATCACCTGACCTCCTTTGCAAATAGCCAAACCACCTTAAGCGGTTTTCTCATATCTTATCATTGATCGGAGCTACACCACCTTTCATCCTGATTGTATTATTCTGAATTCGATCTTTATGTGTGTGTCCACACACCTACCTTAGCATTTTTATTTCTGCTGCTGTCATTCTCTGTACATACCTATCATTCACAAGACAGCATTAAGATCCATAAAGCGTAGCAGGTCTTACGGCTGCTCTATAGAACTTTGCTTTGATTTTTAAAGAAATTATCTTATCATAGAGAATAGCAGAGGCTCCTCTCCACTTTAGTCATCCTGCATTTATTATATTAGTAACATATCTGTCTATTTCCCCATCACGTTGCAAAATAGATTCCATGTATCTGAAAGAATATCTCTTCTAAATGTTATCATCACCAATCTTCACATCGATTCCTTCATCATTGATTCCATCAAAATTGTACTATATATATTCAGTTTTAGCCCTTTTTATACTAAATCCTTTAGTCTCCAAAGCATGTCTTCAGACCTTAAGCTTCTTATTTACTCTGTTTCTAATCTCATCAATCAACACAATATCATCAACAAATAACATACACCAATGTATCTCATCTTGCATGTGACTTGTCAACTCGTCCATAATCAAAGTAGAAAGAAATAGACTCAAAGTTGAATCTTGATGTAAACCAATGTTGATGTCAAAATAGTCGGTCTTCCCAAACTGGATCCTTATACAAGATAAAACCCTATCATAATATATCCTTTATAAGGTTAATGTATTTGACACATTTGTCTCTTCTCCTAAATTCTCCACAATATCTCACGTGGGACAAAATCATAAGCTTTCTCCAAATCAATAAAAAATATATGGAGGTTCTTCCTTTTATCTCTATCATTGTTCTCTTCAGCGAATGATGACTTCAGTAGTTGAGCGACCTGTCATGAATCCGAATTGATTTTCTTTTACTTTGAAAACTTGCCTCAACCTTCTTTCGATCACACGTTCCCGAATTTTCATAGTGTATTGCATCAGCTTGATACTTCTGTAATTTAAACAATTTTGAATGTCCTTTTTGTTCTTATAAAAAGGCACCGCAATACTTCTCCAATCCTCAGGCATTTTCTTGCTTTGTCAAATAACATTGAATAAATTTGTAAGCCAAATCAAACCACACTTACCTAAAACTCTCCATGCTTTTATAGTAATGTCATCCGATCCTACACCTTTCATAGGTCTCATAACCTTCAAAGCTTCCTTTACTTCATTTCTTTGTATTCGTCTATAACTTGTATGATTCTAGTAACTTTCACTACTAGCTAGATCACTTAAAGTGATCTCCCTATTTCCTTCCCCAATGAAAATCTTAATGAATAACTTCTAGTCAGTCAATAGTTGGCTTAACCACATAGGTCCGATTATTCAACTGGCTAGCCGACTATTTTGCCGACTGGTAGTTGAATGTTGGAATTTTTTATTTCTTATTTTTAAAATTCTCAGGTGTTACTATTCTCATGATATTAACAAAAATATCAAATATGTTGTTAATGGATACTTTTATGTTGGATTCTTGTTGATTGATGATAATATATGTATAAATATATAATAATATATGTATTAAAAATCATTTTTATATTAAAAATAATTTTAAAAATATAAATCGAATAATTTTGAATAGTCGTCCAAATATCGATTATTCTATATTCAGTGACCCCTCCGACTGAATATCGAATATCGACTTCTGCAATACTAAAGTAATCTATCTGTGCTCTAATCGGGTCATTCTTATAAGTATTAAATGTTCATCCCTTTTCTTGAAGAGAATGTTTGCTATTAAAAGATTATAAGTCGTTACAAAATTCGGAATGACTTTTCCCTCTTCATTTATATCCCCAAAGTCACGGGCTTCATGAACACTAGCATACTCTGAAGTATCCTTTTCCACATGTCCATTAAGATCTCCACCCAGACAAATCATCTCTCTTTGTGAGATTCCTTGCAAAATCTTATCAAGATCCTCCCTAAAAGCTTGTTTAATCCTTTCATACCAATTTGGTGGGTCCATAACTTGGGATGATATTCGGGATTTCTTGTTCAAGCACCAATTTTAGCAAAATAATCGGATCCCTGAATCTTTGCACCTCAACCACACACAATCATTCAAATCCTTATAAACAACTACTCCAACACCGTTTCTACCCCCAACTTTATATAAATACAAAAATTTAAAGCCTTTCTTCTCGATCTCCCTTGTTTTCTCTCCAACCCATTTTGTCTCTTGGAGATATAGTATCGAATCTTCCTTCTTTCCATCGTGTCTACGATCTCTATCGATTTGCCTGTCAAAGTCCCAATGTTCCAACTATATATCCGCAACTTCCTTTGTAACTTCTTTTGGACTAACTTCTTTACTTGTATGCATCTATCATGCGAGAACCCTTTCAAATTTTGGTCTGCATCCGGACGACGATGCATTGGAACTAGATTATTTACTCACATGTGTTCCTCATGCGAGAACCCTTGCAAATTTTGAACTACATCCGGGCAGTGATGTAGCATCCCTTGCCAAGTAAGGAACACCCAACAAAATCTGAATATTTGCTTAAATTCATGTTGAAAAGATCCGACTATCTTGAAGCAACTTCTTAAATAATATTTTTAAAGAATACTATTTAGGAAGCTGTCTTCGACTGTTTTACGCTGGTTGTTGGTTAGCTAAGCAACACTCCTCAATTTACCCGAGCTTGGAATCGGCCATGGTTGAGTTATGGTTTTGGCTGGACTGTTTGCCTTAAATTATAACTATGGTCAAGGATACACAGTCTCTAGGCATAATGATGGGAATGTAATGGCTGATCATTTGATAAGATGCAAGGCTTTAAATGTCGGATTTCGATTTTGTTTCGGCGAAACAAAATTTTGGTCGAAATTCGATCGAAATTTCGGTCGTTTTTTGAACTAGGGCTTCCAAATTTCAGTCGAATTTTGGTCGTCCATTGAAATCGAAATTCGATCGAAATTCGGTAAAATTTGATCCCATGATAAGATGGCATAAGTTTAAGTTGGTAGCAAAACAAGGTGGGGAGTTCTCGTGTTATAATTGTTTACTATTATGGTACAACCGTGGTTCTAAAATTTTAGCTGGGATTTTTTGTTATAGGCAGTTCTAGCTTGTCTCCTGTCGGTATTTGTTGTTTACAAAGCTAAGTGCATTTTATGGGGTCGAAAATTTTTGGACGTTCGTTGAATTGTTAATTCCTTCGGTGTCTATTTTTCAGCACCATGGAGATTTCATTTGGGTATCATGTAATTTTGCCTGGTCTTTAGACATCTTGGTCAATTGAATATCATACTAATCTTTGCAGGGTTGGCAAGAAAGGAAGATTTTCCTTACATCACATATTATTGCCCTCACTGCCATGCTTTGAATGGCCATCATCAAGCCGAGGCACAAGGCCCAGTCTCTGGTTCCAATTCCAGAAGCCCTGGTTCTCCTGCTCCCGGTGGCAGCGCGAGCTCCACCATCACAGAGACCGGAGAGAGCAGTGTTCCTCCAACAGATCAACCTGTACCATCGATAGTGGGAAGCGAGTCCACAGAGAGTGCCAGCTGAGCAATAACAAGGAACCGTGGCTGTTTGATTCGCTGGTGATCGATCTGCTATGTAACCTGATGTTACTTCTACAGAGAAATTTATAGAGTTTGGGATTGGAAGTACATGGGGGTGTATGTGTTGTGTGTGCCATAAAAATGTCCAGTGTACATTCAAATTGATGTTTATTTGCTTCGTGTTGTAGGTATACAACATTTTGGGCCTTGTGCCATTTAAGTTGGTGAAATTTTGTGCTTCTTTTATCTTTGATTTTGCTTCAGAGGACTACATGTAGAGGAGGCATGCGGTACTAGTGAAGTTTATTATAATAACACATCATTTTTGTATTTGTATCCGCGCCCATTTATCAGCAAACTTGAAATTTATGTGTTCGAGTGCATTAGAAGTAATCTGGTCTGAAGATGAAAAATTAAAGTGAATGGAGGGATTTATTCTGTTTCCAATTGTAGAGAAAAGATGGATTCATGACCATGTATAAGAACCTCTGTTTGTGACTAACAAATATGTGTAAGGCCTACTAAAATTAGTAGATTGTGGGCTAAGCCGAGAATCGAAACTTTTTCTTCCGCTCGGCCCACGACTCAGCTCGTTAATATGGGCTTGGGTTCGAGTCTGATCGAGCCATTAAAATTTTGGATAAATTACAATTTGGGTCCTCTTTTATGGATCTGATCCCAGAATGGGTTTCGATATTTAAATTGTAACGATTCGGGTCCCAAGACCATTTCGAAAATGGAAATGTTGGGGTTCATGACGAATATGTCCTTGTTGGGAAGGGAATGGAGGTTGAGTTCCAACTTTTAAATAAGGCATACTCGTCATTAGCCCCAAAAAGTTTCTTACATTAATGGTCTTGGAACCCAATCGTTACAATTTAAAGATCAGGATTCATTCTGTGTTCGGACCCATATATAGGGACCTAAATTGTAATTTACCCTAAATTTTTTTGGGTGGGAGCGTGGAGATGGAAAATGGATGATTAAAGCTATGTATGCTATTGATGGATCAATAGAGATGAATGGGTAAATGAGGATAATAGGTATAAGAAGCATTGTGTACTACTCGAGATACACATGGGAGGGGCAATAAAAGAAGTGAACTCATTATGTAATGAAAAAGTGATGTTATAATGAAGATAATGAGAAAAGATTAACCACTAGTTTGGTCTATAGAAGAGGGTGAACAATTATGTCTATGTAGGTATAAAAGATTATGAGAATATAAAGAACTGGACTAAATATTTTGGGATCATGAATTATTATGTGGGAAATCCTATTGGACCCTCAGCCCTTGTCTGATATAAGTTAAGTCAGGTTTCGAATTGGGCTCGTGAGCTGAGTTGGACTAGCTCAACCCAACACACATCCCTACCTCGATCAACTATAGCTTAGTTGATAAGCACAACATTTATTATCCAAAAGAAAAGAAATATAACTACTGGAGGCTATTAAAACGAAGATACATCAGAAGTGATTGTAGCTTAATGACATGATCAATATAGAACATAATCATTGATGAAGTTGATAACCAACCTATCTAATCAAAATTTGAAAAAAAGTAAAATCGTTTTCTGTCTGGTGTAAGTATCGTGTCCCCTGTTCACAAAGAATTATATTTATATATATTCACGCGAAGAAAATTACAATAAAATGAAGAAGAAAAATTCGAACTCTTAAACACACCCAAAAACGTGGACACCTCGATTACACTTCAATTCCCTTGGACACGACAGAGACCTCTCCTTCTTCCCCATCATTCGCCCCTTCTTTCTAGGGTTTCCTTAATTCTCGATCGCACTCCCCACCGCCCATCGCCGATGTCGTGACCAATCCGATCGATTCATCCCTTTCCATCTCATCACTACTCGCGCCCACCGATCATGGCCGATTCCGTGGTCGATCAAATTTCCAATCTCGTCAAACGCCTCTCCTACCAACTCGGCCGCAAGGTTTCCGGTTTTCTGATGCTTCTCCTCAACAACAAGGTCTGATTTCGCTCCCAAAAATCGTTTTTTTTCGCTTTCTACTGCTGGAATTGTTTTTTTTTGCTGGAAAAAAGCCTATCTTTACTGTTGGTTATAGTGTTGATGGGGTCCCCTATGCGAAAGATTCAATCTTTTACTGTTTGGTACGGTTTGATGGGTTTTTATAACGTCCCAGAATGCGGGGTCCTTCGGTGCGATCGCGGGATTCGCCTTGGCGATTGTGTTCGCGTGGAAGTTCTTGAGGACGCCTGGGAGGCCGCCGCGGCGAAAGAGGAATAATGTGGGGGCGTCGACCAGTGCCGGGGGATCAAGAAATACAGGGCCATCGAGCTCGGAGGCGTACCAGCAGCTGCTGAGTTTGAGTGAGTCGCAAGCTGCCGAGGGAACCCACCAACAGCTAGCAGAGGTGAGATGGGGGAGGTTGGGATGGTTCGGTGATTTGTAGAGTTGATGGTTCTGCTCATGGTGGGCTTTGGTTCTGTTGTTGTAGATGAGCCTTGGACAAGTGGTGAAGAAGAAGCTTAATGGGGGTCGAAAGGTGTGCGCAGTGCTGTCTCTGTGTGAGAAGAGGCTACTGATTTTTATCTGTTTTTTAATATTCAAATTTCTCATTCTTAGGAAATATTAACTGCATTGGTTTGAAGTATGAAGTTGATTTCTGTTGTTTTTGCTAGCATACCAGTTTTAAAATGGTAGGAGGAGGGGTATCTATGTTTAGGTTTGTTTTCTAATAAAAATCTTGATTTTACGATTTTTGTCAATAGATGGGAAAAGTTTTAAATTGATGAACTTCATATAATTGCCATTTTTGACCTTAATTTGGTTTATTACATTAGTACCAATTCTGGTCTTGTAGTTAAGCTGTTGAATTGCAATACAACTTCTTGAATAGATGAAGGTTGCTAGATTGTCATTGTATGGGTTCCTTTATTTAACTGGATTTAAGGTTCTCAATTTAGTTAAGTGGTTAGTGAAGAGGTTAAACTTAATAAATAAAGGGGTTTGACTTAACATTTTCCACTTAAAACATAAAATTTATTAATGATAACCTTAGTGGTGAAACTGAGAGAAAAAGGCGCATTTTAAGGCTTGCTTGATTTGGGAGCATACAAGGGATGCTTAAAGAAAAAATGATCTACCACATAAGTTTTTTTGTTAGATAGAATGAATCAAATTTTAGTTAAGTAGACAAGGCAAAGAAAAATGAGAACTATGGTTAGTGTAATGTGGAGAAAGGTGAGAGAATGAATGACTTGTCTTATTTTATAGGTCGAGGAACAAAAGGGAAAATTGCATAAATACCTCGAAGGGGGATTACATGATTGAAATAGGAACAAATAGAACTACCTCAATAACAATTATCGCTCCCCCTCAAGTTGGAGCATATCTATCAATCATGATCAACTTGAAAATCATCCACGAGAGGTGTTTCTTTGGCAGCGCCTTCTTGAATATATCTGTAGGCTGAAGCATGGAAGGACATATCGATATCGGTATCGATATCGATACCATGTCGATACCGATATATCGCCGATATATCGGCGATATATCGACGCCATATCACCGACATCGGGATTCAACATGCCTTTTTTGCGTGTCGATACCCGATATCGGACATATCGGCGATATATCGGTGACCTGTCGATACCGATATATCGGGATACAACCTTCCATGGGCTGAAGATTCGTGGAAATATGAGGTGTAATGATTTTTCCTTCCCATACATTATCACGAATGAAGTGGCAGTCAACTTCAGTGTGGTTAATCCACTCATGAAAAATATGATTGGTGGCAATACATGATGTAGTAGACATGTTGTCACATTATAAAGCGAATTGAGTGGTATTATGAAGTTCAAGTTCTTGTGAAAAAGAGAGGAGTCATGTAATCTCATAGGTAGTTTTGGCCATTGCCATGTATTTTGCCCCAACACTTGATCTAGAAACCATTGTATGCAAATATTGCACTATGTAACAAGATTATCACCTATAAACATAACATATCTCGTAGTTGATCGTCGGTCTTTTGGAGAATTGGCATAATCAACATCAACATGAGCAGTAACATTAGTATGACCATTGAACACATAGAGGAGGTCACACTCCTTTAAATATCAATGGATCAAAAGAACACTGATGCAGCGTGACCCCAAATTATAGGGCCACATTTATCTAATTAATTAGTAGTCAATTTTAATTACGTTTTTAGGGTCGTATTGGTCTAATTAAATAATTGAGATCGCCTGTGATCTCAACGTTTATTTCGTAGATTTTAATTACAATTTTGGTCAATTAATTAGATTAGAGTCTAATTAGAGTAATTAGGGGTCAATTGAAAGTTATTAGAGTCCAATTAAGATAAAGTTAGTTGTCAATTTTGATTTGTTTACTATTTTTGTAAACCCATCTCTCCTATATAAAGAGAGGGTAACCCATTGTTTTATGCAGTCAAGTGATAATTAAAATTGAGATTTTTATCTCTATCCCTCTTTCTCTCTTCTCCCTCCGCGGTCTTCGCCTTCTTCTTCTTCAACCCCTCGTTACCTACGAGTTTTCTCCTTCTCAACCTCTCCTTTTCTCCACCGATATTCCACCGCCAAACTATTTTATCTTTTATCAACGTCGCGAAAGCCGTTTGCATCATTTGGTATCAGAGCATGGCATTTAGATCGTCCTCATGATCTAACGATCCGCCCCGGCGTTCGCACCGGCACCATCGTTCGTCCGACAGAAAACGACGAGTCAACGACGACTACGACAAGGAGATGGAGCACATGTTACGTGATTTGCAGAACAACTTCCGATCCATGTCATCAATGTTTCGGGACTTCACGGCCAACCTTGAGGCCTACCGCGACGCGCAAACAAAACCGCCAACCACCGAAGCCACTACCATGAGTTTGGACGAGGAAAACATCGCGAAAGAAGACCAAACGGTTGCTGTCCAGATCATTAGAGAAGAAAAAAATCAATGAATCGGCCGCTGTCCCGCACTTTCCAGAACCAAATCCGTCGCCGGAATCGACCCCACTACCCCCGCCGACCATCCCGACGCCATCCCAACCTTCCCAGGTACCGCTCCTGTCCTCCCCGACCCGCGCGGCCGCCAGCCCCGCTCCGGCAACCCCTCCGACAGCTCCCAGGTCCCCAGCGGCGCAACCCACGGCCACAACGCCGCCATCTTCCCCGCCGCCCCTCTCCCTCCTCCCGTGTCCCACGCCCGCCTCCCAACCGTTTCCCGCTGCCGTCCCACACCCCTGCCCCCAGATCCCCTCCCGCACGCCGCCTTCTTCCCCGAGCTTCTCAGCGACCCAACCCCAACCTCGCCAACTCGCCACCGCTGCCTACCTCTTCCCCGCGCCACCTTCTATCTCTCGCCTCCCCGCACCCCTTCTCCCCGCGCCTCCCATCCCGCACGCCAGGCCTTCCCGCAAGGCCCCTGTCGCCGCCGCCCTTCCCCACCGATCACCCCTGCGCCCAGCTCTTTATCACCCAGCGCCGCCTCGCCTTGCGCTTTCCCCAGCCACTACCCGACCCCGCCGCCCAGCCACCCGCACCCCCCCCCCCGCGCGAGAAGGATGGAGTCGTACGGATCCCCGCCAGCGACGCCACCGCCGCCTTTTTCTGATGGAGGAAGAAACCCTATCGGGTGCTATCTTAACGAAGGGAACCGAATCCCTCAATTCCAGGGAATTGAGGTTAAATTGGAAAAATTGCAAAAATAAATCGCCAAAGTTCTCTATTTACAGACAGGTCCAAAGCAATATGAAAGAAGAGAAGGGTGAAGGGGTACGAAAATTGCACCCATACCCCTGGTGGCAAAAATTTTTAAAGAGAAGGGCTGAAAACCAGAATTATGGGGATCCTCCTTATCCAAATAGGACTAGGGCCTTGGTTTTTCCCTATATAAGGACCCCATGGCTTCATTCTTTAGCCACATCTCCTCTTCTCCTCTCCTTGTGCCATTGCTTCATTATGGCTTCTCCAAGGACCCTATTCTCCATGCCACATCAATTTTTTGAACATCACAGGAAGGAACCAACAATCAAGATGACGCCGCCATTCGCACCGCACATGTTCTTCAGCCACGACGACCGCGGCATCTACGCCCGCGTATGGACTCCGCTGTTCGCCCCACACCAGTTCTTCCAGAAGACGGCGGTATCTGCAGATTCGATCTCCCAGCCTACATTGAGCAATTCGTCGGGAGACGAATTTTTTAAAGCGGTGGAGAGTTGATGCAGCGTGACCCCAAATTATAGGGCCACATTTATCTAATTAATTAGTAGTCAATTTTAATTACGTTTTTAGGGTCGTATTGGTCTAATTAAATAATTGAGATCGCCTGTGATCTCAACGTTTATTTCGTAGATTTTAATTGTAATTTTGGTCAATTAATTAGATTAGAGTCTAATTAGAGTAATTAGGGGTCAATTGAAAGTTGTTAGAGTCCAATTAGGATAAAGTTAGTTGTCAATTTTGATTTGTTTACTATTTTTGTAAACCCATCTCTCCTATATAAAGAGAGGGTAACCCATTGTTTTATGCAGTCAAGTGATAATTAAAATTGAGATTTTTATCTCTATCCCTCTTTCTCTCTTCTCCCTCCGCGGTCTTCGCCTTCTTCTTCAACCCCTCGTTACCGACGAGTTTTCTCCTTCTCAACCTCTCCTTTTCTCCACCGATATTCCTCCGCCAAATTATTTTATCATTTATCAACGCCGCGAAAGCCGTTTGCATCAAACACCCTGCCAATGACCATATAAAGGTCTCTCCATGTGTTGGCTTGCTCTGCTCATAGCATATGATGTATTTGGTTTAATGATAGGTAGGTAAAGTGATTTGCCACTAGACCTTTATATTGTGCAGTGTCCTCAAGCTCATGATCAGTAGATGTAGTGTTTTCTCAGTTCTATAGGGATGTCAAATGGTTTGTGTCCAGGTAGTCCATCGTGATGTAGGTAATACTTCCGCTGCGAACGATGTAATCCCTATGTAGTACGTTTCACCTCAATGCTAAAGAAGTAGTAGGGTTGTTCAAGATCCTTGGTCACAAATGCCTTCCGAAGGAAGGCCTTAATATCTGAAATGTGTGCTTTGTCATCACCGGTGACAACCATATCATCAACAGATAGCTAGTATAACATTGCCAGTGGACCATCGTTGCACAAAGACAGAGTAGTCAGATGCCATCCTGTGGAAGTCAAGAGAGTTGATCTTAGTAGTAATTATGTTAAACCATGCTTGAGGACTTTTCTTTAGGTCATAGATGAATTTACTAAGTTGGCATACACTTTCGACTTTGCAGTTGACGATGTCATCATTATAAACCTCCTCCTCGAGCCCTCCGTGACATAGCTTTAGATATCAACGAAATTCCATCGAATTTCTCCGGAACTTCCAGTGTTGCAGAAGACGGTATTCGGTATTCAGTCGTAGGGGTCACTGAATATAGAATAATCGGTATTCGGACGACTATTTGGAGTTATTCGATTTTGTATTTTTTAATATAAAAATTATTTATTATACATATATTCTTATATTTTTATAGATATATGATCATTATTTAATATGAATCCAAGATAAAAGCACCAATCAATATAATAGACATATAAAATTTGACATTTTTGGCGATACCGTGGTAAAATGTAACCCATAAATATTGAAAATTGAAAATAAAAAAATAAAAATATGAAGAGTCAAACTCCAGTCGGCCTCATAATCGGGTCGGTCGGCCGAATAGTCGGCCGACTATTCGGTCGGGCCAACTATTGCCCGACTGGAGGCCTGTTCAGTCGGGTACCCCACCGCACCGCATAGTCGGACCGACTATTCGGGATAGTCGGCCGACTATTGCAACACTGGGAACTTCCATTTCTCTAGGCCATCAAAATCGAAGCGCTACCTTATTTCTCTTTTTAGGATTTCAACGAAGTATCAACGAAATGTTAATGAAATTTCATCAAATTTGGGTGTTGTTTTAGTGAAGCAACTAAAATAAGGGAATCTACCTTTTTTTCATCACAATTTGCATATATTAATAAATTTACATTATTTCTTTAGTTAGTTTCTAAATTTTAGATTTAAATCCAAACAAAGTCAACACAAGATTTAAGAGTTAAATTCAAGTTTTAATTGAAAAGTTTTCTATTTTTTGTTTTTCTTTATTGGAAGCAAAGATGGTTGCTTTACAGTCTCGTGACACGTGGAGTACGGTTATAGCTCCCGCAGACATGTCTGTTGTAGGATGCAGGTGGGTGTCACTGTGAAGCATCGAGTAGATGGCAACATTGATCGCTACAAGGCACGACTCGTACCTTGCAACTTCACCCAGACCTATAGGGTGGACTATCATGACACTTTCTCTCCCGTAGCTCGACACTCTACTCTTCGGTTCTTCTCTCTATCGCTGTACATGAGACTGGCCTCTGTACTAGCTTGGTGTGACAAATGCCTTTTTCTATGGTGATGGAAGTCTACATGCAGCAACCACCTAAGTTTGCTGCTGAGGAGGAGTTTCAGAAGGTGTGCAGACTTCATAAGGCGATCTATGGCCTTAAGCAGAGTCCGAGAGTATGGTTTCAGAAGCTCTCAAGTTTGATAGCAGAAGGGGCTTGTGAGATCCACTGCAGATCACTCCTTGTTTGTGCAGAGGTCCTAGAAGGGAACCGTTGCTTTATTGGTATACATAGATGACATCATCATTACAGGGGAAATGCACAGGTGATTCAAGCAACTAAGGCTTTCCTGGGTCAGCAGTTTGTGACCAAGGACCATGGCAGTTTGCGCTACTTCATTGGACTGGAGTTCATTAGGAACCAACGAGATTTTATGATGACCCAGAGGAAGTACGTTACAGATTTCCTATCAGAGACAGGTTTGGCAGATTGCAAGCCAGTCACTACTCTGTGGACTTGATCATGTAGTTCCATGACGACGACACTGATGAGGTCAACAAGAATAAACATGGAGCTAGTTGGGAAGTTGTTATATGTGGCCATCACCAGACCAGACATATCCTTTGTTGTAAGCAAAGTGAGTCAATTCATAGAGCAACCAAGATAGACCCCTATGTAGTACATATGATTTTGAGGTGTCTGAAGACCTCACCGAGCATTGGTCTTTTGTTTAGCAGAGACACATCCCTTGGTGTTACAGCTTGTGCAGATGCAGACTACACAGGTTGTCCCATGGACAGGAAGTCAATTTTCGGATTTGCGGTATTTGTAGAGAATTTCATTACCTATCATGGAAGAGCAAGAATTAGACAGTTGTCGTCCGATCGAGTGTTGAATAAGAGTACAGAGCTATGGAACAAGGCGACAAGGAGATGATGTGGGTTAGAATAATTCTGACTGACTTAGCCATTGAGGTGTCTCTTCCTATGCACCTCCAATGCGACAACCAAGTCACATTGTTCATTGCCAACAATCCAACATTCCATGAGCGAACCAAGCATATCGAGGTAGATTGCAACTACACTCGAGATATGATCTGGAAGGGTCTCATTTCTACATCCCATGCCAGTTCTAGTGAGCAGACAATAGACGTGCTCACCAAGGATCTAGCCAGAGGACACTTTCAGAGTTGATGTTCCAAGATGAGCCTGATCGACATTTATGCTCCGGTTTAAGGGGGAGTGTTGAAGAGTTTTACGTTATGTCACTGTTTTTACTTATTTATTTCCTTTCTCCGTAATATGTTTTCACTCTTCTATATAAGGAACCATTGGATTCTATGAATAAACACAACAAAATATTTTTCTCTACAATCACGGAGGTTACAGTGGTGGCAGAGGTGGTTGAGCGGTGGTAGGTATGTATGTGGTGGAGATGCTGTCGAGAATTGCACCAATGTCTGGGGCTGAATGTCAAGACAATAGGGGCGGTGGTTTCAGATTCAGTGGTTGGATTGATTCATGGCCCTGATTGCCAAACTCCTCCAATTCAAACAGCTATTGGCGTTTGGTATACCACAGGGCCTTTAATTTGATAAAACTCGAGTTCAGATGTGTTTCAAAATTGGGCCGCCATGCCATTGGAAAGGGGGCTAACTTGGATCTGGCCTCGACTAATGCGGCGCTCGGGAACTTATGTTGCGCTCAACTATGGAGGCTTCCCCGTTTGTCATTGATGTGTGCCATTGTTGGAGGGGGCATCTTGGGCCCTTTCACGTAGTGGGAGCTTTACTGCGAAGCATCTATATTCGTGGCATACAATGGTGGTGGTCGACTAGATCTTTGATTTCGGAAATCATGATGACGAAGGGTTTGTCGGCAACAAAGGAGTGGGAAGCATGAGTGAACTTCCTACCTGATTATATTTTTGAAGGACTATGGGCTTTTCAGCTCATGCATGTGCCAGTTCCCTTTTTCCTGTTCAAATGTGAATCTTCTTTTTGCTCTCTTATTATTTTTTGGTTTCCAATTCTACTTGCAGATCACGTGCCAGCTTCTTGGTGTGATTTTGGAGGAGAAAACTGGTGATGAGCTTCAGGTGTGTAGTAGATCAGATGTTGTCTCTTGTCTCAATTAATGCCTAGCTCATACTCGTCTCTTTTTCAGAAGCAAGCAACTGTCAGGCCTTCTGTTATTGAAGTTCTCCAGGAATTATCTAAATGTTGCGATCTGTACCTCATGGAGACGGTTCTTGATGATCAGAGCGAGGTATATAAGCTGAAATTTAATTTTCTTTACTTCATCTGTTTTGACGAAGTCTTTTCGAACAGCGTTAATCTAGTGAACTGTTCCTGGAGATGATCACACTTTTTTCAGTTCAAATTATAAAGGGCTAGTTTTCCTTCCGCAATAATATACTATATTCTTGGAGTCCAAGATTCTCTTTTTTGTCTTGCTTCTATGTTTTCTTCTGGAAAAATGGAAAGAAGGAAGTGTGAATATTGACTGTAGTTGCTATTTTCTCATCTATGGCCTGCAGGAAAGAATTCTGGAAACTTTGGAGAATGCTGGACTTTTCAATTCTACTTACTTGATTAAGGAGAAGGTAAGTAAAATTCTTTTGTTCATGTGCATTGATTTTTAAGTGGCTTTCTCAGTTGCAACAAATTTGGGGTTAGTAAATGCTGTGTATTTCTGAAGTATCTTAAGATCGAAATTCAGTGCCAATTTCGATTATGTAATAATAAATACAATGATTACTCAGTCGGCAGTTGCAACCTTCTTAGAGCATGTGTACATGATTAGTTAATAACAGAAGGATGATAATGAATTCCTCGTGGGGTCAACAGGAATAAGGCTGAATTTTTATAATAAATGGTAGTGGTGGCAAGCTATTTTGCATTTGTGGGTATTAACTCGTAATCAAATGATCAAGCAGTGTTTACACTTTGTCAGGTACGGTTCAGAATAGTATTAGAGACGACGCTAGGAAAGTATCATGAGATGCAGCATTTTGTGTTCTTTTAGCTAATGGTTCTCTTGTTCAAAGAAATCAAAATGTTCGCTGATGTTTTGGGGGTGGTGTTTAGTTAAAATTTTGGCTGATGTAGTTGATTTATGCTACTGTTTTTATTTGAATCTAGACGATTCGCTATGATCCCTTGGTTGGTTAATTGTCTTACTGCATTTTAGAAGGTTAAATGTACAGAAAAGCTGCTGCTGTTTTCTTGGTGTCTTTGTTCTATGTAGTTATATTGATAATTCTGTTATGGTTTTGCTCATTTGAAACTCTAGAATAACACATCTCATCGTTGCTGCTCCTTTGAGTCTAATTCCTCCATTTCAGGTTTTATTTTGCAGCACTGAAAATGGCCGTTCATCGTTTGTTCGTCAATTGGAGCCCGATTGGCACATCGACACAAGTCCGGAGATTGTTTTCAACTTATCTGTATGTTACTTGAACTTTGAATTCTTCTCGTAGATGGTCTTCAGCTTGCTGATTATTGAACAAACTGCCTGAACAGAGATTCATTAGATATCAACTCCACATATCCTCGACCACTCCTGGCATGTCGTCATCCAACATCTTCACTTCAGAGAGTTTGGAAAAATATTTCTCATCTTTCTAATGTGCAGAAGACTGGTCTTCCATGCCTGCATTCTCAGGACCCTGTTTGGAGATACATGAGCGAGTGGTGAAAGATGCTTCTTTTCTGTACTAATCATGTAATACAGATGTAGCTAGTGTGCGCCTTCGTTGAAATGTAGTTATCGGGGCTAGTCCTCGTAGCCCTCCTTTAGTTAATGGTATTGTTTATGTAAATTGCACGTCTTGGAACATTGTGTATTTTTTTACATAATTTTACCTGCTGGTTGGATTTTTGTTCATGCATTGGGCTGATTGACTGCCTTGTAAACCTAAAATATGAGGAAGCAGATCTCCTTTTGTAGATGATTTTACATGATAGTGATATTCCACCTTCTCTGCACTCAAAATCAGGGAAGTTGTGATGCGTTGAAGTCCTTTTTAATATTGGTGAAAACTTCAGTTTGTGCAAGTACCAATCGAAATCTTAGGATTTTCTATTGATTGTGTCGTGACCAACATATCCAATTTTTGGATTGTTTTCTTGTTGATAACTTAATTGCTTACATTAGTACCAAAGACTACAACTTAGCTCACACTATACAAGTATTTTGAAGCAGATACTTCAATGAGTAAAAATAATGATCGAAGTCTTTGACTTGTGATTTTCACTTGATCTAGCCGATCAATTAACATGATCGATCAATCTACTATTTGAGTTGTTTACTCGCGGTTAACTATGTATAATAGTATGGTCAATACCGAAGACTTTATATAGCTTGGATTGCATATTAAGTATTACTTTATTATAACAATAATAAAAGGATTTAAATGCAAATCAACAGCGTGAGAGATGGCTTCATATGTGTCTTTAAGAAAGAGGCTTGAAAGAATAATATTTTTACGTTATGTATTCATGTGTCTAATTGATCCAAGATAGATCTGAATGGAGGTGAAGAATTCATGTAACCGACCCTACTTAATTGTGGAAAAAGACTGTTGTTGTTGTGTTGTATGTATTCATGTGTCTTACTCAAGCTAATATATTCATGTACATTTATAGATGTTCTGTTAACACATAGCAAGATAGGTGATTCTTTGAGAGAACTAAATAACCTCAAACCTAAGCAAAATATCATCAATTGGAAAATAAAAAGACCAGAAATCAAGTGAAGATTCTTGAAAAAATATTTATCAAGTAAGCCAAAACAGATAGAAAAGTTTCAAATTAACTGTTTGGTTATCGATCAGCTTTCGTTTAATCGATCAAAATGTCCAAGTGGTTGATTAGTCAAATAAGGTTGATCGGTCAATTAATAATCACGATGAATCAACCAAGTGATCATTAGAGAATCATATATAAACATTTTAAAAATAGTCGACCAAAACTCAAGAGTGTCCCATCAACAAATAAATGGTAGCTGATAGTGATTGATTGGATTTACTAAGATGATCGACCATTCACATGACAATAGGTACAAGTGATTGATTGAAACTAGTAGAATGATTGATCAATGTCTAAAAAGTAGAGGCTATTGATAATAAGATTTATTTAGCAAGGATAATCACTCATTGTGGGTTCAGCTTAAAATAAATTGTAATGTTAAAGAAAGCTCCTAACTTGCCTATATTTTATTTAGGCATATAAATCATGACTCTTTTACATATGCCTATTACAAAATTCCTCTTCTTATTCTCCTTTGACTTGTCCATAGATATATGCTTGTCAAACCTCTCTGATGGTCTGGTAGTAGAGCTATCACTTTAAAAGACAATGATTCAAACCCCCCACCCCATTAACTAGTAGAAAAAAGATATATGCTTGTCCATTAGATTTAGAACTGACATCCTTTTAAATTAAGTTCTTGGAAAACTGGTTCTTATGTCTTTCATTCCTTTGAATTTTATACTTGGAAACTATCTGCCATAAAATATTTATTAGCATAAACAATAACAAAAGTTAGCCATAATTGAAAGAAAAGTAAAGTGAGCATCATAGTTTTTTTACACTCCCTTTTTGTTGATGACAAACAAAAAACCTAAAGATTCATATCTCCGCTTCTTCTTCTTCTTGACATACCACAATGATTTCTTTTAAGAAGGTTTTCAAAAAAAATCCCCCCTTTTGAAAAGATAAAATTACTTAATCCACTTTTGTAAAAATATATCTTCCTCTTTTCTTTAAAAATATTTTTAACTTTAAAATTTATTGCTCCCTCTTTTAAAAATAAATTATGATGCATAAAAATACACTAATAATAAGTCATAGTATAGAAAGATTGTATCATACTACAAAGATGGGCAACCATGGTGTGGGAAGTGTCGTCCATCTATTGGAGATATGCATGATATCATGGAGATCTCTTATATCTATATGAAAGTTGGTCCTCTAGTTTTGGGTTTACTTTCCTGGCGGTTTTCTTGTATACTAACACACATGGTTTGGAATTTTTGTGTAGCTTTTTTGTGGAGCAACTCATATTGTTCACTATGTACATTTTCTAGAATAATTTTTGGCTTTGCCGTTGTAGTTTTATAATTCTCAACTTCAATTTTGGAAATCCATGATTTTTGTGTATTTGGATTATACCCTAGTATGATTATACCCTAATCTAATTTTTGTATTTTGAATTATACCCTATTCTGATTTTTGTGAAGTATTTTGTGGATATCAATATCTTTTATTAAATTTTGTATTTTTTCTCCTAATCCTTTAATGTCATTTTAAGTACTAATGTGCATTTTCAAAAGTTGATTTCTTTATAGTAGTGAGGTTGTCTTCTACTTTGTCTTTTGCAATAGATTTCTTTAATGGTATATTTTCTCATTCTACATTTCTCCAATGAGTATACTTTTATAAAATAATCTAATAATTTTTTAAAAAATCGCCTCTTTTTTACTCACATGTATCATAACATATATCTTCGCCTTCACTTGAGTTGAACTTGAAGCTGGCTTTGAGTTTGATGTGGGCATCTTCTTCGTCGTCTCATATAAAAAATATCTCGTAATCCTATGAGAAATTTTTTTCCTTATTTTTTATTAGGTGAATATTTGTTGTGATGTTTCTTTTGCGTGAACCTCCTTTATTTTAATCATCTTTGAGAAAATAGCACTCGTTCCTCACTATCTTTGTAAATACTTATTGAATTGATAAGTAATAAATGAGATATCTTTGTCTTTTGAAGTCATCAGAGGTTATGGTTGCATACATAGCTAGACTCTCTGATAATCTTTCTTAAATCCTTAATGGGGTTTTTTTCTCTTTTCCGTTTCCTTGATTGTTGTGGTTGTAGTCCTCTACTTGGTAGTAAGTGATTTAAGAAACTTGTGAAATATGTATATGATTCCTTGATAACTTGTGTTTATCCTTAAAATATCATATCTACTTTGTAATAAATTTATAGACTATCATTTAACCTTCGAAGTGCTTTCATTTATCACAATAAGTTTGTTCTGAATATTCTAGCAAACTCGCACGCATAAACTCGAGCGATTGAGCATGGCGATAAACCTTTGGGTGAAGGCAGTGTTGAGCGAGATGGGTGGATGGTATTGAGGGCAATGGTGGTGTCACTGACGATAACATGTGGGGGGGGACTAGATCGATCTTGTTCTTCATGTTGCTACTATGGGGTGGGGAGACATAGGAGCCGGGAGTGGGGGAATGCTTGATGGTGTATGAGGAAGGAGGATCTATTGTTATCAAAGCTGTTGCATACTTGACTTGGGTCCATGTTGTGGAGGCATCAAAGTGAAGAGAGACAAAGAAAAAAACAACAAAGTGAAGAGCCACAAGAGTGCAAGTAGTGAGCAAGAGGTTGAGTGATTTGTGTTAGGCGTCAAGTGAGTGCTATGTTTGGTAGAGAGTTGAGAGGTTATTGAATAAAATTAGTGTGTATGTGTTGTATTTTAGAGTAGTTATATACAATACATCATCTTTATTTGAGTATGGCATTCTACAAGTGGTATTGAAGCCTTGTCCTTCCATTTCTTGGGGTAGGTCTTAATAAGAGAGTTGTTTCCATCCTCTAGATACATATAGTCAAGTTTATATATCAAAAAAGCATAGTCATGGTTGTTCGAAGTTAATAAGAAAAAAAAATTCATCCATACATTGAGTTGTTTCTTGAGATCTTTTGAGGGAAGGTTCTACTCACACACTTTGGGACTGTGAAGTCGATATGGTCAAGGATCGATTTTCTTTGACAGGTTAGGGGTGATTTTTTCGTCGATATCAGAAATGTCATTGATTCGACTAACTCCACTATTGTAAGACATGCATCGAGTCTTATCTTCAAGAACATGATCTGTGGAAGGTCACTAGAGGTGACGACATGACATTGTCAGCGAAAGAATCAATCGATATATTGGGGAAATGGAATATCATGACAAGAAGGCATTATTTGTGCCTTCTCTCAGGTATCATAGAAGGACTCTTTTACAGGATTAGAATGGTGGCTCATTTTGACTTTTAGGTTCATTTTTATCTTTTCATTCTAAATATTATAGATTAAGGAATCTTGATGTATGTGATATCTGAAGGTTTCTCAAAGGTAGAAGACCTCATTTACAAGCTAAGAATCAATCTATGGCCCTTCTAAAAGAATCATCCCTCTTGACTTTTGATCTTAGCATCAAATAATCAAATTTAATCAAGTGATTATGGTCTTTGATTTCAAGAAAAAATTGTTAAACCGTGTATATATCTTAGGGTAAGTGGGAGTCTGCTTAGATTTTTTATTCAGATGACATCTTGCTTTCCGTGGCATTTCCTAGTTAGATTCGGAGTTAAAAATTAGCAAGCAACTAATGCAAAGAATCATTAAATATGGCATAATGTTAGAATATAATGTCTTTATCTCCAGTACTTTAGATGGCTCACTCAGCCCACCTTATTAGAGTTTGAAAGTCTCTTAGAAAATCAAGAGTCTTTAGCCCAACAAATGATTGCTTTGTCCCTAAAAGCAGAGAAGAAACACTATTTAGTGCAGATAACTAAAGAAAGATGTACGAATCACGTCGGAAAGTTTCAACTCCTCAGTGGAAGCAATGCCTTCAAAGATGCTTCAATCCGTAGTCCATATGGTCGATTACGGGAAGAAGATTGGATGTTTTATTTACGGGAGGAAGGGACACTATGCATGTGACTGTCGATGCGGGAAGAAGGTGAATGAAGGTGATACCATAAAATCAAGCAAAAAAATTGAAGATTTTTTTCAAAAGAAATCTGGGATGAGGAAGCATCTATGGCGATTATCCTAGAAGGAGAATTGATTTTATAGAGATTCCTACAAAAGTTGATTATAATGACAATTGGATATCACAATGCTCAAATCACATGACTAGAGATGAAGGGAAACTGTAAGAGCTATCTACATACAAAGGTATTCGAGTTGATATAACATCAAATAACTCAAATATGTCAATCATGTTGGACATGTGAGCCCACGGCGAGCCATTATGCAATAAATGTTATTGCACACATCATTCCCTGATCTGAAATGAAGAATAAATAATTTGCATAATAGGTCCCTTAGTATAATTAGGGTTATGTACCATGGCTATCTTAATGATCATACAGCTGTTGATTCAATTATTGAATCATAGAGGCTGGTGCTTGGATGACTATCTAAAGGGTTAGATTGAGGACTCATCAAGCACCGTCAAATGATTGTTAAGATGTGATCTCCAGCCTGAGTAGGAGACTGCAATCCTTTCTCACATAGGTTGATATCTGACTGACATCTTGATGCAAGTCCTCTGCATAGGAATAGAGATTTGGAGGTGTCAGATTGGTTAGGTCAATGAGTTTACTTAACGAGATCGAGATAACCTAAGTCCTATGTTGAATGCTGTCACAGCATAGGCACACATCCTCTGACCGGAGACAGATATATTGCTATATGTCTGAGTATGTACATTTGGCAGACCAATAGGTTGATGACCTAACCAAGGTCTATACACCAGCGAGCTGGTGTGCATATAAGGGCATATGAGTAATACGATCTCTCAAAGGGATCATACAGGTTCACTACTGAACCGGAAGACATGAGCTCACTCATGAGATATTGGGAAGAATCAAATTCCGTGCACGGTCGTCTTGCTTTGGAAGCTTGACTGAATTTGTAGGTTTGATATATACTTTTGGAAAGTATATGATCAAGATCTAGGTATGATATATGCTTTTGGAAAGTATATGATTGATACCAAAAATCCCAATGATCAAATAAGAAACTTGGTGATCAAACCCTGAAGAAGACAGTGTAAAATAGATCTTGATCTTCGGGTTGACCATGGGTCTTTCAGTATGCAGGATGTACATGTATTGGGAATACCTGAGGGTGATGTGATCATAAACGATTGTATATCCATGACGCTTCCATTCCGAGGGAGTGATGAAACAGGTCTGGATTTTAGTGACTCCTTTCAGTAGAGAAGCAATCCGATCTTAGTCCAAGTGTTGGACATTGATCTGAATGAGATCCAGATTCAATGAGAAGATTGGATTTGCGGTCTTGATTTAATCAAGCATCTGTGGGAGGTTCGTAAGATCTGGATTTGAGATAAGATCTCAACATCCAAGTCACTATCCGTGGAATAATACAATCGCCCTGTCCTTATCTCCAAGTATCTGCGGAGAATGTACATTATTCTTGAAAGGGTTCAAGAATAATTCATTTGATGAAATATCCAAGCAAGGACTTGATGATTAAATGAGATTTAAATTATCAAGCTTAATATGAATATAATTCATATTGTGAAAATGATTATCTAAGATAATTAAATGGGATTTAATTATCAAGGATTAAGAGAATGTGGATAACACTATCCATGATATATGTGTATTATAAATATGATTTATAATATACATGTATATGTTGGAAATGCGAGCCCACGACGAGCCATTATGCAATAAATGTTATTGCACATATCATTCCCTGATCTGAAATGAAGAATGAATAATTTGTGTAATAGGTCCCTTAGTACAATTAGGGTTATGTACCATGGCCATCTTAATAATCATACAGCTGTTGATTCAACTGTTGAATCATAGAGGCTGGTGCTTGGATGAATATCTAAAGAGTTAGATTGAGGACTCATCAAGCACCGTCAAATGATTATTAAGAGATGATCTCCAGCCTGAGTAGGAGATGACAATCCTATCTCTGAAGGCTGATATCTGACTGACCTCTTGATGCAGGTCCTCTGCATAGGAATAGAGATTCGGAGGTGTCAGATTAGTTAGGTCAAAGAGTTGACTTAACGAGATCGAGATAACCAAAGTCCTATATCATATGCTATCATGATATAGGCACGCATCCTCTGACCGGAGACAGATGTGTTACTATATGTCTGAGTGTGTACATTTGGCAGACCAATAGGTTGATGACCTAATCAAGGTCTATACACCGGCGCGCTGGTGTGCACATAAGGGCATATAAGTAATACGATCTCTCAAAGGGATCATACAGGTTCAGATACTGAATCGGAAGACATGAGCTCACTCATGAGATATTGGGAAGAATCAAATTCCATGCGCATGGTCGTCTCGCTTTGGAAGCTTGACTGAATTTGTAGGTTTGATATATACTTTTAGTATATGATCAAGACCTAAGTATGATATACGCTTTTGGAAAGTGTATGATCGATACCAACTCCCAATGATCGAATGAGAAACTTACTGATAAAACCATGAAGTAGACAGTATAAAGTTGATCCAATACTTCGGGTTTAGTCTGAGTCTTCCAGTATGCAGGACGTACAGGTATTGGGAATACCTGAGGGTGATTTGATCATAAACGATTGTATAACCATGACGCTTCCATTCCTAGGAGTGATGAAACGGGTATGGATTTTAGTGACTCCTCTCAGTAGAGAAGTGATCTGATCTTGGTCCAAGTGTTGGACATTGATCTGAATATGATTCAGATACAATGAGAAGATTAGATTTACGGTCTTGATTTAATCAAGCATCTATGGGAGGCCCGCGATCTGAATTTGAGATACGATCTCAATATCCATGTCGCTATACGTGGAACAATACAATCGCCCTGTCCTTATCTCCAAGTATATGCGGAGAGATTGTATTATTCTTGAAGGGTTCAAGAATAATTCCATAAGATCTAAGCAATGAAGAAATAATGATTAAATGTGATTTAATCATCTTGATGTGTGAAGAAATTATCCAATTTAATTAAATGTGATTTAATTAATGTGGATAAGAATAATGTGGATAGAAATATCCAATTATTCATAATATATTATAAATGTGATTTATAATGTATTAGAGAGAGCTAATTATAATTTATATGTGTTGATTAATTATTATGTGTATTGGATACACATTGTGTAATTAATTAACAATATGAATTATATGTTGTTTTGGGTTGTGAATATGATTCACAATTTTTTCCATGGCAAGAATGCAATATTCTCAAAGATAATTGTGAATTATTTTTTGGAGAATAAAACCCAATAAATTTGTTGCAAATAAATAAGAGAGATTCCAAGGAGATATGCAATCTCATGGATTTCCATGAGATTGCAATCTCCATGCAATCTCAAGGGGCGACACATCATTCCTATAAGGAATGTGTGGCCGTCCACTTGGAAGGTACATGGAGATAAAATCTCCATGTATCTTCTCTCCTTATTTGTTGGGTTAATTTAAGAATAAATTATATTTGATTTTGTCAAATATATTTTGACCTAAATTTGTTGCCTTTGACAACAACAATCTTGGCCATTGGATTAATACAAATCAATCTCACCCATTGATTTTATGTGTCCCATGGATTGAGATCCATGAATCCCAAAACCCTATAAATAGAGAGGCATACTATGCTATCTAATTACTTGCAATATTGGAGCTCTCTCTCTCCCTCATTTCTTCATACACACCAGCCCTCTCTCCCTCTCTTGTTGGTGGCCGTCCACCATACCCTAGAGAAGGGAATCGTCGTCGCCATCGCCACCGCGCTGCCGCTTCGACGTTCTTCGGTTTCTCCGTCTTCTTGGTGTGCTACGCCCACGAAGGAGACGTTTGATCTCGTGCGACGAGATCAGGAGCAACCACGCTTGGATCATTGATGAATCTCAGATTCATTATATAACTATGTCAATACCATCCAATTATATAAGATAAATCATATAATTTTGTGATTTATAATAATTCCAGAGGATGGTATTACATGCTTATCAATTTGCATGCATTTGTCAATCCACTCAAATAAGCAATCGCCTATTACTCTTCGGTCTATCTTGATTTATACCTTGATCAAGGGAGAAGGAAACGCGATACGTGCATAATCAACTTTTTAGAAAATGCAAGGTCACAATAACAATAAGTTTCCGGATTAAAAGAGAACAATCACTGCATATAATGTCTTAGCAAAGATGTCCACCCTACCTACTACATAAAAATTACAATCCAAATACTATCCATAATGAGATTACAATATCTACATTCTAAGTAAATCAACATCTACGTATGTAAACTCAAGCCTTCATAAACATTAATAATTATTAATCTAGTAATGATGATTGTTGGAATAAATAAATAACCACAAATTGGCTAGCAAATGGATATGGCGTATTGCACCATCCATTGTAATATTAAATGATAATGATAATGGTGTAAACACCATTAAGGCCAAAAGACATGTGACGTTGGAACAAAAATATGCATTGACGGCATGACATGTCTTGGCGCCAATATTAAGAGATGCGAATGAAAATTGCCATCATTAATAAATATAAAATAAAGGCATGGATGCATTGACGTTAAAATGAAAAGGCATGTAATGCCTTGGCGCCAAACCAAGAGGTGCGGACACAGATGTGAAGGGATGCAATGTGTGGCTGAGAATAACCGTCTACATGTATATATATACCACAAGAGAGAACGGTCAGGGGCATCTGATGATTGCATCACCGTTGAGTCATTCCATCCATCATTCCATTTTGATCATTCCATTACCTTTCTTGCCAATCAATTTCGCTTCCAACCTATTCCGTCATCCAACAAAAATCCACCACCATAATTAGCCATCCATTTTATTATTGATGAGGTATCGAAGTGATCTCGTCGACTTGTGCATTCGGACCCCCAGTGAATCCGACTCCTGAGACTCCACCCCGAGCGCCGCCAAAAGTCATTCAACACCATAGACGTCCGCCAACCATCATTTTCTCGGCCCCTCTGTGAATCCGACTCCAGAGGCTTCCTCCCGAGCCGCCGATCATCATATTTCTATTTCGCTTTTATTTTATTACTTTAAATTTTATATCTGTCTTATTTTGTTATCTTCTCTTTCGTGCAGGAATTCGTCAAATTATCGCGACGATCCGTATCTAACGGTGATTATCCTCGACTCTTGGAGATCTGGGGCGTGACACGAGGTTTGAGCTCGATCCGCGGTTGTTATCGCATCCAACTCGCCTCGCTAGAGTATCCAAATTCGCGAAGAGTTACCGCGTACGAGTCCCATTTGGAAGTTGCCGCAAAGATGGGGAGCGATCAACACTTACCTACCTGCATTATTGTCTTCTCAATTTTCATATCGATTCTTGTTATTCAAACATTTTGCAAACCTACAAAAGTATTTTTATAAAGTGCAAAATTTTTCTGTCTCTGTGGATCGACCCTGACTTACCCTATACTTTGCCTTGTGCATAATATAGCTAAGTCCGGTAAATTATTTGTTCGAAGTGTATTTTTGTGGGTTCTCAACGACTATCCGACGTAAAAATCGGGTACTTATACCCTCAGAAATACGCTCCAACATTTTGGCGCCGTTGCCGGGGACAGGCAATTATTCGCGCTCTATATAAAAAAAAAGTTTTTCTTTACATTTTGCTTTTCACCATCTTTCTTTTTTTTCTGCAGGGGACAAGTCGCATTGGAAAGGAGACGCATCAAACATCAACGTGAAGCTAAAAAAATATATATTTGGAGCGCTCTCGCGATAAGTTCTCTTTTCTTAGGCATAACTAGGATCTTTTTTATTTCTTTGTTTGCGCATATTAAAAAAAGCAACAAAAAAATCAACTTCTTTTTCCGTATTGCATTGCATCTCCATAGGATTTCTTCCCCATAGTCCCACCTTGCATTTAAAAAGACCATTTAATTGTTTGCCGACTAATCAAGATAAAAAATACATCTTAATCGGATTAAATTAAAGCGGTCACAAAAAAATCATAAAACAAAATTTTGTTTGCCAACTTGTGTTTGTTGCACCATTCTCACAATCGCACGCGCACGCGTACCCCTAAGACCAGAGCCCAAATCCCGCGGTTCGTGATAATTTTCTGAAAACTACATTGCTTAGTATACTCGTCCCTGAGGTGTTTAACTAAGAAAGACGAGGGGTTTAAGATCCAAGTTGATCTAAGAAAGGCTCCAGCCTACTTACCCTCTGACTGGCCTCAGAACCAGAAGAACGGCATTGTGGTAATCATTGAATTATTTTGAACCGCTAGATATCTTAGGAAACGTAATCAACTTGTATTCTTGTCTGCAAATCAAAACTTAAAATAAAAAAAACTAAACTATAAGCGTTGAGTGGGAATAAACAAATTGTTTGGTGTTTGATTTGTGTATGCTTGGCAGGAGGTCATTAAGGAATCCCCTTACTGATCCCCTTGAATTTGATCCATTCTATCCTCCAAAATCCAAAGTCAAGCCCGAGACAAAATCCATGGTTGATGTACCACCTCCTCCCGATCCACTCACTATAATAATGCAGCAATTACAACAAATGGCAGAACGCCAAGAGCTGCAAGATGCCCAAGTTCGACAATTGGTAGCACATCAAGGACTAAACAACCCACCACCAATACCGATACGAAATCACTACAATCTTGCTAATCATCAACTCGTATCAGTCATCCAACTTCCCGCAGAAGCAGGAAACTTTGAAATAAAACCCGCAACTATTTCCTTCCTCCCCAAATTCCGGGGAGAAGAGACCGAGGATCCTATAATGCACCTTCAGGATTTCGTAGCAGCTTGCAATACACTAAACACGGGGGAGGTAAACAAGGAACATGTTTACCTCCGAGCCTTCCCATTCTCCCTTCAACAAAAAGCAAGCCAATGGCTTCGTAGCTATGAAGTCCCGATTCGATCATGGACCGAGTTGAGAGAGGCATTCTTAAAAAAATATTTCCCCATTGGTAAGACCAACGCACTTAGGCATGCCATTTCTCACTTCACCCAAAACCCGTAGAGCCAATCCATGAAGCTTGGGAAAGATTTAGAGATCTTTTACGCAAATGCCCACATCATGGAATCGAAAAATGGAAGCAAGTGCAAATATTTTATGAGGGCTTAACGGAATCATACAAGAGAGTTGTCGACGGCTCTTGCGGAGGCAACTACTTGAATAAGGATGAGAACTTTGTATGGCAATTATATGAGGATATGGCAGATAACTCCGTCAACAATTATTCTATAGAGCTCTATAATAGACATAAAAGACCAGTCCAAGCCATAGACTATGCAACAACAAATGGAGACACATCCTCGGACATTCAAATCATTGCTTCAAAGTTGGACAAAGTAGAGTTGATGGCTAAACAAGTGGATCAATTAACTAAAACCGTAGGGAGTCTTGTATTAGAAAAAACTACCCCATCAGTTTGCAAGGTAGCCCCTATGGAACCAGAGATGTGCCAACCATCTGTCCCTTTAGATGAACAAATTAATCCTGAAGCAGTTAATTGGGTGCAGGGGAATTCCAATAACAATCCCTATTCCTCCACCTATAATCCAGGATGGAGGAACCATCCAAATTTTGCATGGAAGGCCCCAACAAACAATAATTCAGGATATCAAGTCACCCAACAAGGGTCAAATCAAAACCAATTCACACAACAAGCCCAACCACCACTGCAACCCCTGACTACACCCTCACAAGGACTTGCCTCTGATTATCGTGACTTGATGAAACTCATACAACAGCTTGCTCAGAACCAAGTTGAGGTTCAAAAGCAACTGGCTCAAAGCCAAGTTGAGGTCCAACGACAATTGTCCGAGATTTGTTCTCAAATACCACCTCAACCACAACTACCTGCTCAAACGGTACAAAATCCTAACAACTCACAAATCCGCCCTCCTGGCTTTTCACAACAACCTACTCGAGGACCCGTGAGCTTTAGAAATGGAGCTAGTACAAGTAAAAATGAGTCAAATGCATCTGCCAGTGCCATCCACTCGAGAAGTGGTCGCACCATAAGCACACCTCAAATATCGACCACATAAAACCATCAAACACGTGAGAATGATTCGCCAATGCAAGACCAATCATCACCTACTACACAACCACCCTCTATATCCCCATCACCAACCTTTACACAACCAACTATTCCATTTCCAGAAGAAACGACCTTCGACTCTGACTCCTGACTTGGAGAATTTATTCTCCAATGTTATCATACAAATCCCCCTCCTTAAGGCTATAGAACAAGTTCCTGCATATTCACGTTTCTTAAAAGAGAAATGCACTCCAAAAAGAAAACCGAGGGGAAAGAAAAAGAATGACCAACACGAGGAAGAGAGGCATGTATTACCGCTCGCATCATCTAATGCCATCTCTCAACTCCTTCCCCTTAAAATGAAAGATCCTGGGGCTCCATTAGTAAAGTGCATCATTGGAGACATGACCTTTGAGCGTACCCTACTTGATAATGGTGCTTCGATAAATCTCCTCCCAGCTGCCGTACTAAAATATTATGCAGTAGGTCAGTTAAAACCTATTTCTATGATTTTACAATTAGCTGACAGATCTGTAAAGAGGCCATTAGGAATACTAGAGGACGTTTTAGTCACAGTCCAAGGACATCCGTTCCCAGTCGACTTTATCGTACTAGATATGGACCCGGCTAAAACACTTGCTCAAACTCCTATTATACTCGGAAGACCATTCTTAGCCACTGCCAAGGCTCATTTTAACTATGAGGTTGGAAAAGTAGAATTCAAAGTCAATGGTGAGATTGTTCCTGTCAATCTTGTCACCCCCACATCTCAAGAACACGATACTGAAGATTGTGGATGGATTGAGGAATGTTCGACAATTAAACAAATCATTGACGATTTAACTCCTATAAACCTCGCTAGGGATCCTCTTGAGATGATTTTGACTTTAAATGATAAATTATTTGAAAGACAACATGTTTTAGTGGCCGAAACCCTTGATTCCATCAAGAATGAACCCTACGAACCGTTGACAGATTCAGATATCTTAGAACTAGACCAAGCATGGGATGAACTTGATGGTTTAATTTCTCCTGTCTCGGAAATGATTATGCCCACGCTAGAACCTCCTATTTCAGAATTACTACATAACAGGGAGGAAGATCTTACAATCACCGCACCCACCCACCGCATAAACTCAATAGAAGGTTCCCAAGAGACAATTCAGGTCCCTGTAGTTGAATTAAAACCTTTACCGAAGGACCTAAAATATGTGTTTCTAGATGAAGAAAATAAGGCATACCCGGTAATAATCAATGCCCACTTGGAACTAGATCAAGAAAATAAATTAATGGAAGTTTTGAGAAAAAATTCAAGGGCAATCGGTTGGACAATATCTGATCTCCGGGGAATAAGTCCATCACTATGTACCCACCATATTTATTTGGAAGATAATGCAAAACCTTCTCGTGAAATGCAAAGGAGACTAAATCCAAATCTACGAGAAGTAGTCAAAAAGGAAATATGCAAATGGCTAGGTGCAGGGATCATCTACCCAATATCAGATAGTCGATGGGTCAGCCCTTTACAAGTTGTACCGAAGAAAGCTGGTCTTACTGTAGTTACCAATGATCAGGGTAAAGAGATCCCCACTCGTACAACCACTTCGTGGAGGGTTTGTGTTGATTACAGGAAATTAAACCTTGCCACGAAGAAGGACCACTTCCCTCTCCCATTCATAGATCAAATTATTGAGAGACTAGCGGGGAGGGAATATTTTTGTTTTCTCGATGGTTACTCAGGTTATAATCAGGTAGCTATTGCACCTGAAGATCAAGAGAAAACAACATTTACATGTCCTTACGGTACATTTGCCTTTCGTCGAATGCCCTTTGGGCTGTGTAATGCGCCGGCTACCTTCTAACGATGTATGCTAGCCATATTTACCGATATGGTGGGAGATTTTATGGAAGTATTTATGGATGATTTCTCTGTATTCGGTGATTCCTTCGATGAATGCCTTGGATTTCTTGATCGCATATTACAAAAATGCATTGAGGTGAATCTAGTCTTATCATGGGAAAAATCACATTTTATGGTCACCAAAGGCATTGTTCTAGGTCACATTGTCTCTAAAAAAGGAATGGAGGTTGACCCATCGAAAATTGAGACTATAACTCACCTCTCCCCACCTACATCACTGAAAGGTGTTCGATCTTTTCTAGGACATGTTGGCTTCTATAGAAGATTCATAAAGGATTTTTCAAAAATTGCTAAACCTCTTACTGAGTTACTCTCAAAGGATCGAGCTTTTGAATTTTCTGAAGATGCCCTTAGATCCTTTGAGACATTAAAAAGGTCTCTCACTGAAGCACCAATTTTACAGTCCCCTGATTGGACCTTAGACTTTGAAATAATGTGTGATGCATCAGATTATGCGGTAGGAGCTGTACTAGGTCAAAGAAAAGATGGCAAACCAGTTGCCATCCATTACGCTAGCAGAACACTTGACGATGCACAAAAAAACTACACAGTCACTGAAAAAGAATTACTAGCCATTATCTTTGCACTTGAAAAATTTAGGTCATACCTACTGGGTTCACACGTAGTTGTTTACACTGACCACACCGCACTACGCCACCTACTTTCCAAGAAAGATTCGAAACCACGATTGATTAGATGGATACTCTTGCTACAAGAATTTGACATTGAAATCAAAGATAAGGCAGGAGCACAAAACGTCGTGGCCGACCATCTCTCCAGACTCCATGAGTCTGAAACCAAACAAACCGGCCAACTCATTCCAATATCGGAAACCTTTCCTGATGAATCCATCCTTACAGTATCACAACTACCGTGGTTTGCAGATATGGTAAACTACTTAGTCACATCTCGAATTCCTGATGATTGGCCTAAGGCAAAACGAGATCGGTTCATAGCCGACTCTCGATACTACCACTGGGAAGATCCTTTATTATTTAGGGAAGGGACCGACTGTATATGGAGACGTTGTATACCTGAGTCTGAAATTAGGAGTGTCCTGTCTCATTGCCACACTTTTGGGTGTGGTGGACATCACTCTGGAAAACGTACAGCTGCAAAAGTACTCCAATGTGGTTTTTTCTGGCCTACTTTATTTAAGGATGCCCATGATGTCAAACTACAGGAACTATGACAAAAAGAGACATGATGCCCCTAAATCCTATCCATGTAGTTGAAATTTTTGATGCATGGGGCATTGACTTCATGGGTCCCTTCACTCAATCAAATGGTTACCTATATATCCTTCTTGCAGTTGACTACGTCTCTAGATGGGTCGAAGCCATCCCTACTCGTGCTGCCGATAGTGCAACAGTAATCAAGTTCTTGAATGATTTATTTGCTCGCTTCGGCATACCTAAGGTCATTATAAGTGACGGGGGTTCACATTTCCTTAATAACTCGGTACGAAAACTCATGAAGAATAATGGAATTGAACATCGAGTTTCTACCGCTTATCATCCTCAAACTAATGGCTTAGCTGAGGTCTCTAATCGAGAAATAAAAACCATTCTACAAAAAATTGTTCGTTCTGATCGCAAAGACTGGTCCCAACACCTTAATATAGCATTATGGGCCTATCGCACTGCTTATAAGGCTCCTCTAGGGATGAGTCCGTATCGCATCGTTTATGGAAAACCTTGTCATCTACCCGTCGAGATCCATCATAAATCATTATGGGCTATAAAAAAATGTAACCTTGATTTAACCCAAGCCGATCATAGTCGACTACTTGACCTTAATGAGTTAACTGAGCTTCGCTGCCGAGCATATGATAACAACCTTATTTACAAAGAAAAGGTTAAAATTTGGCATGATGCCAACATTTCTCACAAAACCTTTTCCATTGGTCAAAAAGTATGGTTGTTTGATGCAAAGCTAAAGCTCTTTCCAGGAAAGCTCAGGTCAAAGTGGAAAGGCCCATACATTGTCACACAAGTTTTTGATAATGGGTCTGTTGAAATAACCGATTCTAAAACATCCACCACCCTTCGAGTGAATGGACAACGCCTCAAGCCCGTCATTGAATCTGAAAAATCAATGCCTATTTCAGAAACCCATGTTCTGCAAAACCCCTCATAATGCACTCATTTCTTTGTTCACTGCCCATTTCATACATCATCCCATAACTAGTTTACTGCATATGCATTTACCATGAGGGCATGGTAAATCTTAAGCATGGGGGGACACTAAAAAAATTGCATATTGCATCACATTCATTTGCATGTTTTCCCTCCTTCAACACTCTAAGTTTACATATAAGGAGAATAATAGCCTCACCATTAAATACCACATGAAGTATGAGATTTGAAGTGATTCTAATCTTAGAATGCTTATGACTCTCTCTTGTCCTCTTGCATTTAAATCAAGAGACTTAGCCTTGATTCAACTTTCAACACTTGGTATCAATAATGTGCTTAAACATTATATACTGAAAAGATCAGGAGCTTTGTACTACGACACTAGCTTGACATACAAAAGGCTAAGGGGGTCTGATGATGGTTGTGCTCAGAGTTTGTGAGATGGTGAGCTTTTCATGGAGTAGAGGAGTAGGGAGTGTTCCACCAAATATATGTGAGGAAGAGAGTCCACCATAAAATGTAAAGGAGTGTTCCCAACTGGTCAAGCAATTTCCTATTATACACAGTTGATACCTTCATACACAAAGCCTCTTTCTTGATTTTCTACATATTTATCAAATCCACCATTAATAGTACATTTTGTTTCATTCGATTTCTTTCTCCCTCTTCTTCTATTATGCACCAAAAGAGAAATATTCTTCAAGATTCTATTCTCCATCTACAACAAAATACATGTCCTTTTATATTTCCAAATCCCAAGAGAAAATATTAAAGCACATTGGTTCTCTTGAAAAGTGAAGAGAGATATTGCAAAAAAAAAGAAGAAGAAAGAAAAGAAGAAGTACTGCAAAAAAAAGAAGTATAGCAAAAAAATATATTGCAAAAAAGAAGAAGAAAAAAAAAGAGAAGAAGAAAGAAGAAAGAAGAAGAAGAGGAAACCAAGAGAACCATTGTGCTAATATTCTCTTCTCATGCCATCTATATTTTTCTCTTCTCTACTATTCAACAAAATTATCTTATAAGGAACATTTATTCTATATTATACCACTCTCATATCCATACATCGAAATCTGAGCAAAGTCATCTCCACCAAATCAGCCTAAACCTAAATACTTCCCAAATTAACCTATTATTTTTCTTGCTGACCAGTTGGAGGAAGATGGGTTGAGTGTTAAATTAATTATGAAGTTGGAGCTTATAAGAATACTTTGAGCCTCCATCTCAGACATTTCCTGGCTTAGTGTATCAGAGCTAGAGGATTGTGGTTGAAAGCACTTGGTCAATTCAGTACATTTGATACTTGAGTCTATCCTCAGGTCTAATAACATTATTGATGCTGGGTATCACTTAATCAGAATCGAGCAAATCTCCACATTAATTCATATCTTAAGGACACTTGAGATAATTAAGCATTGTAAGAAGAGCTTCATTTCTATTCTTGAACTTTATGAAATAAAGGATAAATTTCACTCTCAGAGGCTATTCTCTTCCTACATGTTAACCTTAGAGTGTTGACATTCTTTCTGTACATTTGCTAGGGACTAGCAAAACTTAAGCATGGGAGTATGATGAATCTCAGATTCATTATATAACTATGTCAATACCATCCAATTATATAAGATAAATCATATAATTTTGTGATTTATAATAATTCCAGAGGATGGTATTACATGCATATCAATTTGCATGCATTTGTCAATCCACTAAAATAAGCAATCGCCTATTACTCTTCGGTCTATCTTGATTTATACCTTGATCAAGGGAGAAGGAAACGAGATACGTGCATAATCAACTTTTTAGAAAATGCAAGGTCACAATAACAATAAGTTTCCGGATTAAAAGAGAACAATCACTGCATATAATGTCTTAGCAAAGATGTCCACCCTACCTACTACATAAAAATTACAATCCAAATACTATCCATAATGAGATTACAATATCTACATTCTAAGTAAATCAACATCTACGTATGTAAACTCAAGCCTTCATAAACATTAATAATTATTAATCTAGTAATGATGATTGTTGGAATAAATAAATAACCACAAATTGGCTAGCAAATGGATATGGCGTATTGCACCATCCATTGTAATATTAAATGATAATGATAATGGTGTAAACACCATTAAGGCCAAAAGACATGTGACGTTGGAACAAAAATATGCATTGACGGCATGACATGTCTTGGCGCCAATATTAAGAGATGCGAATGAAAAATGTAATGCCTTGGCGCCAAATCAAGAGGTGCGGACACAGATGTGAAGGGATGCAATGTGTGTCTGAGAATAACCGTCTACATGTATATATATACCACAAGAGAGAACGGTCAGGGGCATCTGATGATTGCATCACCGTTGAGTCATTCCATCCATCATTCCATTTTGATCATTCCATTATCTTTCTTGCCAATCAATTTCGCTTCCAACCTATTCCGTCATCCAACAAAAATCCACCACCATAATTAGCCATCCATTTTATTATTGACGAGGTATCGAAGTGATCTCGTCGACTTGTGCATTCGGACCCCCAGTGAATCCGACTCCTGAGGCTCCACCCCGAGCGCCGCCAAAAGTCATTCAACACCATAGACGTCCGCCAACCATCATTTTCTCGGCCCCTCTGTGAATCCGACTCCAGAGGCTTCCTCCCGAGCCGCTGATCATCATATTTCTATTTCGCTTTTATTTTATTACTTTAAATTTTATATCTGTCTTATTTTGTTATCTTCTCTTTCGTGCAGGAATTCGTCAAACTATCGCGACGATCCGTATCTAACGGTGATTATCCTCGACTCTTGGAGATCTGGGACGTGACACGAGGTTTGAGCTCGATCCGCGGTTGTTATCGCATCCAACTCGCCTCGCCAGAGTATCCAAATTCGCGAAGAGTTACCGCGTACGAGTCCCATTTGGAAGTTGCCGCAAAGACGGGGAGCGATCAGCACTTACCTACCTGCATTATTGTCTTCTCAATTTTCATATCGATTCTTGTTATTCAAACATTTTGCAAACCTACAAAAGTATTTTTATAAAGTGCAAAATTTTCCTGTCTCTGTGGATCGACCCTGACTTACCCTATACTTTGCCTTGTGCATAATATAGCTAAGTCCGGTAAATTATTTGTTCGAAGTGTATTTTTGTGGGTTCTCAACGACTATCCGACGTAAAAATCGGGTACTTATACCCTCAGAAATACGCTCCAACAATCATCTTCTTGGATTGCGAGGACAACGCGGTTCATCCCCACGCTCGCAAGCGGTCTCGCCGACGATCGGACTTGAGACAGGAGGTCTCTTTCTTTAGAGACTTGATCAACCACGCTTCAAGAGGTATTGCATTATACTTGTTGTGGTTATAGATGAAACTATCTGAGAATGGTTCTTGGATCATGTGGTTTCATCGAATAAAATTTTTAAATTCCGCTGCACCGAACAACTAGTACGACTAGTCGTTCTTCGTCGTATTCGATACAACGATCACGCTTACGTGATGCGCTTGAGGATATTTTCCATATCCTTCAAGTGGTATCAGAGCCAGGTTGACGGTTTCGAATATGATTCGAAAAACCGAGGACGACTTGGGTTCGTTTAGGTCGCGAAAGTTTTCATCGCATTTGATTTTGCAGATCTGTTTAGTAAATAATTTCGGCACTATTTTAATTGTTTAAACACGAATTTAATACTTGGATTTTTTCCCCATTAAATAAGGAAACCATAGGATCTGAGTTTACGTAAATCGGATTTCGTATGCTCTAGATATGGTTGTTTTAATGAACATGTATGCACTGTTGCGGGAACTGTAGATCTGAACGTGATTAAAATGTTAATTACTGTTTAGAATTGCCTCGAAATGCGTGTAACATCACTTGGATTCTGTCCTAAATCAAATTAGCAATCTATGAAAATTGATTTTGTCTAATTTGGATATAATATGATTGAGATATGCTAATTTTAGTAAGAAGGGGTCACTGCTGAAATTACAGTCCTAATCTAGAACCAAGTGATTGTCAATTAGTGAAATTAATTGTTAATTTCGTGAAATAATCATGAAAAATATTTGTGAAATATTTGAAGATGATTATTTACATAATTGACTTTGCCTCAACCAATTAATTGATTAGATTTGATCTAAATCTTAATTGGAAACACATTCATCAAACTTAATGTTTGATTGGTGATTGTCATTTAATCATTTAGTGAAATTAAATTGTTTAATTTCCTAGAATAATTGTGCATAAATATTTGTGAAATATTTGATGATAATTATTCCCTTAAATGACATTGCCTTAACCAATAATTGATTAAGATGTGATCTAAATCATAATTGGAAACCACAATCTTTCAAACTTGATGCTTGAATAGGATTTGGGAATTTGTCTAGCAAATTTCCTTATAATAAAAAATGTTTTGATTATTACTATATGGTACAATTTCGGTTGAAGAACCGATGATCATCTCAAGTACAAATTAATCAATTTGGCATTATCCTTTCCCGAGGCGGATATGGTGCCTAGTCGGAGAGCATTGGGGTTGCGGGTTGCAACGTATGTGGTCCGTCCCACTCTCGTCGGTACTGACCATGACAGCGGGTAGGGCCGGGATAATGTCCGAGGGATTAAGATGTATTTTTCTAATTATTAAAATTCGAATTAATACGTATTTTGAGATATTACCATATATGTATTCAAGTAAAATAATCAAGTTTGATTGATTGAATTGGATTGATAATTAATTTAATATGATTAAATTGATTATGTCCAATTAAAATACTCTAATATGATTAGAGATAATAATTCCCTTGGAAGAATTAATTATGTGAATGTGATTCACGATACTTAATTAAAATTTGAATATGATATGGAGGATCACATAAGTGACATCCATGGTCTCCCGTCAAGGCGGAGGGTTCCGTCGCCAGGTATTACATGTGGGAGACGCCTGTCTGAAGTGACAGCTCCTGTATGCAAGCGCATCTGGATCGGGCTCGTCGCTTCTCAAAAGAGTAAGGACGTATGCGTAGTGACCCCAGTATTGGGTCCTCATATTATTGGGGCGATATTGGATTGCGCATAGCGAGTTGTATTCCTGTTGACGGTTGGTTCAATTAATGACAGGTCAACATCGCCTTAGGGGTGGTGGGCCCGGGTGTTAAAGACCGAATTGGGAGATGCAAGTTGGACTTGCAAGGCGGAATGTGTTCCTGCTTCTTTTTATCCGAGTTGTAGGTTCTCATATTATTGGGATGCAACAAAGATAAGGAAGGAGATCCCAGATCTTGCTTGAGATATAATGGTAAGTATATATCTTACATTGAAAGTGATTAAGGGAATGAACTTTCAATGTTGACATGGCAAGACAACTTTGATATAAAAATTCATAAATCAAAGTAAAATATGTATATATAAATACATACATCTATGCAAATTTCTTATTTCAGATAATCCTTCATTAAAACCCACTCAATGATATACTCAATAATAACCAGTGAAATATCTTGGATTGGACTCATGATCCAGATATTGTACTTGCAAATGGACACATAATGCATGCGGTTGCAATGTGCAAGTTTCCTCATAATATTGAGGAATGACAATTAAATAGATAATAGGACTACAACCCTAGGGTTTGTATGTCTCTATAGTCTTGGTATCATCAAATGTACTTTGGAAGTGACATGTTGATGATGATCATAATTGTCATATAATCCTTATAAAATCAATGAAGATTTTCTGGCATACATATGTGCTCTTGACATTTAATCATGGATGACATGGTTCTCTGCATCATGTAGAATGGTAGCTCTATAAAGAGATGATGTATTCAAATTGTTTGAGTACCTACCTGAACCTATGTTTTAAGAGTTTAGATGGATATAGATGATGAATGTCATTATTCTACTATCTATACTCTAGTCATTCATGAAGCTTCATAATAATCATATTATATGAATTTAATGAAGCATGTATAAATGTTGAAAAACTCTTACTTTGAATTCTTTTGAATTTAAAATAAGAGATCCTCTGTCTTGAGCAATGGTTGCTTATAGATAAAGGGAGCGCAATGGAAGCATGGGTTGGACCCAAGAAAGAAGGAAAGTCAAAGAGTTGACTGGACTTCTGTGACTTCCATAAGACATCCAAAGAGTTGGATGAATGCCAATACTGCAATAAATTGATGTGTTGATAGTATGACTATCAAGTCTGTCTAGAATCCTTAGAAAAGGACTCGGATGGAGCATCAGAATAATCTACATAAATCATTGATAATGACTTACTTATTGAATAAGATAAAGTCAAATAATTGTATCTCAATCTTCTGATGGCATTTGCAATAGGTTGCATATGTTTTAGAAGACCAGAAAATTTGATCTTAAGGTTTATAGTTATCCACATGGACATTGATGTAATTATTGCAACAATCCCTGTTGGATTGATAGACTTGTTGATTTCAGTGGGAGAGCCCTTAGTCGTGGAGAATGTCTCCATGGCCTAGATATAAGAATACACTCATTGTTTATTTCTAAATGTTGGAAATAAACATGAATTCTGAGATAGAACTATCATAAAGAGTTATGATGGATATATTTCAGATAGTAATCTAAAATCTGGTGGACTCCACTAAATTAGAAATATTAATGAATGGTTCATCAATATTTCTAAATACTGAATTAAAACCTTTATAAGATCAATAGGAGGATGAAGATCATTTGACAATGATCTAGCATCGAGCCTTGGACATTTGTCTATCGATTTGATCAATAGACTAGTAAGAGATGAAACTTTAGAATGTCTAAAATTTCAAAAGTTACATACTTATGAATATTGTATTCAAAGTAAAAATGTCCAATACACCCTTCTTCGGGAATGGTGTAAGATGCCAAGGTATTCAGGATCTCATACATATTGATGTATGCGGATCATCTATATCATAGTAAACATTGTGGATATGTGATATCTATTGATGATTATGTATGATATGAGATTTCTTCTCTTCATCTAAGAAACTTTTGAAATGTTCAAAGATTTCATTAATTTTGGTTTAGAACCAAAGTTTGAAGGAAGATAAAATGAATTTGATCTAATCTAGGTAGCAAGTACCTACTAGATAAATTCGAAGAATACCTTATGGAGATATGAATATCATTTCTATCTCAAACCTCCTAACACACCTTAACTCAAAAGAGTTATAGGTAGATACAATTGGATCATGTGTGACATGATCTTATCAATGTTGAATTTTAGCATAATTATCCCTTAGTTTCCAGGTATATATGTGTAGTAGAGACTACAATGTATATCCTTAATAAGGTTCCATGTATCTTGGAATCTAGCACTTGAGAGTGCTGCTTCATTAGGAAAATAAAGGATGGTATTGGATACCTACTTTATGACCTTGAGATTCTTAAAATATCTCATCTCCGAGAATGTGATTCTTAGAGGTTGAGACTCTTGAGAATCAAGATGAAAATGAAGTGTAGGAACTCATTTATAATGAGACTCCTGAAATTGGAAACTAAAAGGACAATTAAAGATGAAACATTAATACCTCTTCAAATGAGTTTGAGGATGGATTCCATGTGTTAGAGAAATCTGACAATGATCGAACTTCACGTGATGAAGCTTCTGAAGATCATAGCATGGATAGATGGATAGCAATAAAAGTCTAATGTAGACTTCATATACAAGTGTTGTATATGGACCCTCGAGGATCCACCTATATGGGTAAGACCTGTAAAGGTGTAAATGGATCTTCAAGAGATAGGGAACCTGATGAGAAGGTAGAGATCTTCAAAGCACGGTTCGTAGCCATAAGCTACACACTGGAAGAGAAGACATTGCTTGCAATGAGACTTGCTCTTCGGTGACCATGCTTGAAACCGTCAGAATATTGCTAACCTTAGCTACACAACTTGACTATTGCATCTTCAAGATTTTTTTTGAGGCTCTATTGCATCTTCAAGATGTAAGTCAATATTGCATTCCTCTATGAATACCTCTTTGAGGATATTCACATGAAGTAACCCCAGGGCTTCATGGTTGAGGAAAGTAAGGTATGCAAGCTAAGGAATCCATCTATGGACTCAAATAAGCTTCTTGAAGTTGGATCATAAGATTTGATGAAATTATAAATGTTATGATTTCAGATAGAATCTTGATGAACCATATGAAGCTTAGTGGGAGTGCTTTTGTGTTCATCGTGCTAAATGTAGATGATATCCTAATCATTTAAAAATGATATAAGGATAATAATTAGTGTTTTATAATCTGGTTGTTCCATAACTTGAAATAAGATTTCAAAGATGCCTCTCAGATCTTAGTTCTGAAGTTGTTCAGAAGCAAAGAGAAGAGGATAATGGGACTGTCACATTTGTAGTACACCTTGGACATATTCTATTCATAGAAATTCCAAGAAAGGCTTCTAACCCTTAAGATATGGTACTGACCTATCTAAAGGGATAACACCTCAAAGAGTTGAGGAAGTGAATGCTGGAACTACTTGCCCTTGGGCATCAGTTCTGAGAATCCAAGTGTGTGCTAGATGTGTACAAAAGCCAGGTGGCTGCCATGCAGTGGGAGTAGTAAACTGTTACTAGTCCTACTATGGAAATAAAACACTTGGTTGCAGTAACAACAAAATCTTCATAGATGACAAGATTTTTTGAGATAGTGATCTCAAAGTCTTATCTTCAAAAGTTTAAGACTTTATAGATAGTGATCTAAAAGGTCTTAACTAAAGATACCTTAGGAGATAGAGATCTCCAGAAATAAGGATATTCTTATAAGGATTATGGAAATACTGGTTATGATAATTGTTAAGCTGTAGTGTCAAGCATACTATAACTAACAAGATTGAGTATTAGTTATATAAGATGCAACATTCGCATTGGATGCGAGCACTGTTACTGGGATATGCAAGTGCCGTAAAAGGACTTGGCATAGTCTCGCGAGAACAGAGTGACTGATCAGCTTACCTAGCTATTTTCTAAATAACCTATGATTGTCACATGAGTGCGGGTTTAAATGATTAGCCCATTAATGGCTCTTTGGGCTAGTGGGAGATTGTTGGAAATGCGAGCCCACGGCGAGCCATTATGCAATAAATGTTATTGCACATATCATTCCCTGATCTGAAATGAAGAATGAATAATTTGTATAAGGGATAATTACACCCATAACCCTGAGTAATTCCTCAATCTCAATCATAACCCTGTATAATCGCGAATTACATGAAAACCCTCGGATAGTTACTCCGTTTCACATTCATAACCCTCCGTTAGTTTTTTGTTTAACTCAACCATTTCATTGGGTTAATCTAACCCTTATCATATCCAACGGTTGGTAAAAAATTTAAAAAAAAATAAAAAAATCTCTATCCATCTTGCAGCAACCAACCCCACCCCTTCTTCCTCCTTGTCCCAGCAACCAACCCCACCCCTTCTTCCTCCTCCGTCCTAGCAACCGACCTCACCCCTTCTTCCTCCGCCGGAACGGGCTGCTTCCAATCACCTCTATCAAAGTTGGTTCGGCGTGCTCCACACCCAAAACCAGCAGGTTAACCATCAGTACCTTGTGGATGCGACGCTGCCGGATATAAAGAGTGGGATCTACGGGATAAACGAGTTCTGGATGTACAACTTCAAGGTGAAGCCGTGCTTGAGGGCATCCTCACACGACTGGACGGAGTGCCCCTTCGTCACCCAGGAGAAAATGCGCGCCAAAGCGACCTTCGTAAGTACCGCTACATCTCTGTTCTGTTCCCGGACTTTCGCAAGGGCTCATGTCGGAGCGACAATTCCTGCGAGTACGCCCACAGGGTCTTCGAGTCTTAGCTCCACCCTGCACAGTACCGCACGCGCCTCTGCAAGGATGAGGTCAGTTGCAATCGCCATGTCTACTTCTTCGCCCACAAGCTCGAAGAGCCTAGGCCCCTCTACCCATCTTTTGTTGCTACTTCTAACGGTGGAGGGTCTTCCTCCCCGAGAGCTCTCCCGTCGTTGGATCTGGGTGCCGCAGCGATGCTGCTCGGCCAATCCCCTATCCTTCTTCCTCTTTGGGTCTCTGGAGTCCTCCTCTCTCCTCTCCTCCATGAAAAGTATTTCCTTGAAGCAGGGCCCCTTCTAGTCCCCCGCAACAATTCAGAAGCACCAGCAGCTGCTCTTTAGTGGCTATGAAAGTCCCAACCTCCCGTCCTCTCCTTCTTCTCATGGGAGCGGGGGTGAGCCGGAGGAAGAAGAAGAATAGTAGGGAGCAAGCTAGAGGAAGAAGAAGGGGAGGGGCGGTAGCCTAGAGGAGGGCGTGCGGAGGCGGGGGGAGGGGGGCTTCGAAGATGGAGTGCAACGGCAGGGACGGGGGGCGCTCCTCCAACACCGCAGCCCAGTCCTGCGTGTGCCTGCCGCCCTCCTCCACCATCAGGCGGTGCATCCACGCCAACTCCAAGCTCCTTGGGCGGCAGGGGGGGGGTTCTCTGCTCGGGGAGAGGGGAGGGTGGCAGGGGGTTGCTCTGCTCGAGCGGAGGTGCTGCTCGGGCGGGGCTGTCCACCAGGTGGAACTCGGCGCTGCGGGCAGGGGAGGGGGTGCTCTGCTCGAGGGGAGGCGCTGCTCGGAAGGGGCTCTCGACCAGTGAACGACGGCTTGAAGGCGAGGAGGTGAGGTAGCGGCGGCTGGGAGACGTGCAAGTCAACGGATCGTGGTTTCAGGCGATAGAGGGAAGCCAACTTGCAGGCGGCGGGAAGGAGAAGGGGAGGAGATCCACGTATGGGAGGGACCTGGAGGAAGGGGAGGGAACATTATTTTGTAAATATAAAATATTTGGAAGGGCAAATTTGTCCACAATTAATTTTTTCCGTTGAAGTTAACGGAGATTCGAAAAGGCACTTGACACAGGGTTATGCCATGTAAAGGTTAAGCATTACTCGGGGTTTCTCGTGTAATTCGCGATTATGCAGGGTTATGATTGAGATTGAGGAATTACTCAGGGTTATGGGTGTAATTATCCCTTTGTATAATAGGTCCCTTAGTACAATTAGGGTTATGTACCATGGCCATCTTAATAATCATACAGCTGTTGATTCAACTGTTGAATCATAGAGGCTGGTGCTTGGATGAATATCTAAAGAGTTAGATTAAGGACTCATCAAGCACCGTCAAATGATTATTAAGAGATGATCTCCAGCCTGAGTAGGAGATGGCAATCCTATCTCTGAAGGCTGATATCTGACTGACCTCTTGATGCAAGTCCTCTGCATAGGAATAGAGATTCGGAGGTGTCAGATTAGTTAGGTCAAAGAGTTGACTTAACGAGATCGAGATAACCAAAGTCCTATATCATATGTTGTCATGATATAGGCACGCATCCTCTGACCGGAGACAGATGTGTTACTATATGTCTGAGTGTGTACATTTGGCAGACCAATAGGTTGATGACCTAATCAAGGTCTATACACTGGCGCGCTGGTGTGCACATAAGGGCGTATGAGTAATACGATCTCTCAAAGGGATCATACAGGTTCAGATACTGAATCGGAAGACATGAGCTCACTCATGAGATATTGGGAAGAATCAAATTCCATGCGCATGGTCGTCTCGCTTTGGAAGCTTGACTGAATTTGTAGGTTTGATATATACTTTTAGTATATGATCAAGACCTAGGTATGATATACGCTTTTGGAAAGTGTATGATCGATACCAACTCCCAATGATCGAATGAGAAACTTACTGATAAAACCATGAAGTAGACAGTATAAAGTTGATCCAATACTTCGGGTTTAATCTGAGTCTTCCAGTATGCAGGATGTACAGGTATTGGGAATACCTGAGGGTGATTTGATCATAAACGATTGTATAACCATGACGCTTCCATTCCTAGGGAGTGATGAAACGGGTCTGGATTTTAGTGATTCCTCTCAGTAGAGAAGTGATCTGATCTTCGTCCAAGTGTTGGACATTGATCTGAATATGATTCAGATACCATGAGAAGATTAGATTTACGGTCTTGATTTAATCAAGCATCTATGGGAGGCCTGCGATCTGGATTTGAGATACGATCTCAATATCCATGTCACTATACGTGGAACAATACAATCGCCCTGTCCTTATCTCCAAGTATCTACGGAGAGATTGCATTATTTTTGAAGGGTTCAAGAATAATTCCATAAGATCTAAGCAATGAAGAAATAATGATTAAATGTGATTTAATCATCTTGATGTGTGAAGAAATTATCCAATTTAATTAAATGTGATTTAATTAATGGGGATAAGAATAATGTGAATAGAAATATCCAATTATTCATAATATATAATAAATGTGATTTATAATGTATTAGAGAGAGCTAATTATAATTTATATGTGTTGATTAATTATTATGTGTATTGGATACACATTGTGTAATTAATTAACAATATGAATTATATGTTGTTTTGGGTTGTGAATATGATTCACAATTTTTTCCATGGTAAGAATGCAATATTCTCAAAGATAATTGTGAATTATTTTTTGGAGAATAAAACCCAATAAATTTGTTGCAAATAAATAAGAGAGATTCCAAGGAGATATGCAATCTCATGGATTTCCATGAGATTGCAATCTCCATGCAATCTCAAGGGGCGGCACATCATTTTTATAAGGAATGTGTGGCCGTCCACTTGGAAGGTACATGGAGATAAAATCTCCATGTATCTTCTCTCCTTATTTGTTGGGTTGATTTAGGAATAAATTATATTTGATTTTGTCAAATATATTTTGACCTAAATTTGTTGCTTTTGACAACAACAATCTTGGCCATTGGATTAACACAAATCAATCTCACCCATTGATTTTATGTGTCCCATGGATTGAGATCCATGGATCCCAAAACCCTATAAATAGAGAGGCATACTATGCTCTCTAATTACTTGCAATATTGGAGCTCTCTCTCCCTTATTTCTTCATACACGCCAGCCCTCTCTCCCTCTCTTGTTGGTGGCCGTCCACCATATCCTAGAGAAGGGAATCGTCGTCGCCATCGCCACCGCGCTGCCGCTTCGACGTTCTTCGGTTTCTCTGTCTTCTTGGTGTGCTACGCCCATGAAGGAGACGTTTGATCTCGTGCGACGAGATCAGGAGCAACCACGCTTGGATCATCTTCTTGGATTGCGAGGACAACGCGGTTCATCCCCGCGCTCGCAAGCGGTCTCACCGACGATCGGACTTTAGACAGGAGGTCTCTTTCTTTAGAGACTTGATCAACCACGCTTCAAGAGGTATTGCATTATACTTGTTGTGGTTATAGATGAAACGATCCGAGAATGGTTCTTGGATCATGTGGTTTCATCGAATAAAATTTTTAAATTCCGCTACACCGAACAACTAGTACGACTAGTCATTCTTCGTCGTATTCGATACGACGATCACGCTTCCGTGATGCGCTTGAGGATATTTTCCATATCCTTCAATATAAGAGAGAGAATTTATGTGAATAGCATTTGTTGATTAATAATGTGGATTAGATTCACATTTATTTATTAATTGGAAATGCAATTTACTAACTAATTCGGGTTGTAAATATGATTCACATAATATTCAATGGCATGATTGAAATATTCACAAATTAATTGGGAATTAATTTGGTGAATATTTTTGTGAATACAAAATTAATTAAGGAATAATAAGATAAATAAAAAGGAGCCACAATTGACCACTATTCATAGGTGGCGTCACCCATGAATTGTTCATGGGTGACGCCCCCCAATTTTAGGGAGGTTGGTTGACTCCATTTTATTTATCACATTATCTCTTAATTAGTTAATGTTAAATTAAATTATGTTGATAATGTTGCAACATTTTTTGATTTAAATTAATGTTGTTGGTTTTAACCAACAACAATCATAGCCATTGATTTAGCATGGACCAAGCATAGCCCTTGGATCCATGTGTCCCATGGATTGAGATCCATTGGATCCTAAACTAGTATAAAAGGAGGGCTAGGGTAGCCTTTCCAAGTGACAACATTCTTGAGTTGAAGAACTCTACTCTCTCTCTCTCATTCTCGTGGGGTCTCCCTAATATTCAAGTGGCCGTCCACTTTGTGTATTAGGAAGGAGATCATTTTTGCTACGCCTCGACGCTTGGATCTTCGTCAAAGGATTGCGGGAAGGATGCGACTCATCATCGTGCCCGCAAGCGCATTCTCCGTGGGTCGGACTTAAGATAGGAGGATCTCTACTTTGGGATCTCGCGATCACAACCACGCTTCAAGAGGTATTCCTTATACTTTGTGGTTTGATGAAACGATCCGAGAAGTGTTCTCGTGATCATGTGGTTTCATCTTTAAAGTTAAAAATTTTAATTTCCGCTGCATCTAGCATCTAGTACGACTAGTTGCTCCGATTGCATACGATGCGATCGACACGCTTCTGTGATGCGCTTAAGGATTCTCAATATCCTTCAAATCATTCATGCGGACTCCACAACAAACACCACAATATAATTCGGACAAGATGAAGCTTGATCATGTCCATCACGTGCTAGCTATGAAGAAAAATCTTCTCTCTAGATATATAAAGTAGCAACTGCAGGACACTATGTAGTGTTCAACCCTGAAAATGTTCATGTATGTATAAACTTAAAGCTTCTTGATGTTGCAATCATGGAACGGAGAGGAGTCAAATCTATCTATGGTATTTTAGCAGAGTCTACATACATAGAGAAAACAAAGAAAATTGAGATGGTTGGTCCTTGACATGCAAGACTTGGACATGTGAGCTATCAAAAGTTGTAAACAATGATTAATCATTCAATGAACAAAGGTATTCCATGATTATATGTTCAGGAAGACATCATTTGTGCCAAATGACAATATGGTAAGGATAACCAATTGTCTTATGAGGAATCTCAATTTCGAGCAAAGGAGCCATTCATTTGATTCACTTAGATGTATTCAAATCAGCCATGCAGCTTTCTATACGTAGAATAAGGTATATATTATCTTTCATTAATGATTTTTCAAGTATACTCGGGTCTTCTGTCTTTTTCCAGGAAAAACCCAAGGTTTCTAGATTTAAAGAAGTTCGTTAAAAATTCAAGAATGAAATTGGAAAGAAAATGTGGAGCATACAAACATATAATGGTGGAGAATACATACATACACACGTATACATACATACATCTTCTTATCTCAAAAAATTAGATTTTGGAGACAACATGCTAATATGCTCAAGTACACCACATTAAATGGAGTTGCCAAAAAGAAAGAATTGACTTGAAGAGGAGTAGTCCATTTGCACATTGCCTCATTTATGTTGACCAAAAAACTTTGACAAACAAACTAAACTGAAAGGAAGTTTAAAAAGAAATGAAAAAAGGACTCCAATGAAAAAGGTTCAATTCATGAAGTTTGTACAACTTTAATGAAGTGCTTAAGATAAACAACATATATGCAAGGTAAAAAATATTTTTGAAGTATTTTAAAGGTATAAAATATTATAGTTTTGCTGTTGTAAATTTTTTCTTTGATTTTTATAGAAAAACTACACAATAATCTTTTTTGAGATTTTAAGTAATAAAAAAAAGCAAAAGTGATATACAATGAGGATTACGTATATGAATTATAACAAATATATATATATATATATATATGCATAGTTAGAAAACACATATTTCTTTTATTTTTTAGATTTTTGGATTTTAAATTTATGTAATTAATTACAACACAAAATAAGTAAAATAAATTTAAAATAAATAAATTATGAATGGTTGATCATGTACATAGTAATAAACTAAAATTAGTAAATACATGCAATATACAATTTGGTCATAGAACCCATGTTTCACATATGAACTCTGATTATCTTTCAATTTAATATTTTTAGGGAATCTAATGTACATTAATTCAAAGATGAGTACATGATCGTAAGACACTATTAGGAGAAGATATTCAACATTGTGACTTTTTTTTGTCTCTTGAACTAGGGTTTGGTTTATTTACTATATGCATATATTAGTATTTGTTAGTATTTTTATATATTGGGATAGTATTATGCATACAATGGAGTTTATTTCATGTTATTTAAAATTAACATGAATTCACTAAAAATGTTTGAAGCTTGTACTATATACAATTGAATATTTACAAGATTCAACTTTTTGTTTTTATGGCTTTCATTCTGATTTATTTCATGCCTTTTATTCCAAGTAATAATACAATATAATTAGTCCATTTTATTAGCGTACTATGAAGTGTTTATTCTTGATTTTTAGTTGTCTTAATTGGATGTTTTATGAGGGTTTCGAGCCAAAATTATGGTATAAAGAAGATGAATAACGAATTCACCACATATCCAAGTATCTTGTCCTTCATGTTCTAACATATTTGACCTTTATACCAATTTAATCTTCGAATTTCACCCCTTTTAGCATTTATTTTTATTATTATTTACATTTACGCAAAATACATGCTATTACAAAACATAGTCTTCTGTAGTCATTAAAATAGTTCATGCATGCATGGGTGCATATTTGTAGGGTTTGAATTCAATTTTCTTGGACATTTTTCTTATAGCAGTCCTCAGATCTATCTTGGCAAGACGGATCCAAAAGGCATTTCCTGTCAATAGGAGGTCATTACAGATTGTTATGAAATTTTTAAGCAATGAAGGTTGACATCAGTCAAGTCGTCCTTAACCCTTAAACCATAGTGATTGTGACTAATTAATCATGATTAAAGAGACTAATGATGCTTGGAGTTACTAAGCAAAACTACAAAACACTAATCGTGGATTGGTAAACGCTAATTGTAGTTAAAAATAACTAATTTTGATGTGCTAATTAATTGTGATTAGATCTTATTTAATATAATTAGCAAACCCAAAAGCTTAGAAATCAACACGATGAAAACCATATGTTGAATAAGGCATGATTTTCATGATGACATGGCTGATGAATGAGACAACCATGCAGAACAAACGAGTAGGATTCGGTTGTCACGGTAATTGGGTGATAAGTGGGATGACACATAGGCAATGTAAAGGCTTATAAATCACACAAATAACCCTCCATTTTTTACCTATACATTCCATACACATGTAACACCACCCCTCAAGGCTAATGTTGAGAGGATGAGAGAGGGAAGCAATGAAGAAACACAAATGAAGCATTGTTTGGAAGAAGAGGAGTAAGGAAAATATGTGATCATGGCTTCGAGTATGAGGTAAGCAGATCCAATTTGAGATGTCTTTTCAAGTTCCTCTTATATTAGTATTATCATGTAAGGGAGAAACTTGAGTATAACTCTGCTTGGGTTAGGTAACTATGTCGTCATGGAACATTCATTGATCGATTCATATTTACATCAAATCTTTTGCTAAATATAAATTGATGCAGTAATATATAATATAGTTACTATGATTCATGGTAGTTTTGTGAGGATGTTGTGTTAGGACTTCTAAATTAAAAAGTAAATGAATAAAGAATATATGTTATATGAGTATCTATACAAACATACATATTGGTAAATAATTTTAAAAGTTGACATATAAAATGATATCGTTGCTATGATATGTAAAATTGGCATGATTTTAAGTGGATCCAACAATAGATTACGATTTCCGCATTACAATAAAGAGACTTTGTAGATACTATGCAACCATTAGAATTCTTAGAGGAAATCCGTATGATGGGGTGAACCTTGGTGGTACAAATGTGTTCTAATATATTGAGCACGTGAAATAAATTACTTACAATGTGATACTCGTCTTCCATCAGATGGATTACCTGATAAAAGATCTTCTCGTGCAATGTGGAACCACGGTGGGAAATAAGTAGCAGCTACGTCATGATAACATGTAATTGAAGCCACTGGTAAAGGGGATTAAGTCGCTACAAAATCGTAGATTTTAAAAATCATATCGTTGAGGATGGTGGGCTTCATTGTTAGATCGGTAAAGGGTTCAACAACGTTGATTAAAAAGATAAATGAAATATTGTAAGGGTAACATTGGAGGTTAGTTGAGATGACACTAGCAACACAAGCTTAAATTTGCAACTCCAATTCTAGAGTATCTACAGTTTCGAAGTCCATGATACACGAGGTAATATCACTTGGACTAACACCTGATGCAGAATAAAATTGGAGAGGATCATATGGAAAATAGAATACATGAATAGGATAAATAAGTCTGAAAATTTTATTATATGGATACTTTCTAAGATAACCATACTTGTTTTACTTTTTTCACTATTGGTGATCACTCAAGAGCCATCACGTGAACAATAACCAACCATCCACAAGTAGTTTCCTTTCAATCTAAGGTAATTAGGTTTTTTTATCTTATTTTAGCTTGATCTACAAGTAAATGAATACATTAGATATTTTGCTATATAATCCTTTATTCTGTGAATAGAAATATGTTGAATGTTATCCTTGCAATATTTTTCATTGTTGTTTCTGATTGTTAGCTATTATTATTGGGTCAAAGTTATTGTCGAGTAACTATATACATTAAATGGTATGATCCAACGACCTAGAATTGAGGTCGTGACATTGTTTCAAGATGAGAAACTGTGGATGACTTATAAAACAACCGTTCATGGCCATCTAAATTTATTTATTCTGAACTCAAAACTTCGCTATATTTGCATTTATATACATATTCAAAACTAACTTCCTCCTATGATATAATCCAAGATCTTTGACCATGAGATGTAGTCCTTCTAGATCTTGAACCCTAGCCTCACTATTATTCATTCATGAGATTAAAAATTCTATCTCCCCAGGTCAAAAGCAAGTAATCTCCAAATCGATTTTGATCCCATTTCGCCTTCAAATTCCTAATAGATTTTTTCAATCATTCCTTTTCATATATTTTTTTCCTTTTCCATATCATATGTCATGTCTTACTAACCAGGTGTTTCACCTTCTTTGGACTAGTTTGGTTACTTGATTGGGATAACCTCCTGTGAATAGTAGCTGTTTGGATGGTTATGGGAGTTGATAGAGGGTTGGAATAAGGAATATGAGTAATATTACATTGATTTATGATGGAATTCCAACCCATGATTGACTCAGAAATGCAGGGGGTAAACCGTGTTACCCAGGGTTACCCAGGGTAACCCGATAACCAAACAGACCCTTTGGGAAGTGGTTCTTGTGGCTTACCCCTACACTCGTGCGCAATGTTCGTTACAAGCCGCCCAAGAGATGGATGAAGATGACAAGACAAAATAGATGAAGAAAGAGGAGAAGAACAAAAAAATATTTTTCGAATACACAAGTTTTTTTAGTATATTATAGTTGCTTGATTAGTTGCAGAGACACAAGTTTTGAGAGAAATGTTTTGTAGGATCGCCATGTAATTATTAAATAAGAAAAGTACAAGTGTTATTAGCAAACTTTAAAGGACCACACATGTAACAATCCAAAAAAAGAACTATATCTCTAATAATACAATCAAATGAAGTAAGGAATGGGGGCAAAAGCGCATCTCTTAGCTTCTCTCTTGTCTTGAGAGTAAGGGAGAGCATGCTTCCTTTCCTTTCAATCTCGCCATCCAGTTGTCACTATCACGAAGCAAGTGAGTCATGAGTTGGTTGTTAAAGAGGATAAATAAGAGGATAATGCGGAAAAAGAATGTACTATATTTTCGAATACTGGTTTATAAGTATATCTATCAATTAATATAATAAAAAGGAGAAGAGAAGCGAATCTTAGCATTTTGTGCCCATAAACTTATAGACCAAGTCCATTCATTTTTTTTTAATTTTTGTTGTTGTCCTAGGTTAGATCATTTCACATATGTATATGTGCTGGTTGCTCTCGATCAAAGTTTCACATTAGGATCTTTCAAGATGGGCTAGTGTGAATATAACCTATCTCGACTAGCGGCAAAGAAGGCTTTTCGGTTGGGACGAGCCAACAGATCACGTAATGAAAAGAGCTTATATGCTGGTTGGGATTAGGGTTGGGCATCAAGCCGGTTCGGACCAGGTTTGACTTGGCTCAACCCAAGTCCGTTTTAGAATATGGGCTAATGGGTTGGGTCTAGACCTATTTTATTTTTTAAAACCTAGGTCCAAACCCGAGCCTGATCCAAATAATTGGACTGGGTCAAACCATTTGAAAAGGTTTATGTGAGTCATTTACCACCCATATTGTAGATTAGATCTTTGATGAGAAAAATGACCTAAAATCCACAAAGAAAGGCACTGCATCCATAGCGATGTGTGGTACAGTAAGTTGGTAACATTGTGAGACCCACTAGTATCCAGGAGAGTAATCTTTTCAAGTTGGCAATAAAATAACATAAATGGAAGAACCGACAATATGAAAATGATATCACCATACATTATTAACTAAGAAGGGGTTATTGCCTTGGTTTGATATTTGTTTATTGTTTGCTAGCTAGCAATCAAGCATATGTCTTTTTTATCTATGAGCTGCATTCCTCCAACATTCCAACTCATATAAATTTGTTTTTAAATGTGATCCTCACCCTCCAATTCTTCTTGCAATAGACATAATGATAATACATGCATGCTCTCAACACTCCTACCACTAGAAATGATTAAACTTTATGGTTAAGAAATAAATATGGACAGCACAACGAAAAGAACAGAAAGCATTTAGATACTAATCTTGTTACCATAACCGTGCAAATTTTCACATGCTTGTAATTTCATATAAATTAAATTAGTTGCAAGGGAAATCCTTGTATTTTCATGGAAATTATGTTGGTTGCATGGGAAATCATGATGGATATTTCATTGTGAGGCAAGTACATAACATGCCGGTTATGGTGATTATGAAAGTATACCTAGTCACCAAACTAACTCATATTACTTGAACTGAAGTTGCAACCATACAACAATGTATACAACTTCAGTCAATGCCTTGACAGAGCCTGTTTATGCTATTCCAACTCCCTCCAACCGATCACAGTTAGCACATATCAACTCTATCGGGCTATCGAGCTTTCGGGTTGGGGACCTATCAGGCATGAACCTGATCCGAAAATATATTTGGGCTCAAAGTAAGGCTCAAAGCCTTTCCAATTAATTGTGGGTTCGGGTTTGGGTCTTGCCAATCTGATTTGGCTTTCGATTGAGGGCGCACCCCTTTTCAAATCTCACTTCTTTTCTTTTCTTGTAGTCCACTAAGATGTCTCACTATTCTTGGTCTTTCCGAGGAGAGGTTGAGTTCCACCCCCTAGTCTAGCCCATGGCCAAAAGTCGAAGTCTTTTGACCCATAATACAAAACAGGGGAAAGAGGTTGCAACGAACTATGCCAGTAGTAATTCTTGGTCTGCCTTTAGTCTGGAATCTCCTGAGTGCAAGTGCTCTCAAGTTGACTTTCTTCTCTCTACCGCAATTAAATATCAAGAACCTTCTCTCCATCCAAAAGTCAAATACCAGATCTCTCGCAATAAAGAAGTAGGAAAGTCGGAAGGTCTCTCCTCTTCCCACGTGAGCCGAAACCCAAAGGAAAAGCATCGATCCTAAAGCTCTACTCAGAAGCTCAAAGTACTTTGACGCTTGGTCAAGTCTTTGGTAAAGTTGATAAAAAGAAGCAAAAGAATAAAAGAGCAAATGAAAACGGTTCGGTCCAATGCCCAACCCTAGTTGGAATGTGATGTTACCAAACTTTTTTTTCCAATTTCCTTTGTAGTGCTGTTGGAACTCTGCCCTGCCGCTATTTTGGGTTTGTACCGTGAGCTTCAAATTTTTGCTTTGATCTTTTTCCTAAAGAGAAAGAGAAGCATCAGCGCCTCCTCTCTCTTGCCTCGACAGCGAGAGGAGAGCGAGAGAAGAGCGAGAGAGCGCTCCATTTCCTCTCCTTCACGCTCGCCGGATGTCACCATCTTCTTCTTCGTCTCCTCCTCCTCCAAGCAATGAAGTGGCGTCGGAAGAGAAGGTGGTGGAGCCCATAAGGCTCCCCACCCCGGAGGAGATGAAGGGTCAGGATATATGGAACAACTGCGCTGTCCGCAGCGCCGTCAGCGGCATCATGGGTTCGTTCTCTTCTCGTCTTTTCTCCTCTGTTTGTTATATTCCAATTCTTTCTCATGCTCGTTAACTGTTCGACGAATTTCCCCTTGCTTGTTGCTTCAACTTTTATGCAAGTGAATGTAATAATCGTATTTGGAGATAGATAGCAAACTTAAGGACTGATGCGCCTGAGTTGGGTTACTTCTGTCTCGCAGTTCTTGGGAGGCAAAACCGTGTCTTTGGATAGGACCGGCGTAGTACAATTATTACTGCATCATGCTGGTTATTTATAATAGGAGGCTTCTTTTTGATGGATGTAAACACGGAGAATTGACGGAATATGCTCGATGGTATATGTTATTACCTAGCTGACAGAGATCATTAACATCAAATTAGCTCTTTAGAGCGCATATCTAAGTGTTTGTCTATTGGCATTTCAAAGCTGGAGTATAGCATGCTTCCAACTTCACTATAATAAGCCTGATTTATGCTCGTGTTCGGTGATCTGTTGTTGGACATGGCCACCATCTTGACGGGTCCCGTAGTTCTTTTATTGCAAACCAGTGGAACGTAATATCCATAGTACAACCTTGAGTATTATTTCAGTACCAGTGCTCATCACTTTATCCATAAGTTTGTTATTTTGGAGACTAGGATGAAACCGAGGATTGGTTTAATAGTGAACAAAGGGTTATTACTTTTTTTGTATATTTCTTATATATTCAAGATTGAGATCTTTTAAGGTACAAAAATCAAGCATAAGCTTACCAGTGGCATATTGTCCTACTGGTTCAGTATTTATTCCAAAATAGAGAATTTTTTTATTTTCTCTCAATATTTTTATAGGTGGAGGGCTTGGTCTATTTATGGGACTATTTCTTGGAGCCTTAGATAATCCTTTGATGCAAGAGGAAATGTCCGCACGACAGCAATTTGTATACACTGCAAAACAGATGGGGAGAAGAAGCTTAGGTTCTGCCAAAACTTTTGCTGTTATGGGTTTTATATTCTCTGCTGCTGAATGCGTTGTAGAGAAGGTGCGTCTAGTTGCTTTGTTGATTGTTCCATTATTCTGTGAAGGATTGTTGGATTTATTAATTGATTTGGTTATTCATAAAGTAGTCAACTAAAATTTAAAGTTTTCACAGCAGAGAAGAATGTATATTTGCCGCTGCCTCATTTACGCTACATAGAGCATTGCCGTTTTGTTACTTTTAATGGCATTCAGTTTTTTTCATACAGGCAAGAGCTAAGCATGATACCACAAATACAGTTGTTGCTGGTTGTGTTACTGGTGGAGCGCTTTCTGCTAAAGGTAGAATGTTTTTCTATTACTATTTTTCTTGGTAGTGTTCATTCCTCTTCAATGGTATCATAGGGTAGGTGAGTGTTGAGGCTCTTCTGCCACTCGTAATCAAGAGTCCACCTTGTGATATGAGAATAAGAATACAATTATTTCCATCAGCAATCTCATTTCATGTTCGCATCTTTAACCATGTGTAAAACATTTTTACAAGTATTTTGTTACAACAAGGGGAATAACTTTAGATTAATCACACCTTATCCATTTTGAGACTATCTGGCTGGCTTGCAATGATGGTAATATTGATCAATGAGGATATTTCTGCTACTACATTTGTCTTGTGGGTGATCTGTTGTGTGGAATATCATCAAGCTCAACATTTAGTGAAAGTATGACATCCTTCCTTATTTGTTTTCCTTTATAATTGTATCTCACGACATTCAAAGAAAACAACATCGGAAAGGTGGAATCTAGTCAAAAGATCCCAGAAAATTAGCGAATGTCTAATCCAACCCATTCAGAATGTTCCTTAGCATAGTATTTCTAGTTGATTGAGAAACAACCCCATGCCTTATTGGCAAAATGAGACTTCAAATAAAGGTGGTTTGTTGGCACATTTAGTGGGCATGCAAAAGGCAGCAAGATGCTTGTTGTAGAAGGACAACTGTTCGAGGAAAAATCTCATTGGCTTTATTTTTAGATGATTGAGAAACAACCCCATGCCTTATGGGTGCGATCATACCGGCATTAATGCACCGGATCCCATCAGAACTCCGAAGTTAAGCGTGCTTGGGCGAGAGTAGTACTAGGTTGGGTGACCACCTGGGAAGTCCTCGTGTTGCGCCCATTTACGTAATTACTTAATTGTGGGAAAAGGCTTTGTTGTTGTTGTTGTTGATTGAGGGTTTACTGCATTTATCTGGACCAATGGATTATGTTTAACATATTTCTTTTATGATGTTTAGATTTGAAGGCACACGGACTTTTTGGTTGTTTTGACTTAAATGCATTGCAGATTCCCTTGCAGGACACGGATAAACTGCTTTAAGAGATTGCAGTCAGATTTGAAATTCCTATCTTTTAGAAGTTAAAGTTTCACGTGGCTATCTAGGAGGAAAATGATGCTCACATGAATATTTAGAGGCAAATGAACATGAACGGCTGAAACAATACACCCTTTGTGCGGATGGAACCCAGAGGATTTGTCTCCTTACCATTTGCTCAACTGTAAAAAGGTTTTGGCTGGTGTGGACATTTCTTGACTTTTTTTAGAATGTGGTGGATGATTGGTCTCTGTAGGGTCACTTATAAGGACGAAACTCTACTCATTATGAAAAATGGACAAGGCAGTTATTAATTACTTCAAGAAAAGGAACTCACAAGCTTGATTAGGTGCACATGAAGCACTTGGTTCGGGATCTATGTGTATGAGGAAATCTAGGAGGTAGTTCTGGAGTTGAATGCTAATAGTTCCATGGACCATGTTTTCCTTGAAGAATTCTAGGAGGTGGTGATCATTAATGAGAGAAGTTGCTGAGAAGCTTTGGGTTGAAAAATCCAAGTGTAAGTAGTTCAACGAAGCTTTTATCTTTAAGATCCCCAAGAAAGTTGCAGCTCAAGTATCAAAGGTGTCTGACCATCATAATATTTAGCGCATTTTATATGATCATAGCTAAGTTATTGGTGTGGTGGTAGTGCAATGTACCACCCAAAATACCAGGGTTCAAATCCCCCCTTGTGGGGGTTGTTTTGGGTAGTCGACAACTGGTGTAAAAATAGTCGGATCTATCAACATGGATTTGAGAAAGAATCCATGTAGCCAACCCTACTTGAAATGGGAGAAGGCTTTGCCATTTATTTATAGCTAAACTATTGGCTAACATATTCATACTGTTAGTGTTCTTAAAAACAATAGTAGTCCCTTGTAGACAGATTGTGTTAGGAAAAATATGGTCGACCCTACGGTAATGAGTTTCAAAGATTGTGCCATACTAGAGGAGGACAGATGTAGCAAGAATGATGTGGAAAGTGGATTTTCGTAAAGCCTATATCAAAGTGGACTACATGAAGCTCTTTGTATAAGAGGGGATGTCTTGACACGTGGATTATGTGGATGGAGAGACTCATCACCACTCCTCCATTTCGATTATGATCAACATACATCCAAGCGAGCTTTTTCTAGCATCAAAAGGGCAATGTGTAAGCAGTACAGACAAGGATGTCCTTCGACATCGCGTTTGGTTGTTTTGACGGCTAATGTGTAAGCAGTCTGCGCAACATATTATTGTGGAAAGATGCTTTATGGTCTACTTGACACAATTTATCTGTCACGATTGTTTAACGCACATATGATATTTGTTTTTTTTGTGTGGAAGGGGTGTTGAAAGTGGATCAAATATTATCGGTTTTGGTGGATATTTTCTAGATTTTTTGTAGATGTCATTTTTTGGGGGCAATCTTGTTATACGAAGAATTTCATAGACCATAGTGGAGCACTATGTACATTGTGGAGGATGTAATACATTGTAAACTTTTATAGTTTTATAGTTAATATTTTGGCGATAGGTCCTAAGTTCTAGGATGCCACCTTTCTCCTTATTCACATTGCATTGACTTGTCTAGTTGCATAAGCACATCGCATTCATGAATCTTGATTGCCAACTGTGTGGAAAGCAAAGACGCCATTGAAGATTAAGCTACATGGGTAGTTGGTGAGGTGGGGAATGGTTAGTTGGTAAGGTGGGGAAGGCTAGTTACTATTGGTTCAGAGCATGCGAGGGATGTGGGCGAGCAACACTTTCTTGTTGTGCGACAACTGTAGAGATATTTCTATGTTCCTATGTACCTTTTCTTTTGTTTTATTTCCTTATGTCTATCTTATATAATTTACCATATGTCTCTCCTCTATATAAGAGAGCCTAGGATTCCCAAGAATAAACAACTTGCTTATTTTTCCTAATATGGTATTAGAGTGGCGGTCCTAGAATAGAGCTCTCGTACCCAAAATCGTAATCATAGCCACACCATCCGCCCTCATCTTCGTACGCACGTCGCCCCGCATGTCGCCGCCTTGTACGCGCTGCCTCTTCCGCGTGAATCACCTCTGTGCACGGCTCACCCTCTAGTTACTCCATTGCCGTTGTCGGTCTCATCGTGTATCTGATGGATTTGGATGCATAAGTCTACATATGCATTCAAATCCACCTATGTTTGTGTAGACATTCATTCTTTGGTCTACAAAACCCTAGTCTTCTACATCCGGCAATATGTCAAAGAACAAAGTCAATGTACTCGCTACACGCGCTTTCAGAGGTCCAACGCTTATTGTCAAAATAGATGGGACAAACTATGTGCTCTGAGCTATGCAGTTCACGAGCTTTATGAAGTCGAATGGTAATAAGCACATTCTTACCGAGGAGGAGCCGCCGAGCCGGTGGAGAAAACAGGGGTAAACGCCTCGTAATAGGCATGCCATGCATATGCCAAAGTTTGGCTCTCTTGTACATTGATGATTAAGATAGCCAATGATGTGTTACATCAACCTACGGCTAAGGCAATGCGGGATATCCTCACAGCAACATATTCTCAAGTTAGGAACGAGACGAAGATCCTCCAACTCCAACATGATATATTCACTATTAAGCAGAACGGGCACCCCCTTCATTCATTGTATACATCCCTGCGTGGGATGTTTGAGAAGCTCCACAACTTCATGCCGCTAACGATGGATCCGGAGCAGCAGAAGACATATAGGAATGCTAGCATGGTTGGTGTATTCCTAATAGCTCTTGATCTTGAATATGATGATGCTCTCTCCCAGATTCTAGCAGATGCCATTATTCCTCCCATGGAGGAAGTTTTCCACTAGCTCAACATGATTACTATTCCATCCACAACCACTAGCCATACGTCTTCGGCTATGACAACCTCTCGAGGAAGAGGAGGCTCTTCTTCTTTTCGTGGGCACAAACCTCGTGGTAGAGGTCACATTTGTCCACCATGTACGTACCGTCACCGTCCAATACATACTGAGGATACACGCTATTCCAAGCATGGCTTTCTAGAGTCAACCCGTATCGTAGAGCAGGTTGAGTCTCATGTTGTTCCTACTTCTGATAAGAGGTTTGATGACTTCATAGCTAGACTGCGGGATATCATGCCTCCTGCTTCTTCACCATCTCCAGGAGGTCATCCAGATGTCGCAGCCTCCGCATATGTTGGTACGTCTGCTACGGTTAGTACCTCAGGTAGTACTTTTGCTTTTACATCCTGTCACGTATCTGAGATTACTAACTGGATTATGGAATCTTGGACAACACACCATTTATGCGGGGATAGAGATCGGCTTACATTATATAGACATGTTCTACCAGTGAGAAGTATTGTGATTGAAGATGGGACACGTTCCTTCATGACTGGACATGGGGAGATTTGTTTGACGCCTTCAATGCATCTGCAAAATGTGTTACATGCTCCTGATATCTCTATAAATTTGTTATCCATTAGTCAGATTACAAAGAGTTGCATTGTAGAGCTACTTTTTGACTCATCATCTCTTGTTTTTCAGGACATTCTTACGGGCAGAGTGATTGGGTGTGGCCGTGAGCAGGGTGATCCTTACGTCTAATCCGAACTCCTTATGCCGACGTATCCTCTTATGTAACAAGATCGGTTTCTCCATATACCTGACACCTATGGTTTGGTCATCTCCCTCTTCAGAAGATATGTCATATGTTGCCGCATATTTCACTAGGGCCTTTTTTCCAATGCGAGGCATGTCAGTTGGGAAAGCACCATCGATATGCTTTTCCTCGTCGTCAGAGTCGGAGCATTAGCTCCTTTTTGAGTTATTTCATGTTGACATTTGGGGTCTGAGTCGTATCCCTGATCACCAGGGGCACCGCTTTTATCTTATTGCTATGAATGATTTTTCTCGTTTGTCATGGAAATTTCTTTTGATAAATAAATTTGAAGAAGGGGATGCGATCAAAACTTTTATTAATGAAGTGCATAATGTTTTCTCTACCTTTGTGAAATTTGTGCGGACTGATAATGCTTTGGAATTATGTACTCGTACTCTATCCCACTTTCTTTCGCCTCGTGGAATTATTCATCAAACATCTTGTGCTTAAACTCAAAATGGTGTTGCAGAGTGAAAGCATCGTCATTTACTTGATGTCACTCGGACTTTTCTTATTAAGAGTCATGTCCCACATTCGCTCTGGAATGATGCAGTTCTTACAACATGCTACTTGGTGAATCGCATGGCATCGCTTATTTTGGGTGAGAAAATTCCTTTCTCTTTTGCTTTTCCTGAAAAGGAGTTTTTTCTCACTTACTCCTCACGTGTTTGATTCAGTTGCTTTTGTTTACCAGTTGATTTCAGGTCTTGACAAGCTCTCTCCTAGAGCTGTCAAATGTGTGTTTGTTGGGTACTCCAGGACCCAGAAGGGATACCGATGCTATGATCCATTGCGGTGGAAATACTATATCAGTGATGATGTCACATTTTTCGAGTCTGTGATGTATTTCTCTCCTACAGGTGACATGTTGGCTTCATCAGACTCAGATGATGAGGTTTACATGCCACTTCCTCCTACGAGTCAGTCACCTCCTCCTGTGTCTGTGGTTCCACCACCGCTACCACCACCACCTCCTCCTCCTCCACCACCTCCTCCACCCCCTCCTAATACCTAGTCACAAGTGCCAATTGTTCTACCACTACCTAAATTCTATACCCGTCGGACTGCTTCTGCTCATGATCATCGTCCGTCATCAAGTATGCCCCAGGTTTGTTTTGATAACATGGTTTCTAACGATGTGTCTGGAGATATATCTGTGTAGGAATCATTGCAAGAGAATAGCCAACAGCTGGAGGAGGTTCCAATGACTGGATTTACCCATTGCAGTTTGGAAACAGAAGCGGTCTTGTGCTTCATACCCTCTTGCTTCTCAAGTCTCCTTTCATCATATGACAGAGGAATTTCAGATATTTGCAGTGGTTCTATCTGCCGTGGCCATTCCACAGAATTATCAGGAGGCCTTGATGGATAGTCGATGATGTCTGACTATGGAGGAAGAAATGGTTGCCTTGCAATCACGTGGTATCTAAAGTTTGGTTTCTGATCCTCTCGAAGCGTCTGTTGTCAGTTGCAAATAAGTGTTTACTATTAAACATCATGCAGATGGTAGCCTTGATCTCTACAAGGCAAGATTAGTGACACGAGGATACTTGGACACGTTTTCTCCAGTGGTTCGCACTCTACTCTCCATGTCCTACTTTCAGTTGCAGTGGTACGCGATTGGCCATTGTTTCAATTGGATGTTAAAAATATTTTTTGTATGGAGATCTACAAGAGGAGGTTTACATGCAACAACTTCTTGGGTTTGCTGCTGAGGATTGTCAGCTGGTTTGTAGACTCCGTAAGGCAATATATGGCCTTAAGCAAAGTCCACGAGCGTGGTTTCAGAAGCTCTCGGATCTGATTGAAAGGCAAGGACTCAAGAGGTCAAATGCATACCATTCACTCTTTGTACAGAGAACATCTTGAGGTACATTTGTCATCATGGTCTTTGTGGATTATGTACTTGTTACAGGAGATGATGTGCACGGGGTCAAGATGGCAAAAAAATTTATGGGTCGTCAGTTTGTTACTAAAGATCTTGGTACCCTAAGGTATTTCTTTGGGTTGGAATTTGCTAGGAATGCGCAGGGTCTTGTGATGATCCAAAGAAAGTATGTTACAGACATGCTTGTTGCGACATGCATAATTGGATGTCGACCATCTACTAGTCCTATGGACCCCAGCATGAAGTTATATGATGATGATACATATGAGGTCGACAGAAGGAGATATAGAGAGATGGTAGGAAAGCTCCTCTATATCACGATTACTGGACCCGATATCTCCTTTGCAGTGAGTCGGGTGAGTCAGTTCATAGAGCAGCCCCAATATGTTCACATGGATGCTATATACATGATTTTGAGATATTTAAAATCCTCTCCAGGTGCAGGATTACTATCCGGAAAAGGAGCAACTCTGACTGTGTCTACATGTGCTGATGCAGATTATGCAGGATGTCCTAAGGATATGAAGTCTACTTCAAGCTTCGCTGTGTTTGTTGGCAGTTCACTTGTGTCTTGGAAAAGCAATAAACAAATGGTGGTGGCTAGATCAAATGCCGAATCTGATTATAGGGTTATGGCTCAAGCAAGCACAGAAATGATGTGGGTTCGAGCAGTGTTGGCAGATTTGCATATAAATGTACCTCTACCCATGCAGCTATAATCTGATAATCATGTTGCTTTATTTATTACAAATAATCCTACATTCTATGAAAGAACTAAACATATTGAGGTAGACTGCCACTATACTAGAGATATGGTTCAGAAGGGTTTGATTTCTACGTCTCATGTCAGTTCAGGAGAGCAAACAACATATATCTTTACTAAGGCATTATTCAAGGGGGCATTTCAGAAGTGCTCATCCAAGCTGAGCATGGTCGATATCTATGCTCCATCTTGAGGGGGAGTGTAGAGAAATTTCTATGTTCCCATGTACCTGTTCTATTATTTTATTTCTTTATGTCTATCTTATGTAATTTACCCATAGGTCTCTCCTATATATAAGAGAGCCTAGGGTTCTTAGGAATAAACAACTCACTTATTTTTCCCAACAAAAACGTATAAGAGGATGCAAATCAATTGTTTTTCATTTGCCTGAATGCTGCGCTAGTATGGGAAGAGCTAAGGATCCCATGGATTGATGCGACGAGGGATGGTACTTTGGGAAAGTTTTTTATCCATAAGAAGAGGTAGAGACCATGTGTACAAAACAAGATAGAGCGGAAGTTGACTGCTTGTGGTCATGTGGACAATTTGAACTCAATTCAAAGGCCAGAGGTATTGTGTAGAGTATGGTGCATAGTGTGTGAGTGTTGTATTCATACCGAGTGATCCTACATCGATGAGAATGCAAACCTTGGATTCCTTTTAATAAAATCTAGATAAAATTCCTCATTGGATACTCATCATTTGTTGTTAAAAAATGATTTTGACATAATAAACAAACCATCAGAAAGAAAGTTGGTGTAGCTCCAATCGAGGATAAGATGCGAGAAAACCGCTTAAGATGGTTTGGTCATTTACAAAGAAGGTCAATTGATGCACCGGTTAGGAGATGCGAGTGGTGGGATGTTGAGCCGGCTAAGAGAGAGCGAGGACGGCCCAAAAGTGTTGGAAAGAGACTATACGAAGGGATCTTAGTTTTTTGGATATAAGTCCGAGATTGACCCAAGATAGATCTGAATGGAAGCGAAGAATCCATGTAGCCGACCCTACTTAATTGTGGGAAAAGGCTTTGTTGTTGTTGTTGTTGAAACAAATAATTATTTTTATAACTGAAGAAGGATGTGTCATTGAGAGTTAAAAATTACATACCGAATGTTCTCTTGAATGCGGGAAAGGTGCTAGCGAACATACTTGACGGAGTGTTGGGTACACTTGTACATGCCCTATAAATAACTTTTGTAATAGGGAGATTGATGGTATATATGATGGTAAATGGTTTTGATATCTTGTCTGACTGTAAGAGGAGGCACGTGGAAGGTTGATATCTCCAAGGCTTATGACAATGCTGATTGGAAGTTCTTGTGGAATTAACTGCATGTGAGAGAGTTAGCGGACATTTTGATTGCTTGGATGAAGTGATGCCTCGCTTCCTCTCCTTCGCTACCTCTTCGTTCTCCTTTTCAACGATAAATTGAGTACTTTTTTTGAGAAGTTGGGTACTTTCAATCACAAAGAGGGATCCGACTGGAATGCCTCTAGTGTGCAAGATTTTGTTTTTGCTGCACATGCCCTTGCTATTATGACATTCCAATGGTTGAATGGGGGCATTTTAGTAGTTTTTCAACTCATCACCTTTCTCGATCATACAATATGCTGACAATACATTGTTTGTTTTTGGAGAAAATGATCTTTGGGAAGCCTGAAGGTTATAAATTTTTTTGTTAGATATTTTTAGGGGTTAGTCTGGTCTGTGGGACTAATAGAGATGACCCACATTTGTTTCTTTTTGGAATGTTTGATGAATGTGTTGCTTTCTGCACCGGGGCTCATGGCTTGCCCAGATGTGGTTTCTTTCTACCATACATGGATATCTAGTTGTCGATTGGAAATCTTAAGATTGTGGATCAGGGTCCAACAACAACAAAGCCTTTTCCCACATTAAGTAGAATCGGCTACATCGATTCTTTGCCTCCATTCAGATCTATCTTGGGTCATTCTCAGGCGTAGATCCAAAAAGCTTAGATCCCTTCGTATAGTTTCATTCAAACACTCTTGGACCTTCCTCACCTTCTCTTAGCCAACTCAATATCCCAAAACTTACATCGCCTCACCGATGCATCAACCGATCTCCTTTGCAAATGGCCAAACCACCTTAATCGATTTTCATGCATCTTATTATCGATTGGAGCTATACCAACTTTTTGATTGTTTGCTTCATTCCAAATCCGATCTTTATGTGTGTGCACACATCCACATTAGAATTTTCATTTCTGTTACTGTCATTCTTTGTACATGTCTATGGTCCACTGGTCAACATTAACATCCATAGAGCATAGCATGTCTCACGGTTGCTTTGTAAACCTTTCCTTTGTTTTTCAAAGGATTTTTCTTATCATAGAGAATAGCAGAGGCTCCTCTTCATTTTAGCCAACCTGCATTTATTTTATTAGTAACATCTCCATCAATTTTCCCATCATGTTGTAAAATGTATTACAAGTACCTAAAAGAATCTCTCTTTTGAATGTCATCGCACCAATCTTCACATCGATTCTATTATTTCTTTCATCAAAAGTGCGCTCCATATATCTAGTTTTGCCCTACATATACGTAATCCTTTAGTCTCCAATGCATGTCTTCAGACCTTAAACTTCTCATTTACTCCATCTCTGATCTCATCAATCAACACAATATCATCAGAGAATAACATATACTAAGCTATCTCATCTTGAATGTGACCTGTCAACTCGTCCATAATCAAAGTAAAAAGGAATGGACTCAAAGCTGAACCATGTTGCAGACTATTGTTGATGTCAGCATAGTCGGTCTGGGAAGACTGTATCCTCACACAAGATGAACTGATGAAGTCTTATCATATATATCTTTTATGAGGTTAATGTATAGTATATATACTTGTCTCTTCTCCAAAACTCTCCATAATATCTCCCGTGGGATAGAATCATAAGCCTTCTCCAAATCAATAAAAATCATATGGAGGTTCTTCCTTTTAGCTCAATAAATCTCCATTGTTCTCCTCAGCAAATGGGTTGCTTCCATAGTTGAGCAATATCTGGAAAAAATGGAGAGGAATCCGATTGGTTGGGAAGCAAGTTTTGGTCGATGTGTGGTCAGTTGATATTGCTGAAATTGTTGTTATCGGCAATTAGTGTTGGCCTATGGGTTTCTAATGGGGATGCAAATATTACTTGATAGTATCATGCAAGGGTTCATTTGGACTACGCTTGACCAGGATAGCAGAATGGTTGCACTGGGTGGCTTGGAGTGGGATCTATAATCTGCTGGAGGAGGGCGGTTGGGGGTCTTCTGCCACAAACTTTTGAACTTGGCCTTTCTGATTAAGTGGGTGGTAAGGATTTGGGTGAGAGGGGAGCTTCTTTACAGGTTGACGTGGTTGGATCTATAGGATCTCCATAGATCTCATTATCAGTGTGGTGTTAGTGAACTCGCCTTCGGTGTTTTGGGAGGTGTTTGTGTTTGGTCATCCCAGAGGCAACTAGCCTCTGTGGCCTGATCTAATATGAAACCCGTTTATATTATTGATGGATGATTGTCTTAAACAGGGTGCCCTTTGTTGTAGGTTCCTCGTGTTGTTTGACTTGCCCCCCAAGGAGGATTGATGGTTCCTCAATGCTGGTCAGGCCTCATCGAGGGTGATGGGTTCTGGACATCAGTTTTCTCTTTCTCCCTATCCTACCATCATGTTGTTGCTCGTATTTGGGTTAGACTCTCTCCTGGACACTCTATGTAGCATGTGAACCAGTTTTTCCTGCTCTTCGAACATTCTATATTTTTTTAAGCATGATATGTAGCTTTTGTCCATCCTCATTAAGAAAATTTTCTCGTACTGTAGCAGTCTGGTTTCTTCTTGCGAATGTTGTACAGGTTTATCAAACGATAGAGTAGTTTGCGGTTGTTGCTACCCTGCGATTTGTCTCTGTATCTTATTCTAGATCAGCTCATTTTTTGGGCTCTAAAGATCTTGTTTTCCATGTAGGTGGTCCTAAAGCTGCATGTGCTGGATGTGCAGGTTTTGCCATTTTCTCTGTTGCGATTGAGAAATTCTTGGACCGGCATAGCTAACATTGATACAGGTCCCTCTGGGTGTATTTGTTTATTTTTGCTTGTATTCGTGGCAAGATCACCAGATTTTTTTTTGATATTTGTGCTAATAAACCTGCAGTCCATTTAGTGGGATACGCCTCAGCAACAATTCTGTTGTTTTTGTTAGTATTATTGTCAGTGTTATTGTACATTTATGTTTTAGGTCAGCCATGGACATGTATTCCAAATATTTTAGTCCACCAGTCACAACGTAAACTTACATCTTATTCAAAGGGTCTAAACTGACGTATCTAAACTTAGGCTAATTTTGCTCCCAAATTTTAATGGTCCCAAAATGATGTCTCAGTTCTTTTGTGATTTTGTATATTTTGAAGGAAAGTTCAGTTTTCTTGTGTTTTTTGTGTGTATTAAAGTATATGTATTGATCGCTGAATTAGTTTTTCTTATCAATGTTAATAATCTTAACCCTCTTCTTACATTCTTTTGGAGAATTCATTTTCTTAAATTGCATATTTATCTTAGGGGCTTTGAGTTCTGAAAAACAAACTATCTTGTATTGTTTTAGCCAGAATTCACTCTTCTTGCCAATGCAAAGTGGATGATTATATTTGTGGAAATTGAAAACTTGAGATTGAAGTTACGTTTCACAGTAGTTAAAAAAATGATGTATTTATGTTTAATTCTTCGTCTCTGTTGACAATTTGTTAGAGAGAATGGAGGAGTTCGAAGTGAAGGTCTGACACCTCAAGGATGAGCCTTTGTATGGTTTGTAAATGCAAGCATAGCCATGTTAACGGCTTAAAGAACACATCAATAGAAGAATGCAATGGAAGTGTTTGAATTGAAGTTGAAAAAACAAGCAAGCAACCTAATAAAAAAACAAGGATTTACGGGGAAAACACTTCCTAATGAAATGGGAAGGCCATTGGAGAGGATAACCTATCACATACTAGTGATCAAGTTTTTTTCTCACTTAACAATCACTGATTGGGTGTGAATAACATTTGCAGTGGCGAGAATTAAACAGATCCTCACCCATGTTCGATTTTATCCGAAGGCACCTTTTAATATGCCCTCTCAAGTTGGACATGGATGTCCATCGTGTCTAACTTGCCTAATTCATGTTGTACAGTTTCAAGCAGTGTTTTTGAAATCGAACCGGATTGGTCGGTTCGACTGGTCCGATAAACCGGGCTTGGACCGGTTCGGTTAATTGGTTTATGCCGGTTCGGTTTGATTATTCAAATTTTAATTAACCTGTGCGGTTCAACATATTTTTTGACCCGGTTTAACCATGTTCAACCGAAGCTAAATCACATTCAATTTTAATTATTTAAAAATTTTATTGGTAGTGGGAGTTGAACCCATGCCCTTTTGTATAGTGTGAAATATATACATTATCTATGCATTTTATATATATTTCAAGTATATTAAGTGGATATTATATATATATAGGGTAAAATGTGCATGCCCCCCTAGGGGGAGCTAACTTAGCTCCCCCCGCCCCTTTTTCATATATTTTTTTTATTTTTTTGAAATCCAAAACCGTGTAAATTCATTATTAAATCCATTTAATATGTCATTCAAATTTCATGCGAAACAGAGACTCCTACGACCTCCATCCAGACGGGGTCGATTTAAAAAATCCTGTTACCGTTAAAAAAATGACTGTCTGGATGAAGGCCGTAGGAGTCTCTGTTTCACACGAAATTTTGATGACATAATATATGGATATAATGATGAATATTCACGGAAAAAAATTTCAAACAAAAAATAAAAATTTTGAAGAAAATAGGGCGGGGGAGCTAAGTTAGCTCCCCCTAGGGGGCAGCCCCATTTTCCACATTATATATATATATATATATGGGTAAAATGGGGCTGCCCCCAGGGAGTAGCCAACTTGGCTACTCCCACCCCTATTTTTCTCTCATTTTTTTATTTTTTTGAAAAATAAAAATTTGTATATTCATCATTATATCCCTCTCACATTCTATTAAAATTTCATCAGAAACAGAGACTCCTAAGCCCTCCATCCAGACGTCATTTTTTTAACGGTCGCAGGATTTTTTAAATCGACCATGTTTGGATGGAGGCCGTAGGAGTCTCTGTTTCTGACGAAATTTTAATAGAATGTGAGAGGGTTATAATGATGAATATAGCAAATTTTTATTTTTCAAAAAAATAAAAAAATGAGGGGAAAATAGGGGTGGGAGTAGCCAAGTTGGCTACTCCCTGGGGGCAGCCCCATTTACCTATATATATATATATAGGGTAAAATGTGTATGCCCCCTAGGGGGAGCTAACTTAGCTCCCCCGCCCCTTTTTCACAATTTTTTTATTTTTTTTGAAATCTAAAACCATGTAAATTCATTATTAAATCCTTATATTATGTTATTCAAATTTCATACAAAACCGAGACTCCTACGACCTCCATCCAAACGGGGCCGATTTAAAAAATCCTGTTACCGTTAAAAAAATGACTGTCTGGATGGAGGCCGTAGGAGTCTCTGTTTCACACGAAATTTTTATGACATAATAAAGGGATATAGTGATGAATATTCACGGAAAACAATTTTAAAAAATAAAAAATTTGAAGAAAATAGGGCGGAGGGAGCTAAGTTAGCTCCCCCTAAGAGGCAGCCCCATTTTCCTCATATATATATATATATATATATATAGGGTAAAATGGGGCTGCCCCCAGGGAGTAGTCAACTTGGCTACTCCCACCGTTATTTTTTCCTCATTTTTTTATTTTTTTGGAAAATAAAAATTTGTATATTCATCATTATATCCCTCTCACATTCTATTAAAATTTCGTCAGAAACAGAGACTCCTAAGCCCTCCATCCAGACGTCATTTTTTTAACGGTCGCAGGATTTTTTAAATCGACCATGTTTGGATGGAGGCCGTGGGAGTCTCTGTTTCTGACGAAATTTTAATAGAATGTGAGAGGGATATAATGATGAATATACAAATTTTTATTTTCCAAAAAAATAAAAAAATGAAGGAAAAATAGGGGTGGGAGTAGCCAAGTTGGCTACTCCCTGGGGGCAGCCCCATTTACCTCATATATATATATATATATATATATATATATATATATATATATATAGGGTTTAGGGAACTTGCACCATGGTGTATATTAGTTATGTACACCAGCTTTCATAACCCTTGGATCGACATCCATCCAAGGGCTGTTACTGATTTTACTTTCCCGAAAAAATCCCACTTCCCAATACTAGATGCGCGGCAGCAGACAAAGCAATCACTCTCCCTTCTCCTTTTCCTTCCTTCGTAGCCCTAACACATACGCTACTACACTATGCCTTTCGTCTCCCACCTTCCTCCTACTCGTCAATGTCTCCCACCTCGGCTGCTCCGAAGAGCTCTGACGATCCATATTGTGGCCGCTACCCTCTTGCGGCGAGGAGTAGCCATGGACCTCCCCCCTCCATAGTGTCGCCCTACTTCCGCTAGGCCCCCCGCACCCCTCCCCCATCCAGCGGTTGCCGCCATTTTGTGGCGAGGAGCTTCATGTCCCTCACTCCCTCCATCGCGTCGCCCTCCTGCGGTGAGGTCCTCACACCCATCTGCACCCCGACGTCACTGCCCTTCTGCAGCAAAAACCCCCTGCGTGCCCATTGCCTTCTTATCTTAGTCATTGCTTTCTAACAGAGATGGGTTAAATTTGATGCACTGCTTATAAGATATTAGATTATCATGCATGAATCTGTTTAGTATACTATATCATCACTCGCGGTGAGAATGGCAAAAATGAGCAAGCTTGTAGATGTTATATGTATGCAACATGTTTTGGAGAGAGGAAATTGTTGGTATACTGTAATGTTATTGATGTCATTTGTTGCTGCTTTTATGCAACTTGTTCCGATTAGAATGCATTTTTCCAGTATCTTTTTAAAGTCAATATCTCATCATTTTTTGTTCTTTTAGTAATTAGGTCAAGAGTCTCGAGACTTTGAATTTACTTAAGTTTCTATTAGAGATGCACAATATTCAACAAAAATTAGACTATCATCTAAGAGCATCTTTTAATATAGTTTTTCTTTGTGTTTTTTCTATGGAAATCGTGTTTTTTCTATGGAAATCGTGTTTTAAACCATATCCATACCCAGTGAAGAAATGCTTACTAGAATTGATCGCATTGATTTACTGAGAGGCTCTTATTTCATTCAGACCATGTCAAATGTATGAATAACAAGAGGAAAACCCATAGCACATGAGAAGTATATACGGAGAGGTTTCGTAATTCTGATGGGTTGCATTCTCCATGCATTGTTTTTTCAGGTTCTTATAGTTTCAGGAGTTGGTGCAACCATCTAACTTGTTCAATGAGTTCTCCAACCAATTTCAAATAAGTTACCAACGCATTCCACTAGAAATATATAACTAAACCAAAACCTCCATTAAAGAGGTGGGCAAAATAACAAGTAATTTTCCACTTGTGCTAAAAAAGGGAGCATACAACCCTTTGACATTATTCTTGCCGAGGTCGTGTGGAACTAAAGGTGTTCACGAGTGAGTACCTGGCTCATTAGATCATGATCCATCGAAACCCATCATTTCGGGTCGAGGCATAGACCCAATCCATTCTGATGGATACCCGATTTTAGGCAATACTAATGGGTAACCAAGGGTATGAAATGAAAATGAGGCGCTTTTAAGAGAAACTAACTTTCATGTTAACTGTGAATAATATTACCATGAAACAACATATGCAGACAGTTTGGGGAACAAATTGGATCCGTATATACTTTCCAATGAGAAGAGTACACTGTGGTCCATGTAAGTGCTACGAAGCACTCATGCCAGGTGAGGGACATCGTCGGTCACATGAACTATGGTTTACACATCAATTGCATTACTCTAAGGAAGCCCTTCAACAGATCCAACTTCATGCGCAACGCATGCAATTGTAGTACCTATCATGAACTGACTTACGTATTGAGATTAAATCAATTGCAGTACCTATATTTTAGAATTGTCTTTGATCTCGACCTACATAATTCTTCTCAAGCACTCTATCAGTACCTAGCACTCTCAGTCAAGTTCCATGACCATGACAACTTTGTCACTCATTTGCAAACTCCACACGGGTGTTTGAGTGACGGATGGAAGGTTCAATAAAGGATATTTCAAGTGATTGCCAATATTGTCACATTCTTGTAACACATCATCCCATCACTTCCTGATCAATTTTGCATACTTGTGTTGACAATTTAAAATATGGCTCTTAAAATAAACTAACTTTACACCACTCTTAAGATAAATTATTCGTAGGGAACCTGAAATTTTGCATACTTTGTTGACAATTATTCGTATGGAACCTGAAATTTGTGGGATATGCAAGATAAAAACAAAATCCAATTAACAAGATAGTCTCCAGTCCAATTAACTCAAAAAACAATACAAGTAGCTTTTATTTCAAACGAAATTGTGGCACATAAACTAGACAGTAGAACGATAAAGATACTTCTCGGATCCAGAATGCGACATCTCTGAAGGAATTTCAAGTTCTCAAGTTGGATCTCCATTTACAAAAGAATGGAAAATAATTTCGTGTATGGAAAACATAGAACTAAGAAACTGAAGCATAATCGTCAATTTTTTACATATGACTATAACTTAGATGAGGGTAAGGGCTCCTAATCAGAGGAGGGCTTCAATGAAAGTGGAAGACGGCTGCGAGAGAGGGACCTTCACCACAGGAGAGGCGTGGAGGCCCCTCCACTGGTTGACAACGCAATGGTGGGGGGAGGGTCATGGATGTCGGATGCTCCTCGCCGCCGGAGGGGAGTGACCACGAGAGGGGAATGGGTGGGGGATACTGATGGAAGTAGGGCATTCTGTTGAAGGGAGATGAAGGAAGGAGGGGCGCGGATGCTCATCTTCGCATGAGGGCGACGATCGCGAGTGACGAAAACATGGCGACACGATGGAAGGGGAGGGACTGGACGCTTCTCGTCACAAGATGGAGGCACGATGGGGGACTTAGGGCGGGGAGGGTAGAGAGGACCGAATAGGAGGAAGAGTTCTCTGCTTCCCTTGGGACTTGTTTTTTTCTTGGGAAAATGAACTAAGATAAGTCGTTGGATCCATATGAATCTAACGGCTGTGGCATCTGGTGCATTTAGTTTGCTTGCACCATGGTGCAAGCTCCCCAAGCCCATATATATATATATATATATATATATATATATATATATATATATATATATATATATATATATATATATATATATATATAGGGTCATATGTGGCTGCCCCCTAGGGGCAGCCAACATGGCTGCCCCCGCCTTATTTGGGCAAAATTTTTTATTTTTTTGAAAAATAACACCATGTACATTCATCCCTATATCCCTCCTATATACCATTCGAATTTCGTTAGAAACAGAGACTCCTAGGGCCTCCATCTGGACAGTAATTTTTTAACGGTAACAGGATTTTTTTAAATCGATACCATCGAGATGGAGGCCGTAGGAGTCTCTGTTTCTGACGAAATTCGAATGGCATATAGGAGGGATATAGGGGTGAATATACATGATTTTATTTTTCAAAAAAAATAAAAAAAATGCGGAAAAATGGGGCGGGGGCAGCCCCATTTTTTCCATATATATATATATATATGGGTAAAATGGGGCTGCCCCCAGGGAGTAGCCAACTTGGCTACTCCCACCCCTATTTTTTCCTCATTTTTTTATTTTTTTGGAAAATCAAAATTTGTATATTCATCATTATATCCCTCTCACATTCTATTAAAATTTCGTCAGAAACAGAGACTTCTAAGCCCTCCATCCAGACGTCATTTTTTTAACGGTCGCAGGATTTTTTAAATCGACCATGTTTGGATGGAGGCCGTAGGAGTCTCTGTTTCTGACGAAATTTTAATAGAATGTGAGAGGGATATAATGATGAATATACAAATTTTTATTTTCCAAAAAATTTTAAAAATGAAGGAAAAATAGGGTTGAGAGTAGCCAAGTTGGCTACTCCCTGGGGGCAGCCCCATTTACCTCTCTCTCTCTATATATATATATATATATTAGTTCATTTCGATTTGATTAGCCGGTTCAACAATTTTTTTTCACCGGTGCAGTTTAATCCGATTTTAAATAATGATGACATCATCATTCGGTTGAACCGATTTGATTACATGGTTCCAACCGATCCGATCATTTCAACATGGTTTCCGGTTCGGTGTCCTGTCCATTATTGATCTTCTTACTAAAAAAGTGTCAATCCACCTCAATATGCTTGGTGCGATCATGTTTTTTAAGAGAAAGTAGATGAGACCCCAACTCGGGACCCAACTCAAAATTTCAATAAAAAAGTTAATAAACAAAATACATATTTGTAGACCGGTGCAAGACTTGCTACGTTCAAGTACATTTTTGTAATAAAAGGACTTACCGCCAAAGATTTTTTCCTCCCAACCTCCTCCCCTCCACCCTCCGGGGACGTGCCCATCGCCAACCTCCAGTCTAGCCTCACCTCCTCCAGCCGAGCCCCCCTCCCTCCCCTCCACGTCGAGCATCGCCTCTTCCAGTTGAGAACCCCCCCCCCCCCCCAGCTCGAGCTACCCTCTCACTGTTTTTTTCTCTTGGTTAATTCTAGCCATCCGATCGCGGATTGGTTAGATTAACTCGTATTTAACCCAAGGAAGTTAACTCTAGATGTGTCAATTTAACGGTAGGGTTCATAGGGTAAGACAGAGCAAATTTACATGGTTGAGGGAGGAATTACGATGTTTTAAAGGTCGTAGAGGTAATTGGCAAAGATTATAGGGTATGCCGAGTAAAAATCCCTTTCAAATATTAATTCATGTCACAAGTTATTCAATGACACATGTTGATCCATGCAAATATTATTTTTATGTTGTTTCTAACAAAGATTTATTTGATTCAATGTAAATTACATTGATAAAATAGTTTACCAAAAACTTGATATCCAATCGCTAGGTATAAGTTCTTTCATGGGTTTAGACTCACCATTTTATTGTTATTGTTATTACAGATAAATCTTGAACAAGAAGCTTGCGAGGCACGTGCATAGTTGCATATCACTAGTTGGAGTATAGCCATCAGCGACTTTGGTTTTGGTAACTTTTTGATACCCTTAACACATGTTTGAGTTGGAAATAGAGTTGTGGATTTTGGATGAATATGAAGGAATGGATAGTTGGAGATATGTAAACATGTGGAACTTTAGTGTATATAAAAAATGTACAAGATGCAATTTTATTTTCAATAGTTGGATATGATCTTGGTCGGAATTATAAGGTTTTGTGACAGACGATTCTGTAAAATTAGTGGATAATATTTCAGGTACAACTTCGTTGGGAGACTCATATTTTAGAGCAAACTCTTTCGAAATTTTATGTAAAAGATGATATAAGAATAATGAATTAATATGAGATGTATATTTAGGGTCTTGTCGCACTCGTCTCGGATAGAGGGACGTGTCGTGACAAAACGGAGTTTGCTAAAACATTAATGGAAAGTTGAGATCGTGTGCATATGATTTGCATGGGTCAACTCTTAACCTTGAGATCATGGAGAAAATTCTTATGTTTTTTATGGTTATGTTTTTTATGTAATATCTATCGTATACTATAAAGATAAGCAAGTCATTTGTGTAACGCTCCTAATTGAGAAATATTCCTACACTGGAAACTCACAAAATGCGAGAGCGTGTTATAATAGGGGACGATTAATACTTGACAACTTGAGCTTAAACATTTTGAGTGGTTGTCAATCATCCAGTGGTGTTCGAATCCAACAAGTTGTCATGATCAGTTTTCCTGGATAACGATGTTAAAACCTAAGCTTGGGACGTCAGATTTATTGAATTGTATGTTAATTATTTGTCGATGGATATTTTCTACATAAAAAATACATATTAAACCCAATGCTAGATAGTTATACTTAGCATGCCATTGAGGATATTGAATGACCTAATAAAAGGGAGCAAAAATTAATTGGATCTTGGGAAAGTTTGATTCTAGTAGACTAACTCAAAGTTGCAGCCATCTCTTCAACTAGATCCAATCCCCAATCAGGAGGATTTATGCTTAAGAAAGTGAATATAAATGGCGGCAAGAAAATTACTTTTATTTTGACCATCCATTTCAAGAATATGAGATTTTCGATAAATTTTCCTCTATCCTCATCTCGTTTTCCCCTTCCTCTCATCGAAAGTGGGTTGAAATTGACGAAAACCATTCTCTTTTTTATGTTCCCCAGTAGGTATATTTTTTTCTCTCGTTTATTTTACAATTTCTCCTCATGTTCTCATCTCGCATGAGGATAACCGTGATTTGTGGAGATATCTTCTTTGGTGATCTTCAATGGCGAGTGACATCCCTATCAATTAGACTTGATGGTTTGGGTCTCTAGTCATCTATTGAGACTTTTTCATATGCCTCCGTGGCTTACAGAGCGCGATCTTGGGTGCTCTAAGACCGCATTTTACGAGTCAGTGGAGTAAATGGTATGGATTCTGATTTTTTATATACTTCGGAATGCCTACGTGTCACACTTTCATCTCTCGATCTTACCCGTTTTACTAATAAGGATATCGTCCCTCCTCAATCCCATAATGCTTTGTCGAGTTCCCTTTTTAGAAAAATTGTTAAAGATGTGAAAGTTGGGTTTGACATGACTGTTAGGTAAAAAGTAATTTTTCATTGCATACACGTTGACCGTGTTCTAAATTTCCTTCTTGTTATTCATATTGATGGCCTTGGAATATGCCATCTATTGAGTATTGTATTATTCTCAAATATCACTGTGTGATTCCTCTATTCGCTACTGACAAGGCATGTCTCTCTACTATGCTGCAAATCCTACCTAGACGCTTTTGGAGAATAATTCATTGTCGTGAACTTCCATGAAATATAGGCATGTTCTTGTAGAGATGTCTTTTATGATGTACTCATGCATGCTGGGGTTGTTTCCAAAGAAAAGCATCTATGAACTTTTTGACCGGTCCACAATAAGAAAGATCAACACGGCTCCGTTTGTTTGCAGGGTTGGGCCCAACCCGGGGTACCCCTCATTCCAACCCTCCCAATCCTCCTCACAGTTTACTATTCACAGGGGTACTTGATGAATCTCGTATTCATCACTCTAAATCTCATTTATTAAGCTCAAATCCCTTAAAATCAACAGCATTTTAGCATCTATTCTGCATAATTAGCATTCATGCCTGATTTCATAAGAATTGCATTTTAGCACAAAAAGCTGCACAAAATAAGAAGCCAAAAATCCAAGCCAAAATGACCTGTAAATAGCCTAACTTCCCTGATTTTTAACTCATTCATGCTAACTCCGAATAACACAAAACCACCTCCACTGTATACATATCACTAACAAGAATAAATAAAAAATACAAAAAAATAACTAACCCAAATAAGTGGACCAAAAACCCAAACCCTAATTTCAAGATTTCCGGACTAAAACCCTCATATCTTCCCCATCCAGTGTCCGATTTAATCCTACTCACTTTGAATTAATGTACATTCAAGTACCTTCAAAAAAAGACCAAGTTCAAGTGAATCGGAGCTCATATGTGAAAGTTGGGTTTTGGGCCTCTTTTGTACATTGTATATTTTCGCGGCTTTTCTGACCTATATTTTACATATATATTTTCTTTATCAATAAAAATCCAAAAAAATAGATTTAGATGTCTTTTATTTATCTTTAGTTTTTCCAGATTTTTCCGGATTTTTATCTTGTTTAAAAATAACCTAAAAATTATAAAACCCAAAAAACCAAGGTATTTTATGTACATAGGGATACCCCAAAAAAATCTTTGTGCAAATGATCGATTTTGGTTTTGATGTCTTCATGAAAGTTGTAGATCTCATCGAGACGAGCAATTTTTGTGAGACACTTTTTCGATCCGAGGTCGTTTACTATTTTTATTGATTTTACAAGATAATTAATATTCGAATTTTCTGGTGCTGACACGTGGCAGCACCTGGTGCCGCCATGTGTCATTCATTTTTGGCATTATTATTATTATTTTCTAATAAAAAAATAAATAAAAATAAAAAAAATAAAAAAAATAAAATAAAAAAATAAAAGGGGCGCACGTGCTCCGCACGTGCCCCCATTCTCTTGCTCTCCCCGCCAACGGCGCCATCTGACGAATCCAAGGTGACAATTTTCACGGATCATACGGCAATTAGATACCTCATGGATAAGAAAGATGCCAAGGCACGACTTTTGAGGTGGATCTTGTTAATCCAGGAATTTAATTTGAAGATCAAAGATAAACCTGGAATAAAGAATGTTGTTGGTGATCACCTTTCCCGAATTGAGAAAAATGATTATCCTGACACTGGACCTATTAAGGAGACTTTTCCAGACGAATCTGTTTGCATTATTGATTCAACCCCATGGTATTCCAACATCGTGAACTATCTTGTCTCCAAGAAGGTTCCCTTTGGTTGGACCAAGAGAATGATTGATAAACTGAAGTCGGATTCTAGAAAATACCATTGGGACGATCCTTTCCTTTTTTATGAAGGAGCGGATTGTGTCTGGAGAAGATATATTCCTCAGGAAGAATACCAGAGTGTCCTCACACATTGTCACACTCTCGAGGCTGGAGGGCACCATTCGGGAAAGAGTACCGCACACAAGGTACTCCAATGTGGATTTTACTGGCAGACCTTATTTCGTGATGCTAATGATTTTGTACGGTCTTGCCTGATTTGTCAAAGGATGGGAGGGACCGTTGGTTATAGAGACGAAATTCCCATGCAACAAATGATTTTCTGTTATGTTTTTGATGCATGGGGGATTGATTTTATGGGTCCCTTTCCCAATAGCAATGGATTTGAGTACATCTTGTTAGCGGTTGATTATCTGTCTAGATGGGTAGAGGCTATTCCAACCCGAACCGCAGACAGCAAAACCGTCTGTAAGTTTATCAAGGATAATATCATTGCAAGGTTCGGGATACCAAAAGTTTTGATTTCTGATGGAGGTAGCCACTTTGTGAACAGGGAAATGAGATCTTTGGCTAAGGAGTACAAATTTGAACATAGAATAGCCAACCCTTATCATCCACAATCTAATGGCATGGCAGAAGTTTCTAATAGAGAAGTGAAGAGTATACTTCAAAAGTTGGTTCGTCCAGATAGGAAGGATTGGTCAAAATTGTTGGATCAAGTTCTTTGGGCCTATAGGGCAGGTTATAAAACACCACTCGACACTTCACCTTTTAGGATGATCTATGGCAAGCCATGCCATCTTCCTGCAGAACTAATTCACAAATCTGAATGGGCAATCAAAAAGTTGAACTGGAGTTGTCACCTTGGGAAATTATGTCGAGACCTAAATCTGAATGAACTAATTGAAATCCGAAACCGAGCATATGACAACAGTGTGATTTATAAGGACAAGGTCAAGAAATGGCATGATAGACACATTCGAGATAAAACCTTTGTCCCTGGGCAGAAAGTATGGTTGTTTAATGCTCGATTAAAGATTTTTCATGGGAAACTGAAATCGAAATGGACGGGTCCCTATGTTGTCATCGATGTGCATACCAATGGAAGTGTGGACATTGCAGAACTCAAAGATGATGCACAACCTTTCTCAGTGAATGGACAATTACTGAAGCCATATATAGAATCATCCAAAGAACATACAGTGCAAGTTGAGGTCATCTATTTCACACAAAGCAAGGACATTGACGATATATCAGATCAGACCCACCCTCCCTCACGACCACATCGATCCCATTGTACAACTTCTTCCTCTACTTAGGCCAAGGCCTAAGTATAGGGGGGAACGATGCCATCTGTATATACCATTTCCCTCATCACATTCCGATCTCTCGCTCACTCCATATCCATCCTTCTTCTATACTTAGGCTGACCAAAGCCTAAGTATAGGGGGAACCGCCACCCATCTGTTTATACTCTCCTCATTTACATATCCCGTCCGCCTCTTTTTGCGCTCTTCTTCTATACTTAGACTATTCACAGTCTAAGTATAGGGGGGCGAACCATTGAATAATTTTTCTCTCTTACGCGTAGCCCGAGCTATGTCTTCATTACGCTTCTTGTGCTCTGAGGACACAACACTCGCTAAGTATAGGGGGGTCTGTATATATACTATGTATATATTTTTGCCATACCGCGTACTTGCGTATAAGTCTATATGTATTTACGGGATGGGTACTAATTAAAAAAAAGTTTTGCTACTAACACTGACTTTGCCCAAAATTTTTTTGGCTTCTTATTCATTTTTGCATATAAAAAAATCATCATCAAAAAAAATTTTGTGTTTGCATTCCACACACCTGCACTTCATCCAGCATTACATTCATTTGCATATGTGAAAGGTCATTGGGTTCTGAACCGAGTTATGAGCCGAAATCGAGAGTGATCTGGACTTAACCTTAATCAACCTAATTTTCAGAGGAACTTCACCGAGAAATAGGATTTTAGAGTCTTCAGGTCTGTGACTTAATTCTTTGAGTTCTACATAACAATGCACAAAGTTTGACTCTTAGTGTCTAACCTGGTCTCTTCATTCTGGGTACAACTCTGGAATAAGGAATTAATTTGTACTCTCGCACTATGCACTTAGCTCAACTCAAACATATGTTGGAAGACTGTGTGAGTTTCTTTTCTGGTAGCGTGGAAATCTAAAGACCGGAGTACGGGTTGAAATAAAGCTTCGGAAAAGGGATGGACGGCTGGGCACAATTTTTTCTAAGACCCCAAAAAAATGTACGGAAACAAAAGATGCTATATCCGTAGGGGCGAAACAAGATCCAAGCAGAACCACTAAAAATTCCAAATACAAAGAAGCAACTACCAAATAAAATCTGACCAAAAAGGTCCAAGCTTCAAGAAACCTGCAGATCTTGGTGGAGACTCGGCTACACTGGCCAGCTTCACAAGGAGAGGTGAACGACACTAATCACCCTCCAGTTCTTTTCTCATTCTTCTAACTTCTCCCCCCAATTCGATTGTGAACACAGCGCGACAGACCTTAGAAGGGAATACCTGACTCCCCGAGGACGAGTTATTGGAGAGGAGGTTTGCGCAGTAGTCCGGCATTCTGGGTGGGAAGAGCTAAAAACCTTTCACACACAAGAGTCGGTTATTCAATGTTCATAGAGTATACTTTGGGAAGAGGATTGATCTAAGATGACTTCTGAGTCGAAAATGTAAGCAATGATTTGTAGAACTCGAGGACTGTTGATTTTAAAATTCTAAGTCTCACAGAAGTTCCGACACACAAATAATCCAAAGGTTGAGTTTAGATTCATTTTCACCCTCAGCTCATGGTCTTGGTATGGAACCCAATCTCATTTCACTTCATGACATATCTTTTTAATGCTCAGGGACGAGCATGCTTTAAGTATAGGGGGATGATGAATCTCGTATTCATCACTCTAAATCTCATTTATTAAGCTCAAATCCATTAAAATCAACAACATTTTAGCATCTATTCTGCATAATTAGCATTCATGCCTGATTTCATAAGAATTGCATTTTAGCACAAAAAGCTGCACAAAATAAGAAGCCAAAAATCCAAGCCAAAATGACCTGTAAATAGCCTACTTCCCTGATTTTTAACTCATTCATGCTAACTCCGAATAACACAAAACCACCTCCACTGTATACATGTCACTAACAAGAATAAATAAAAAATACAAAAAATAACTAACCCAAATAAGTGGACCAAAAACCCAAACCCTAATTTCAGGATTTCCGGACTAAAACCCTCATATCTTCCTCATCCAGTGTCTGATTTAATCCTACTCACTTTTGAACTAATGTACATTCAAGTACCTTCAAAACAAGACCAAGTTCAAGTGAATCAGAGCTCATATGTGAAAGTTGGGTTTTGGGCCTCTCTTGTACATTGTATATTTTCGCGGTTTTTCTGACCTATATTTTACATATATATTTTCTTTATCAATAAAAATCCAAAAAAATTAGATTTAGATGTATTTTATATATCTTTAATTTTTCCAGATTTTTCCGGATTTTTCTCTTGTTTAAAAATAACCTAAAAATTATAAAACCCAAAAAACCAAGGTTGTTTATGTACATAGGGATACCCCAAAAAAATCTTTGTGCAAATTATCGATTTTGGTTTTGATGTCTTCATAAAAGTTGTAGATCTCATCGAGACGAGCAATTTTTTGTGAAGACACTTTTTCGATCCGAGGTCGTTTACTATTTTTTATCGATTTTACAAGATAATTAATATTCGAATTTTCTGGTGCTGACGCGTGGCAGCACCTGGTGCCGCCACGTGTCAGTCATTTTTGGCATTATTATTATTTTCTAATAAAAAAATAAATAAAAATAAAAAAATAAATAAAAAATAAATAAAAAAAATAAAAGGGGCGCACGTGCGTCGCACGTGCCTCCAAGGCACGTGCTCCGCACGTGCCCCCATTCTCTTGCTCTCCCCGCCACATGGCATGATCACGACCGTCCGATCTCGGCCGATCGGACGGCCGCTGGTCATCTTCCTCCCAAGCCTTCTTCCCAAATCTGGGACCTCCGTCGCGAATCCCATCCCCCACCGCGAATCTCTCCGCCGCCCTCAAATTTCACCGCACCGCCCCCGAATATCTCCGCCGCCAATCTAATCTCACTCCCCCGCGAATCGCGCGCCACTCCATCGGCTCACAGTCCCGATCTCCTGCCATCTCCGGGCTTCTTCCTCATCCTATAAAAACACATCGCCACCCCCGTGCCTATTTCATCCGCCGTTTACAGACAGAGCCACCCTCTTCGGGCGTGACAACCGTAGAAGATCCTCTCGTCGGCGTGATCCGAGGCTTTCTCAGCCTCGTCGCAGCCCCGCCTCTGGCGCTGCTCGCTCCAGCTACCACTCGTCGTCGAGCCCAACCTTTCCTCAGGTACTCTCTCTCTCTCTATCCCTCTCTCTCTCCGCCTTCTCCTTCGCTGGGCACGCCTCGTCGACAACTCCCCATCGACCCGTCTCCGCCTTGACCAGCCGCCATCACCAACTCCTCCGTCGCAGCTGCTGCGCCCTCGACGCCCCACGGCCGTGTGTCGGCCACGATCACCTACCGCCCTACGACTCCGTCAACGCCACCTACGTCTTCTCCACCGCGCGTCGATACCCATCAATCACCGTCTACGACAACTTCATCGACAACGCCACCGAAGCCCCTCTGCCCTCAGCGCCGCTTCGTCGGCCGGGTTCAGCCGCATCTGCACCTTCGCCGTGCTCCTCCGCCACCGGAGCTCCACCAGCCTTCGCCCCTCTCGCCGACAACCTCAGCCGTGGTACCTGCCTTCCGCCACTTCCTCTCCACAGCAACCGGTCCCCAAGGCCGAGGCCCTCCTCACGTGATTCACACGTGAGCGAGGGAACATCTTGTCAAGATACCCCTGGAGTTCCCCGTTATCACGTCATAGCCCAGGTCACGTGCTGCGCACGTGACCTTTGGGTAATTTATTGGAAAGCCCCCCAGAGGTTCACTGATCCGCACTTCAGCCCCCGCCGACCAGAGGCACGTGCGTTGCACGTGCCTTCTGGTAATTTTGCAGAAAGGCCCCCTGAGTTAATGGTAATTTCATAAAAACCCCAGACTGCAGTTTGCTTTACTTGTCTATTTTATTTAAATATTGCAATCAGACCCCTGTGTTCCCCCTCACTTTTGAACATTTTCTCTACATTATTTTATCAACCTAAAAATAGCATGATGTTTGTTAATTAATTCTCTACACTTTGACATATTGTGGGCATTTTTGTGATTAACGGTTAATTAATAAATAATTAATTTGTGGAAATTTTCATATTTTGCCTATTTCTTGCTCTGAAATTCATAGTGGATTAATCATTACTCTAAAAATCCCCGAAAAAATCATATCTTGTAGAGTTAATTATTCTTAACATCATGTCCAAAAAGAATTGAATTTGCATGCATAGTTTGCATTATAAAAATCATCTTGCATTTTTTAGTATTTAATTTTTAATAGGTATTAAACCCCACATTTTCGAGATTTAAGATTTTTCTGAGATCCATCACCTAGTGATAGATTTTAGATAATTTTATTTCTTGAAAATAAGTAGGTTTACTATTTATTATAATTAAATATTAAAAATCATTCTGTTTGCATTTAAAAATCCATAAAAAAATTCATATTGCATCCAAAAATTCCAAAAAATTATAGTGCATACATTTCATCATATTTTACATCTCGGCCAAGTTTCGTATTTTTTAGACATCATTTGAACGAAATTCACATTTTAGTCCTAAAATAGGCCGAATTTGCATAGTGCACCCTATATTGCATTAAAAATTCCAAAAAAAGACCGCTTCGAAAACCGAACATAAACTTTGCTAGACATCTTTCTAGGTTGTTCCTTTGCCTCCTTGTGATCGACCTTGGGACTTGCCCAAGTAAAATAAACATAAAGCCACGAGATTAAAAATTGAATAACTTATTTGTGGTATTTTCTTGATCGTTTCCGATTGCCGCCTACAACGCACGACACGATAAAAACAACTTTTTAAAAGCGACATTTTCGGATTCGTCAGTACTCCAACCCAACCCAACCCTGTCCAACCCTGCAACCAAACGGAGGTTCGTTTGGTTGCAGGGTTGGGCAAGGTTGGGTTGGTTGAGGTACCCCTGTGAATAGTATAGGTTGGGTTGGTTGAGGTACACCTGTGAATAGTAAACTGTGAGGAGGATTGTGAGAGTTGGAAGGAGGAGTGTGGATCGTCTGCTGGCCGACAGACTCTACTGCAGTGTCCGGAGCCGCTCGATCAAGATCGAGCGGTTCGCATGAATTCACACCTTTTTGTGGGCCCGACCGTGCGAATTCATGCGCACCGCTCGATCTTGATCGAGCGGCTCGGACACTACAGCAAAGTCTGCTGGCCAGCAGACAATCCACTCCCTTGGAAGGAGGGGTACCTTGAGTTGGGTCTAACCCAACCCTGTCCAAACCTGCAACCAAACGGAGCCTTAGAAGATTGACACTCAGACTAACAAAACTTGTTGCTTATCTCCCATTAATATCTATGTGATCCATTACCCCTTTCTGATCTAAATTTAGACGTTTTTTATTTTTATTTTCCTAGCAATAGCAGATCAGAGTAGATCGATTTCCAAGGTGACAAGAGCCATCCCACGGACAGACAAAGTCGTAATTATTAAATATTAAAGCTATAATTTGCAGATGTCCAAATTAATACCCACAAATTTCTCTCCCCCTCTCCTCCTCTCCCTCCCTCCCATTTGTTTCGTTCCACCCCTTCCTCCTTCCATCCCACTCGCCTTCTCCTCCTCCCAACACCAACACATGCACGCCTCTCCCCACCAATCGGAACCCATGGAGATATCCTCGTCCACAACCCATTCCGTCTCCCAGCACCAACGATCAGGTTCCCTGGAAATCGATCCAAACGCGAACAGCAACCACACCATTCCACCGAGACAACAACACGATGAACAAGAACGAGGAGAGCATGAGAAGAAGAATGATCAGATTGGTCACGAGGATGACATCGGCAATGGCGATGATACAGAGCCCGACCAAAAAGAGATGGTGGAGGAACACGTCCATTCGGCTACCAAGAACGAATCCACGCACCCGGAAGAACACGAGAAGGAGGGCGAAGAGATCGCGCCACCATCATTACCACGGATCGAAAGCTGCGAATTTGACGACGTGGACACGAAGAACATCGATGAATCCCCGAACCAAACAACCCAGACCGATAAAAGCATCACGGAGTCGAAGCTCCTCCGGCCCCACTCCCACCTCCCCCAGCCATTGGCCCCTCCGGGCATCGACCACGGCACGACAAAGCAGCTACCCTTGGCCACGGAGACCCCTCCCAACACCCTCAGCACCTTCTTCCGGAGGCACCTCTCCGCCCTCAAGGACCCCAATTCCGCCATCACTGCCACCCCCACCACCGTGACCGAGTTCCACATCACCAACCTCAAGGTCATCGTACGCCTCAAGGACCCACCTCCCCAAATTCAAGAACCGGGCTTTGTGGGTCGCATCACATTCTTCTCCCGGTCCAACTGTCGCGACTGCGGCGCCGTGAGGTCCTTCTTCCGCGAGAGGCGGCTCCCCTACGTGGAGATCAACGTGGACGTGTTCCCCTCCCGCGAAGCAGAGCTGAAGCAGAGGACGGGGAGCGCATCTGTGCCTCAGGTGTTCTTCAACGATAAGTTGGTGGGTGGGCTGGTGGCTTTGAACACGCTGAGGAACAGCGGGGAGTTCGAGAAGAAGCTGGAGGAGATGGCTGGGGAGAAGTGCGGTGAGGGGGCGCCTGCGGTGCCAGTATACGGGTTGGAGGAGGGGCAGAGAAGGGAGGAGGACGAATTGGCGCATGTGATGAGGGAGGTGAGGAGGAAGGTGAGGGTCAGGGACTTCCTCCGGAAGATGAGAATCGTGAGAAATTGCTTCCCCGGGAACGAGCTCGTCGAGGCCGTGATCGATCACATGGACTGCGGGAGGAAGAAGGTATCATCAGCTCCTCCTCCTCTGTTTCTTTGTTTCCTCTGTTTTCTGTGTTTAATTTCAGAAGGTTTCGTTGGTTACGACGGTTGGGGAAGTTGGGAAAGCGTAAATGGATCGTTTGCTGCAGTAGGAAGTCATTTCAGCTGCTCCATCTTGAACGGTTCACAGGATTTTGCATCGTACCGATCCACAAAAAGTGCTAAATTGTGTGAACTATTCGATCAAGATCGAACGACTCAAATAAGTACTTTAATTTCTGTTGGACTTCCCTCTGCAGTAGACGATCCATGTCCTAGGAAAGCGGCTCCTCATACGAAGAGTTGCGATTGATCTCACCGTCTGATTAAAAAATCATTTTAAAATGTGTCGAATCCAGGGACCGTATGATCGTGATTTGAATGATTACGAGGGTTAGAAAGGATTGAAATAAAGAATGTGATTTGATGTCATGTTGATTTATGATTGAATTTCAATCTAGGAAAGCAAGGGGTAACCCTACCTAGGGTTACCTTGAGGTAACCCAATTTACCCACCTGTTGGGTTAGAATTTTCATTACAAATCAATGCAACATCACATCACGTTCATTGTTTCAACTCTCTCCAATCATAATAACCATGCAAAAATCTACTATTTACAAGACATTACCCCAACGCATCCCATCTCATCCAATAACCAAACATAACCTAGGAGATGATTTGAAAACCATCTAGATCATTTGATCACTGCGATCAAACAATCCGTGTGGCCATATCAACACCTACACCCATTGTGTGTGCTCAAATAATTATTTGAAGGTTGGGTATTGCGAGATGCCCATAGATTATATTTCATTACTTAATGTGATTAAGAACTAATAGAGTGGGCAAGTCGGATGGTATTATACCTATTTTATTCATACCATAAACCAAATTGCTTCCTTAGAAATAAGGGGTTTTATCATTTATGTCTCTCTTAAATATTACAATATCAATTATGCTCTTTCTTTTAAATGTCAATTGTACCCCCTCTTAATAGGGCTGGCTATTGAGTCACGTTTCGATGAGGTAGCTCGGGTTCGGCTCGATAAGGGTTCATTAGTCCGCTCATTAGACTAAGTTGAGTTCGAGCTAGAATTTTCGGCTCGTGGTTCAATAACTCAATAAGGGGTTCGATAAGGAATATATACACACACACATTATTTAAATATTTATATATAATACAAACATAATAAAGTAGTCCTTTGCAATTTCCCTCCACTAACTTTAACCTTCTCACGTGTCACGAATCATGACCCTTCTCAAATCCCATTCCCGCCCACACATTTGCCCCTCGCCCATACATTAAAAATTAGTAATTTTTTTCCTTTTTTTTATATACAGTATAATGTTACAATATATATTATAATTCGTATTTTGTACACAACTTGGATAATGACATATTGGTAAGGAACACAGTCTTAGACAGAGCATGTCTCGAGTTGGAACCTACACAAAACACTTTTCCACCAAAAGTAACTATTTTTATTAACGAACTCAACTTGGGCTCGAACCCAGACCAGGCTTGATAAGGAGGAGCTCGGGTTCGATAAGGAGTTCAGACTCGATAAGGGACTCTGTTCGAGCCTTATCGAGTCCGAGCCAACTCGATAAAGAGCTCGCGCTCATCGAGCCCGAGTTCGAGCCAACTCGGCTGGACTCGAACGAGCCCGAGCTCGAGCCCGTGCCCACCTGGGCTTATCGAGCCAAGAGCTGGCTCGGCTCGTTGGGCTTGATAGACAGTCCTACCTCTTAACCACATTGACGGTCAAACTAAAGAAATCAGAGACAATTGATATTCAGAAGAAAAAAAAAAGACATATAACTAATATTGTAACATCTAAAAGGATCACAGGTGATAAATACGGTATAAATAATTGTTTTTTTTCAACGTCAATTGAAGTTTGGTGACTGAATAACTGTTGGGATTGTGATCCTCTTCTTTGGAACGTCACATTCAATTTTGATATTTAAATAATTTTGGTCAACATGGTTGTTAAAATGAATGCCATGAAGAGAGAATGTTCCTTGGCTACAAAAATTAGGGAGTCAAGGAATCACATCCCTTGCCTCCTTGATGCTGACGGTTCCCTAGTGGATAACCCAATGCATATTGCCACCCAGGCCGTGGGGTTCTTTGAAGCATTACTATCTACACCTCATGATCTCGAGAGGACGTCCTGGAATGGGCCCGTGCCCAAGAAGGTTCTCTCCTCGGCCGCGAAAGATTGGTTGGAAAGGCCATTTACTGAGGATGAAATATGGAGTGCCCTTAGGGCCATCCCAATCTCCAAGTCTCCTGGACCTGATGGCTTCAACTCAAAATTCTTCAAGACACATTGGGCCATTATCAAAGCTGATCTCATTGCTGCGGTTGCCTTCCTCCATGCGGGGGGGAACATGGTGCGTCAGGTCAACCATACCTTCCTCACTCTTGTCCCAAAGGTGAATTCCCCCTCCTCACTCGGTGACTTTAGACCCATCTCATGCTGCAATGTCACCTACAAAATATTCGCCAAGTTGCTTGCTAACAGGCTGACAGAGGTCTTGCCGCACCTTATCTCTCTAAACCAGATGGCATTTATTAAGGGTAGGAGGATCGGGGATTGTATTCGTCTTGCCCAAGAATTGGCCTGCGGATTCCAGCGTAATAACGGTCCCAAACGCGCTTGCTTGAAGATTGATATTTCAAAGGCCTTCGACTCGGTGAACCACCAATTCATTCTTCATCGTCTCTCGGCCATGGGATTTGGTAATGTTTGGATAAATTGGATCCGAACATGTATAACTACAGCCTCATACTCGGTTCTTGTTAATGGAGTCCCCTATGGCATGTTCAATGGTGGAAGGGGTCTTCGTCAAGGCGACCCTCTAAGTCCACTACTCTTTACCGTTGCTATGGAACACCTGACTGGTATGATTGACCTGGAGGTCGATAGGAAGACTCTACAACCTTTTGGTAGAGGTTCCAAGGCGGCGCCAACACACCTCATCTATGCGGACGACCTGTTGTTCTTTTGTCGCTGCTCCCTTAAGTCGCTTAGAACTGTTCAAAAAATATTGGATAATTTCTATGACGTCTCTGGACTAAAGATGAATGCTAGAAAAAGCCGGCTTTTCTGCTCAAAGAACGCTCGTGGGGATTTCGCTTACAACTTGGCTGCGGGGCTCTTGGGCCAATCCCTGCCCACTACCTACCTAGGGCTCCCTTTGGCGCACACGATTGGGGGCAATAGAGCTGTCCACTCCCTTGAGGACAAAATCAGAGAAACTCTTAGTGGCTGGAAATCAAAACTCCTTTCCATGGCTGGGCGTGTGCAATTATTGAATTCAGTGATCAATGGCATTCTCCTATTCTGGGTGGACGGGACCATAATTCCTAACACTGCAATAAAGCGGATCTCCTCTATGTGCGCGGACTTTCTATGGGGATATAAGAGGCACGAAATTGCGTGGGAAAAAGTTTGCCTCCCCAAAGCGGAAGGTGGAATGGGACTGCGATCCCTTGAGGACCTCACCAAGGCCGCGTCCGTTGCTTGGGCGTGGAGACTACTCAATTCTCAACACTCTCTCTGGGCCTCCTACATGCAGAGCAAATATCTCCGGCAATATAATTTCTGGGATGTCCCAATGAAAGCAAATGCTACTCCCATCTGGAAGCGTCTGCTGCGCCTTCGACCTCAGCATCAAAATGGCCTTGGTGGGAGTAATCTACTGCCCTCTTGGTCCCACACTGCTAGTGGGCTAAGCTTTCGTTCTGCCTTTGATTTCGTCAGACATAAAGCCCAGGAGGTGACCTGGTGGAAGGAAGTATGGTATTCCAAGGCAGCCCCTAAACATGCTTGCTGCCTATACAGGGCGATCCGTGGCAAGCTACCTACTCGTGATCGCCTGGTTAGATGGGGCGTCACTCATGCTGGGGACTGCCTGCTTTGTGTGGCCTCTGCGGAGTCTACTGATCATATCTTTTGGTCTTGCCCCTATTCCTACAAGGTCTGGACAGGGGTTTGCGATCTCATCCAGCTCCCACGTACGCCTCTGGACCTGCATTTGATGGATTCGATTCGGTGGGTTCAGTCCCAGGGAAGAAACAACAACCACGTTGGCTCGACACTGGCAACTGCCCTCGCTGTGACCGTCTGGAGGCTATGGACGGAGAGAAATAGCAGATGGTGGACCTCTACGGAGATCCCTGCAGACCGCCTCATCAACCTCATTGTGTGGGATATTCATACTCTGAACGCCTAAGCTTCTTGCTGCCGGATCCGGTTTCGTTGTAACGCTGTACTGCCTTGTATCCTGTAGCAAATTTTTTGTAACGTCCTAAGGACCTCCTTTCTATTTTTTTGGTGAAAATACAAGTCATATACTTTTACCTTTCAAAAAAAAAAAATGTTCCCACCATTTACCAGTGAAGTCGTTAATCATCATTAATGCATAGCCATATATTCGACGTGTATCAGTGATATATAAATAGATAGATAGAGACTAATATCTCAATTATCAGCATCTGATATTATTGTTTAAGATAGAATGTCTTAACCTTTGGGAACAGAATATCTCGGTTTTTAACAAAAATATCTGTTTTTTTAATTTAGTTTAATGCCTGTAATATTGATGTAAAGCTAAAGAGGGACTTCACCACGGTAAATAGAAAACATTATATCAGCGTAATTTCCACGTATTTTATTTTTTAATCATATGAGTAAGTGTGGGATATTTCTATTACAAGCATTCAGAAATTAAATTTATATATTTAAGTCCATCAAGCTTGTCCTGGTGAGTGGAAAAAGGAAAAAGATGCACTTCAAATTCTTTGGACAGATCTCTGCTTACACAGAAAGAGGAAAGGATGTAAATGCGGTATACCCATTGGGTATCCGACCCGAACCCGCCCCATTTACGGACCCGAAACCCATCCCATTTACTTTTGGACGGGTTTGGGTTTTGAATTGACTATCCATGCGGGTATAGGTTTGGGTTTGGGATTGCCTCGTGGGTACCCGAATCTGAACCCACCCCAAACCTGAATAATATATATATATATATATGTATATATATATATAAAGATAGATATGTATGTTATATTTTAACTAAACTAGGCTTAAATCCATTTCATATCTAATATGTATCGATGTACATGTATAAATATCCAACTGAATTTTCTCCTCTCCATCCATTTATTCATATTCAACTACCTTTTTGTATCTTTAATAAATAAAAATATACAAAAACATTTAATATTCTCTATATATGCACATTTTTATGAATAACCATATTACACGATCTCACTCTATTTCGTCTATCTGTGAAAATCTTGTATGCATTTATACACAACTTTAGATTTACCATGTCGAAGATATGGGTACCCATTAGGTACACGGTTATCCGACGGGTATATGGGTACCCGCTAGAAATTACTCGTTTAATAAATGGGCGGGTATGGATAGTGATATTATAAATGAGAATGAATTTGAGATTAGTAATACCTGTTCCAAACCCGACCTGCTGACATCCCTAAACTCGTCTTTCTCGATTTTTGTCATACTTGCATTTAAATCACTTTTATGCGATTTCTGCTCACAGGCAGTCCAAATCGGGAAAGAGCTCCTCAGGAAGCACTTCATACACCATGTGTTCAGGTTGGTAAAATTTCTGAAAGACATATAAATCAGAATCAATTCCTGTGAAATTCCTGACAGTTTGGTAATTTTTTTCCCAGGGAGGAGGACTTTGAGGATGGGAACAATCTCTACAGATTTCTCGAACACGATCCCATCGTCCCCAGATGTTTCAACTTCCGAGTTGCGACGAACGACCACGAGCCGCAGCCTGCGTTAGCAGTCGGGCAGCAGCTCAATAAGCTGATGTTTGCGATACTCGAAGCATACGCATCGGACGACAGGCGTCATCTGGACTACCGACGAATAAGCCTCAGCGAGGAATTCCGCAGGTAGGTACATAACTAGGAGTTGGATCGTCTCCTGCAGCCCCTGCTGCAGCAGAGTCTGCAGTAAGGCTTGAAGCGGTTTCCACGAATTCACAAGATCGAACGGCTCCAGACCCTACTGCAGAGTGCAGACTCTTCTGCAGCAAGTGCTGCAGCAGACGATCCAAACTGACATAACTACTGTTTATCTCAAAAGAACAATAAAAAACGAAGACTTTGCACGATCATTCTCAATGCAATCTATGCAGATATGTAAACGTCGTACACGACCTCCAGCGCGTAGATTTATTCGTGCTTTCCACTGACGAGAGGTTGGCGTTCTTCCTGAATCTGTACAATGCCATGGCCATCCACGCGGTCATACGAGTCGGGCGACCGGAAGCGATCATGGAAAGGAGGACCTTCTACAATGACTTCCATTACATGGTGGGTGGATATCCCTATTCCCTATCCATCATCAAGAATGGCATACTCAGATCGAACAGCAGGCCGCCTTATTCCTTGATGAAGCCTCTCGGAGCTGGGGACAAGAGGTTAGAGGTACGTACGTACGATTCTTCTGCGTCAGAATTTACTCGAACTACCGCTATAAAAAAAATGGGTTGTGGCCATAGAGTGTGGATACGGAAATTTGTGGCCATGATAATTCCGTGGCCAGTAGTTTCTTGTAGCCACAATCCGTGTTCAAAGTCTTCAAATAAGAGTTGTGGCTACGATAAGTTCCGTGGTCACTTGTAGTGGCCACGTCATATTCGTGGTTAGAGAACTCTCGCGACGAGAGTTGTAGCTACGGCTACTGGCCACGATACATCGTGACCAGAGGCCAATTCTGTGGTCACAAACCCCATATTCGTGGGCATAGTTCCGTAGTCAGAACTTATTTTCCTTGTAGTGTACATACGTAACTGTTCTATGAAATATGCAGTTGGCACTGCCGAAGGTGAACCCCTTGATCCATTTCGGTCTGTGCAACGCGACACGGTCGAGCCCCGCGGTTCAGTTCTTCTCGAGCGAGGGAGTCGAGGCGGAGCTCAGGCAGGCTGCCAGGGACTTCTTCCAGAGTGGCGGTGTCCAGGTCGATTTAAACAGCAGGACGGTGCACCTCGCCAGGATCATAAACTGGTATGTTCATGATCACCTGCGAATTCTCATGAAATTGGTCTGTTGTTTTGGCTGATTATCTTCTTCTTCTTCTTTCACTGAAAATTTTGATCTTGGCAGGAACTGTGCAGACTTCTTACAGGACAGGGAGCTTCTCAAGTGGATCTTGAATTTCCTGGAATCACCAAAGGCAGGGCACATCATACACCTTCTGAGTGATAATGGGCCTATCAATGTAGTTTATCAGAACTATGATTGGTCTCTCAACGTCTGATGCCATGCCTTGTTCTGGAGATCTAACCTAATTATAGGTCATGACAGAGATTTTAATAAATCCGAAGGACTATAGAGAAGCAACACAGGGAAGAGAGAAGCTGAAGAATTGAGCTCATTTCCTTGGTGGTTGTTTATGTAAATGGGATTTCCTTTATATATATATTTTTTTTAAATTGGCATCCAAAGTTCTGATGCCAAGAAACTGTCTAATTATTCAAGAGGGAAAAAAATGAGGAGGAATTGATATTGTGTAAATTGAAGGTCTGTGTTCCTTGTTTTTCATTCTCTTGCCTCGAAAATATGTGAATGGATTTCTTTGCTATGCTGGTAAAATATTCAAATATATGCTGTGCTTAGGATGACATAAAAATTGAAACTTGGTATGGAGACATCATCCAGGAAGTCAGAATTTTATCTCAGATATGGACTTTGTTATGTGCAATGTATGCGCTATGTAATAAACCAATGAGAATAGGGGTCAATGGGGCTGCCCCCGCTCTATTTTTTGTCAATTTTTTTATTTTTTTTGAAAAATATCATCATATATATCCATCCCTATATCTTCCCTACATGTCATTAGAATTTCGTAAGAAACAAAGATTCTTATGTTATCCATCTAGAACATATACGATTACAGCAGGTCTAAGACCGTTAAAATTATCTATTCTAGATAAAGGGCATAAGAGTCTCTATTTCTGTTTAATTCGAATGACATGTAGGAGGGATATAGGGATGAATATACTTGACCATATTTTTTCAAAAAAAATAAAAAATATGGAAAATAATATTTGGGGGGGGGGGGGGAGCAGTCATGTTGACTACCTCAGGGGGCAGCCCATTTTTTCCATGAGAATATAAGATAAAATCAATTGCATTTAATTTTAGTGCGTTAGGTTTATTCAAAAACAACAATATCAAGATGCGTATAATACCATTTTTCACGATGTGGGACTAACTAACAAAGAAAATAAATGGCAATATTGCGACATTAAATTCCAAAACTTTTGCAATCCAATCCGATACCTCCAACTAACTTGAAATTCCGTCAAATCCAATGGAGACCGATGTTTCCTTCATGTAAATCGTGACAATCTAATATGCATGCATGATTAATAATTGCATGAAACGAATATGAATGAATGATAAAATCCATGTTCGAAACCGGTTCATTATGAAGGTCTAGTGTTGAGCTTCGATATGTTTTTTCCTGACGAATAACTTCAAAAAAATCAAAATTAACATTAAACTGAAGTCTGCTAGTCTGATATGATCGGTGGGTATACTGTTTCCCTCCAGATTCTAACGTGGTTTTTTAAATCAATAAATTATGTAATAGTTATACTATTTTTTTGGACTTTTTTGAATTGAAATGTGATTAGTGACCCATTTTTTATATGTAAGTGAAATTATAAGATCACATTTGTATATCTATACATGTGCATGTGTATTATACTGCTCTTAGACTTTGACGAGCAAATATAGTTGTATAAATCAATCAAGAACCAAAATTAAGAAGAAATGAATTACGTGAAAACCCACGTGGAGAGGAAAAAACCACGGGACACAGAAAATCCTAGTCTCCCTTGCAAGAGATTAGGACGATGGGATAATTCTAATATTGACATGAGCGTTACTGCAATATATAGGGTGTTGAATAAATGGCTCCTTGTTTTAAATTATGTTTATCTAATAAAGTGAACTCCATATAAACGCCTCCTCAAGTTGGGTATACATGTTCTTCATGCTCAACTTTTCTGCACTCATGTCAAATTGCATAGTATGTAGCCTTTTCGTGAAGAGATCAACAACTTGTCTGCACTCAGTGACATGTCTATTTTTTTGTCCTTTGGTTAAACTATCGTGATAGATCAAGATGTATGAGATGTATGATGAGGCTCGAGTGTCCGGATCCTCACCTCCCTAGTCGTCGCTTGTGAGATGTGGAAGTAGGTGACAACTTTGGTGCGGAGGTCTACGCCTCCCCTCGCAATAACCGACTTGCTTGAAAGTATGAGCTCAAGCATATTAGGGGCAGGGTGGAACCAAGAATTTCATCAAGGACGGACCAGAGTATACAACTATTATGGATGCTCAAAAATGGAAAATTCTATTGTATTTTCCAACGATATTTTTAAATAGAATTAATATTTTATAATGAACCTCTTCCAATCTTGACAAACATAGAATTTAAATATATTATTAATGTTAAATCTTCAAATAAATTGGTAGTTCTAATGGTTAAAATTAGATAAATATAATAATTTAAGCCTCTCCAAATCCATTATAAAAAGGATAAATTATCAGGTGAAAATTTGAAACAAAAAATTTCATGTTAAAAGGAAATAATAAAATTTATTTTATTTATAAGAAGTAATAAAAATAATGGGAGAGATAAATAAACTCAAATACAATTTTATATCAAATTATTTTGATACTTTGGAAGTGATTGGATAAATCATATAAAAGAAAGTAAAATTGATAGAGATAAGATTCGAATCTTGGTCTCCAAAATAATAATAACAACACTCTACCACTTGATTATTTAATAATTTTACAATTTTTTTCAAACAATATTAATTATAATCGAATTAAAGAGGGACCGTATTAAAAACTACATTATTCAGGGGACTTATAACAATCACGGGGGCCATTCCCCCATAATATATACTAGTTCCGCCCTTGAGAGGGGGATGTCTGAGGAGCGTGGAGTGGGTGGCGGCCCTCTCAGGCCAGGGGAGACGAAGGACTGTGGATCCGCATGGCTTGGTGAGAAATGACCGGACCGTGCGCTCCCTGAGCAGTAAGGGGCCAGATGCGACGGCGCAGATCAGGGGTTTTCGACTGGTAGGCCGGAGGGAAACCAGATGTCCTCGGGGGCGAGGTGGGCGGAGCTGCGTTGGACCCTATTGCAGTGGCTCGCTGATCACGGCTAACGAGGTGGCGGCTGGATCTTTAGTTGACTTGGATGCCGGTCTGGTAGTGGAGGGGGGGAATCTGGAGCATAGCGAGGGTGTGAAGAAAGGACCAAATGAGGCGTGGGACGCGGCGTACAGCAAATACACCTGTAGGAACTCTTCCTCCCATTCTTGCATCGACCGGTTCATCATTTTGGTGGAGAACCATGATTGTTCCCTTTGGAGATTGTGCTTCCCCTCCTCATATCTTGGTTGGATCATATGTCGCTTTGTTTTGACTCCGGTAGGGGTGGGGGTAGATCTTCATATTTCAGACTTGAGAGATCATGGATGTTGGAGGATGGATTTAGAGATATGATCTGCTCCTTCTAGTCAGATTTGGTGGTTGAGGGGTCTGCCACAGTGAGGTTTGCATTCTAGCCAGCAGCACTCAGACGAAGGTTGATGAAATTCAAGCGAGAAATTCAGTGTGTGTGGGAGGCAAGGAAGAACTGGGTGCAAGAGGATTTGGGGAGGATGGACTACTTGGAGGATGAGCGAGATCTGGACGAGGAGGAGCTGGCGAGTATAGGCGTGATTCAGAAAATTTTGGAAGAGTATAAGAAGCGGGAATGTGAATGGCGACAAAGTTCGAGGTAGAGGTGGTTCAGGAAAGGGGATGTAGAATCTTCATGCCTTTTAGTCCTGCACCTCAAATATCCTCTACCATGGTTGCTTCATGAGGTAAAAGAGAGTCATCTTAGTATAGAAGATGCGATGACTGTGACAGATGTAGTAGTCATCCTCGTCCATAATGCACTTGTTGTAATTATTTAGGGTACTTCAAGGACACATGATGTCAGAAACATGGTCGCCTCCTTTTGTACATGCAACTGAGTATTCAGAACTTACATCTACACCTTCCAATCAGAAGTAGAAAGATCACATTTTCCATCTAAGGGAGATCATGGGACTTAATAGATGCTACAAATGGTCTTCCTCCATTATCATCTAACACCATTATCGGTCATGCTCTTACAACAAGTCACAATACTGACTTCATCAAGTAGATAATATAGTCAGGAGCTTCTTCTTATCATCTATGTGGCAATAGAGAACAATTTACTTCCTACAATATGATTCCTTATGGTCTCCTTGTCATCATTATTGGTGGGAGATATTCTCCTATTAGAGGACATAAAGAGTTCCATTGACATCTACACATCCGTAGAACATTTTACACGCTCCATATTTTTATATGAATTTATAGTCACATTGCTAAGGAACTCAATTGTTGTTCAATTTAATATCTATTTTCTCTTGTGTTTTAGGATATACTTATGTGCATATGATTGGATGTGGTTGTGAGAAAAATGGTATCTACAGATTGGTCTAGTCTCTTTGTGCAGGCAAATCTTCCATATGTACTGGACTCGTTTCCTCCCACTCGTGGCATCTTCGTTTAGATCATTTACCCCTTCAGTTCTTCCTCAGATCTCTCCTCAATCCAGTTTTCCAGTGGGAGTAGGGATGCGAACGGATACGGACATATCCGTATCCGATCCGTCACCGTATCCGTTTTATAACAAGTTTTGACATCGTATCCGTATCTGTTTTAAAATGGATACGAATAGGAATATCATTTGATATCCGCAAACATCCGTATCCGTATATCCATTTTTGTATACAAATATAGTCGTAGATTTATTTTTAACCATATATAACATAATTCTCACCTCCTTTTACCATATTTATATACTTTTTAAATAGAAACACACTTAGTAAATTGTATCATGTGTTTTCCATCCAAGTCTTATATATTTAAGTCAATTCTCTAGAGTATTTATAACATCACTCGTGTACTATCAGTATCCGTTTTATATCCGTATCCATTTTTTAAAGATATGGTAAGATAGTTTTAATATCCATTAATATCTGTATCCGCATCCGTATTCGTATTAGAATACGGATAAAGATATGATAATACCTATATCTGTATCCGTATCCAACCGTTTGCATCCCTAAGTGGGAGGCATGCCAACTTGGGAAGTATCGTTGTAATAGCTTCCTCTACCATCATGATCCTAGTAGTAGTTCTATATTTAAGTTAGTTCATTTGGCATTTGCGATCCTAGTTGTGTCCATTAGGGGCATCATTTTTATCATGTATCTTTTGACAATTTCTCTAGATTATTTTGGGTCTTTTTATGAAGAATAAATCTAAAAACGGTTCTACTATTTAAAAATTTTATTATTTAAATGAAGAATCACCCTTTTGCTATTGTCAGGCATATGCATTCTGATAATACACTTGAGTTTTGCATCGATCATTTATTTATGTTTTCCAAGTCTCAAGGGATCTACATCAAACTCCATGTGCCTGCACTCTCAGCGAAATGGTGTTTCTAAAAAAATGAATGCATATTTTAGATATCACAAGGACTCTTCTCATTTATAGCCAAATTCCCCACTCCTATTGTGGGTGACTCACTACATGCTATCTTATTAATCGTAAGCCCTCTTCCGTGTTATAAGAACACGTTTCTTTTTAATTTGATTGCATTCCAATGAGGTTCTGTTCTCTCCAACACCTCACATCTTCAGTTGTGTTGTATTTGTTCATCACTTGACTCATGGGGCATGTTTGGTTACTGGGGTACCCTGAGGTACCCCGGTGTATCCTCCTCCAACCCTCGTTGGAAATCCATCACAAATCAAGATCATATGACATCACATTCCATATTTCAACTCTCATAACCATCCAAACTCCTACTATTTACAAGTGGATAATCCAACTCACCCCATCCCGTTAACCAAGCATGCCCATGGCGTCCTTAATCGATCAAGTGTATTTTTGCCGGTCATTATTGGCCGAAAAGGGCGTCGATTCTTTGATATTGTTGAGTTGTATGGATCCTAAAATGGATAAACGAGTCTTTGGATGAGGGGCCGTTTACCCACTTTCCTATATATGTACTCATCCCCCTCTTATTTCATTAAGATAGTGAAGAGAGATCTCTAATCTCTTGTGAGGGAGATTAGGGTTGGTGTGTGCCCCCGTGGTTTTTCCCTCTCCGTAGGGTTTTCCACGTACATCTCTGTGTCTTTCTCTTGGTTGGATTGCTCATTGAATTCTACATGGTATCAGAGCCAGGTTGAGGCTTGGTTCTTTGTTGTCTCTTGGATCGACTCCCCGTGCAAGGTTCTCGCGTGCACCGTCACTGTCGTGGAAAGTTCTCGCGTGCGCCGTCACGTGCATCTGGGACGCCCTTGCCCTAGCGCGCCCCGGCTTGCATCTGTCCTAAGGTTGCGACGATCCTGCCCTAGTGCGCCCTGTGCGACCCGACCCTGCGCGTCCCTGCCCTTGCGCAACCCCTGCCCTTGCGCAGCCCCGGCCCTGCCCTAGTGCTCCTTTGTGGCGATCCTAGGTCGCATCTGCACCCAGGTGGCGGTGATCCCAGGTTGCACCAGCCTCTTGCGCGCTCTGGTGCGCCCCTGCCCTTGCGCGTCCCTTCCCTAGCGCACCCAGGCTTGCATCCCCGGCGTGCACCAGCCCTCGCGTGCTCCTTCCACGTCCTCTGGGGCGCCTATGGTGTGGAACCTCCTGCCCTCTGACGTGCACCCTGTCTCTGCCTGTGAATGTGATTGCCCTGCTCGTGTGGCCTCTGTCCTTGAGTGGCCTTTGCCTTATCGTGTGCCCTTGCACGCGTGGCTCCTTCTCTGCATCTCAAACATCTAAGGAAAGTCGCATTCCAGGAAGTGCCTGTTCACTGGTTCAATTCCTGATCTGCTGGAATCTTTATCAAATTATTGGAAAGCTTAGAACAGATTCTCTTCTAGATTATGTTGTGCATCGTGGCATTATGAATTCTAAACAATCGATGATACAGTTTTTGTCTACATCAACAAACAAACATAAGCAACTCGGCAGAGATTCAACGATACTTGATAAAGCAAATTTCTTTGGCATTCCACAGACCCGGCAAGCACGATTATTTCTTTTTCCATGTTGAGAGCAAATCAATATTGAAAGTGTGGCTGGTTTTTGTATGTTATTGTGCCTTTCTATTCGTCTGGACCTATACTTGGTACTCCTTTACCACAACTACTTGCTCAGGTGTGCACCTTTATTCCTAATATTTACTCCGTGTGTGACGGAGTGTTTTTGTTGGTTCTCCGTGTGTGACGGAGTTGTTTGTTTGCATTTTTCGTGCAACTGTGTTATCATCTTTTGTTTCTTTGGTTGATTATTCTTGCCATAATGGATACTGTCAATGAGTTAGAGTATTTCTTAAAGGGATATGATGTTGAAAAGTCTACTTCCCTGGATTCTGAAGATATGCCTTTAGCCCTGAATACGAGAAGAACTGATCTGTCTCGTCCTACCAATTCTGAGTGGATTATTGATAGCGGAGCATCCAACCATATGACAGGAAATTCAAAAATGTTTCATGATTATAAGTTATCTTCTGGAAAAGAGAAGGTTACTGTTGCGAATGGGTCCCCTGTTAATGTTGCTGGAAAGGGGACTACTTCTGTGGTAGATCGATTTCTTCTACATGATGCTCTTCATGTTCCCGACTTTCCTATAAATCTTCTGTCTGTTAGCAAAATTACTAAAGAATTAAATTGCAAGTTGATTTTTGATCAAATGTCATGTATCCTAGAAGACTTGAAGACAAAAAAGAAAATCGTAATTGGTTTAGTTGAGGATGGCTTGCATCACCTTCCTGCTCGAATTGGTCAGGCCCTTGCTTCCGTGACGAAGTCTAGAATCGAGAAGAGAATATCTACGTTGATAAAACAGTGGCATGAACGACTTGGTCATATCAGTTTTCATTCTTTACAAAAGTTGATGCCTATTATGTTTTCAGGATTATCGGCAATTGATTTTCAGTGTGAGGTGTGTAAGTTTGCAAAACAAACGCGTACCACATTTCCTATTTCTACAAGAAAATCCATCACGCCTTTGAGCTCGTACATTCAGATGTGTGGGGCCCACGCAATATTCAGAGTTGGCAAGGATATCACTACTTTATTACCTTTGTTGACGATTGGTCACGACATACGACTGTCTTTCTCATGTAGAATAGGAGTGAAGTTCCTGCTATTGTCAACGAGTTTATTGCTCTTGTGAAGAGACAACACAATGCAAAGATTAAAAAATTCCGTTCAGATAATGCTAGAGAGTACTTGTCCCAGTCCTTTCGAAAAACTCTTACCATGGAAGGAATTAATCATGAAACCTCGTGTGCATATAGTCCACAACAGAATGGTGTGGTTGAAAGAAAGAATAGGCACATTCTTGAGATTACTCGGGCTCTTCTCTTTCAACGGAACATGCCTAAGAAGTTTTGGGGAGAAACTGTGCTTACAAGCGTTTATTTAATGAACAGGATGCCGTCTCGAGTCCTAAATTGTGAATCTCCATTTATGCTCATTTATCCTGGTCAAGAACCATTCTCTGTACCACACAGGGTATTTGGTTGTGTTTGTTTTCTGCATGCAAATAACGTTAAAGTTAAGAAATCGACGCTCGTGCTAATAAAGGATTCTTCCTTGGTTACTCTACGATACAGAAAGGATATCGGTGCTTTGATTTCACATCTGGCCGTGTTCTGGTTACTACGGATGTTAGCTTTTTCGAAAATGATGCTTTCTTTCCCAGTAGTCCTCTTCAGGGGGAGACTAAATATGAAGAAGACTTTAATGGACTTTATTTTTTGGATGATGTTGGTTATAGTATTCCTCGTCAGGGGGAGATTCAATCTAATGGAAATATTTGTCGTGATAAAGGAGCTAATGAAAACAATCATAATCCTCCAGTTCTCTTATCGAATGGGCCGACTTCACAAATGTCTGATAGTATTCCCGGTATTCTTAATGGGACTAACAATGATTTGCAAGATCCAGAGATTGAACAAGCTTCAGTCAGCAATCCTATGATTATTGATGAGACAGAAAATGATGTTCATAACGTTGAGTTGGAACTACTGGATGACATCATTGCTCAAAGGAAGGGTAAGAGGATCATTAAACTCCCGGCCAGATATGCAGGATGTACTCAATACCCTATTGAGCATCATATTTCCTACTCTAAATTAAGCACGTCTTATAAATGTTTTCTCACATCTCTTGATTCTAATACCATACTTAGGAATGTGGCAGAGGCTAGAGAGAACCCTGCTTGGGCTCTGGCTATGTAGGAGGAGAAGAAGGCTCTGGTGAAGAATGACAGGTGGGATATAGTTGATATCCGCAAAGTTGTGCATTTGGTTGATTCGAAGTGGATCTATACTATAAAGTATAATGCTGATGGGAATATTGACAGATTCAAGGCTCGTCTTGTGGCTAGAGGCTACAGCCAGAAATTTGGGATTGACTACTTAGAGACCTTTGCTCCTGTGGCAAAGATGAATACAGTTAGGGTTGTTATTTGCCTAGCTGTTCATTTCTCTTGGAAAATGTACCAATTGGATGTGAAGAATGCTTTCTTAAATGGTGACCTCAAAGAAGAAGTTTACATGAAAATGCCACCTGGTTTTGAAAAAGAGGATAAATGTTGTAAATTAAAAAAGGCATTATATGGTCTAAAGCAGTCTCCAAGAGCTTGGTTTGAACGACTCCGTGTGGTCATGATAAGAAATGGATACACTCAAGTGAATGGAGATCACACTTTATTCATAAGAAGGAGTGAAACAAAAAGATCTATTCTTTTAGTTTATGTGGATGATATGATTCTTAAAGGCGATGATGGAGGAGAATTATACCGCATAAGGAAACTCTTGCAACTGAATTTGAATTGAAAGACTTGAGGAAGCTGAATTACTTCTTAGGTATTGAGATAGCTCGATCTCCAAAAGGTATGTGCTTAAGCCAAAGAAAATATGAGTCAGTTTATGCATGCTCCTACTTCGATTCATGTGAACGCTGTTAACATAATTCTTTGTTATATAAAGAAATCTCCAGGTAAAGGGCTCATGTTCAAAAAACACAGTGATGTTATTATTGAAGGCTATACAGATGTAGAATGGGTTGGATCAATAGATGACAGGAGATCTACTTCAGGATATGCAGTGTATCTTTGTGGGAACCTTGTCATTTGGAGAAGTAAGAAACAAAATATTGTATCTAGATCAAGTGCTGAAGATGAATATCACGATCTAGCTATTGGTGTCACTGAAGTTACGTGGTTGCAACTCCTTCTGAAAGATTTGGGTATTGAAGTTGCTATGCCGATAAAGATATTCTGTGACAATAAAGCGGCGATAAGTCTGGCCAACAACCCTGTGATGCATGATAGAACAAAACACGTGGAGATAGACAGACACTTTATTCGAGAAAAAATTGACGATGGACAGTTGTGTCTTCCCTATAGGAAATATGGTGATCAGATTGCTGATCTCTTCACAAAGGGGCTACCTACAGTGCAATTTGATTTGAATGTAAGCAAGTTGGGCATGGTTGATATGTATGCCCAACTTGAGGGGGAGTGTTGAGTTGTATGGATCCTAAAATGGGTAAACAGGTCTTTGGATGAGGGACCGTTTACCCACTTTCCTATATATGTACTCATCCCCCTCTTATTTCATTAAGATAGTGAAGAGAGATCCCTAATCTCTTGTGAGGGAGATTAGGGTTGGTGTGTGCCCCCGTGGTTTTTCCCTCTCCGTAAGGTTTTTCACGTACATCTCTGTGTCTTTCTCTTGGTTGGATTGCTCATTGAATTCTACAGATACTATTCGGAGAAAGTATTATGTGAGTGATGGGTATTTTATGCACTTCTTTTCCTCGTGTGATAGGATGACTTCCTTTGAGTTTGAACAAGATCTGAACGCAACGAGTATCTCCATAGAGATCGAGCAGCATAGGACCTAATCAAATTGAAGCAAACAACATTTTTATCGGATGCAGAACAACCGCATCTGAAGCCTTCGATCGACATCACTTGGACGAACAGTCCCGCCTGCATATGCGAAGGACAAAGTGATATGGGGAAGAACTCGAGCTACAGTTGACGTTCGATCGAATTTCTCCATCGATCACAACCGTTCAATCCCGCTGCTTAAGCTTCACGTGGAACGAGCCTTGCCAGATATTTTGATTCTTTTGCGTACGAACCCCCCCCCCCCCCCCCCCCCCCCGAACTTCATCTTGAGTAAAGGAACGTTTGTACATGTACTCATGCAGCTGAGCACGTGAATTCTGTGACAATTGCAGAGATACTCCACAATCTATTTGCTATCACAAACCGGTACTCTCAAGCACTGCACGTGAACGAGTACGTGATTGCGGTTTGCCTTTGCACGAACGCCCTTGGTAGTTGCTGAATTCACGTACATGTACAGGACTAAAGGTTCACATGTATTGATTGACACGTACGTGCTAGGCATATTTACGTCTGAACCCTCCGCTTTTTCATCATTTACGCACGCCCTATTACTTAAGTATGCTACACTTATATGGCCCTATTCTAGTTGGTAAATAATATACCTGTTAAATATGTATAAATACAATATATAGAATAAAATCAAATACAACTATATTAATATACATTATAGTATACTATATACATTATAATGACAGTTTAAAATAAAAATCATTTTCTATTTTAATAAAACAATACCAATTCCTAAAAATACATTCAAACTTAAAAAGCCAAATAAACTCAAAAAATCTAAAAGAATATATTAGATATATATATATATATAATTGTGCATTAAATTATATAAAAATAAAATAAAAATACAAAACAAAAACAAAAACATAATAATTCAAAAATAAGTAAAACCTTATAAAAACTATAACTAATTCTAAAAAATTATAAAAATATGAACAATAGCTAGATTTAAAGCTAATAATATACTCTATACACAAAAATATAAAAAATATTTTCTACCATTTAGTTATTTTAATTCAATAAAACATTTTAGTTTTTACATAATTCACTATTTTTCACTTTCATTTGCATTTAAAATCCATAAAACTTAAAACCTCCTAAAAAATACCCAGAACAGTAAATAACATTTAAAACACAAATATATTTTCTTTTATAATTTTTGTACACATTACCTTTTTAAAAATATAAAAAGTTTGCTTTCTTTTACTTGTATATACTATTATACATAAAAGATTTTCAAAAATTAAAATTCATAAAAAATATAACATAAAATTACATAAAAATGGAAATAAAAAATGTAAAACTTAATAAAAATATAAAACATATTGTAAAATATAAAAACTACACCTTTTTGGTATGATAAAAACAAAAAAAGGTAAAAAAACAAATAAAAATTCATAAAATTATTAAAAAATCCCTAAAACTCACTAACCCATAGGTACCTTAGACTACTCTAACTTTCTACCTTAGTCATAACAGTTTGCTTCCATTAGTTTGATACTCCCGTAATTCATTGCTATACACTTGAGTTTAGGAGTATAAATAAAGATTAAAAAAATGGAGGAACCAAAGATCTTGATCGGAACCATATGTTTGTAGAGTTGCCCAACCCATAACTATTGATTGTTTTTTCACTCTAAATGAGGTAGCGAAAACTATCTTGCTATTAAAAAAACAAAGCCTCAGAATCAGATTTCTAGAGATTTTTTTTAAAAAAATCCGACGTTTAATTAAACCAGATTTCTAGAGAATTTTGAATGTCCTTTTGGAGCCTAACATAGGTGATGATAGAAACATTCGGGACCTCAGCAATGCATTGGTAACTTTAAATTACAAAACTGGAGACCCGACATGCATTGAAAGTTGTTGTCTTGTAAGTCTGATCAACCTTCCGATCAAAATTCTATAAAAAAATCTATAAAATCGTCGGGCACCTCTGCTGGAAGCGACTATGCCTCCTAATTTGCCATTTTGAAAGGCCGCTCTATTTCATATACTTTCAGTGGCTTCAACATTTATAGATTCATGCTCCTGATCGAAAACAAAAGCTATTTTTTAAAAAAAAAAAATCAGCATTTAGAAAGCTTTCATACTTGTGCGTTGACCCTTGATCATGAATGCCCTTAAAGCATCTGGTTTCCCACCTAAGTTTACAGATTGGAGGGTTCCATCCAAATATCCAAATTCAAAAAACCTTGGGTTTCCAGCATTATTAGTGCTTCTTCTTTTAATGGAGGGTCGATCACCCAGGAACTCCCGGTTGCTCATCGACACTCTTAATCCAATTTTAAAGAAACAGCCCTCATTTTAAAGATTGCAGGAAATACAAGTCGAATATCTATACGAATAACAATCACAACAGCTGCTCCCCCAAAACCTCATTTTAAAGAATTTGTTAACTTGCAGTTTTGTGGTTATCCCCCCGATGCGTCCCCCTCCCCCAGATCCCCCACCCCTCACAGCCCCAAACTCTAGCGCCGGCGCCGTCTGCTCCTCACAAAACCAAAGCGCTTCCGCCCTTCCCCTCCCTCCACCCTCTCCTCCCTCCCTGTCCTCTCCGCCTGATGTTAATAGAGTTTCTCTTGCCGTTTCCGTTACCACCCCTCCCACTCAACCCCATCCCGCTTCCGCTACCGCTCCTCTCACTCAAACCATCCCCCGCCCGCACGACTCTTACCCACCTGCCTGTGAGACCGCTAACCTCTCACCAGCACGACCCCCACCCACCCACCCTACCCTCCAACAACCACCATCGCATGGCGACTTCCAGTCCCTGCCGCCGGGTCCGAACCCTCCCGCTCCTGTTTCGGCGACCGCTGCTACTGATTCTCGCCCCCTCTCGCGTCCTTGGCGCGATGTGTGCGCATCCGCGCTTCCGCCTCCCCCTTCCAGGCGCATGGGATTTGTTCAGCCGGTTCCTATTGATGGCAGCCTCGTCGCGTTTGCCACCGAAGACGACATCAGAGCTCTTGATAAAGCCTGGGAAAATACCCTAGTCTTTTACATACTCGGTAAGAACCCCTACAGAAAGCTTCTTTACTCATTTATTGAGAAGGTCTGGAGGCCTGATGGGGGTTTCAAGTTGTTCCCCCGCCCTAACGGCTTTTTCTACTTAAAACTTGCCTCTGCTGAGGCTTGCCAACATATCCTCGAAGGAGGTCCCTGGCTGTTCCAGGGAAGATTTGTTGTAATTCGAAAATGGGATGCTGGGACCTCCTTCGAAAGAGACTTACTTTCTGAGATCCCAATCTGGGTGAGGCTTCATGGCCTCAGTTTATGTCACTCCTCGGTCGTGATCTTAAATAAAATCGCTAGCTTACTGGGAACTCCTCTGTTCATGGACGCGGCTACTGCATCCGGCCAAAGAGACGGCTATGCACGTTGTTGTATTTCTATTCGCGCAGGCAAGGAAATCCCTAAGGAGGTCCCTCTGGTGTTCTTCAACGGCCACCGTCAGATGATTCAAGTGGAATTGGAATGGAGCCCTCCACAATGCATACGTTGTGCCACCTTCGACCACAGCACCTCCAATTGTCCTTATGTAGAACCATCGGCAGCTCCTTTGCGCTCTTGTGATGGCATATTTACCCAGGTTCCAACTAACCTGTCTTCCAAAGCTCGGCTTACAACCAGAAATGATTCCACCCGACATGATGATGCCTCGCCGCCCTCAAAACTGCCCCTGCAATTGCCCTCTGCCATTCCTGCCAATGGCCCCTTTCCTTCTACGTTGCCTGCAAGGGAAGGCCCCCTGGCTGCCACCTCTGCTGCCGGCCCTTCCACCAGCCCGGCCATCCCCGCCTTGGCCCCTTCGCCCTCTCCTATCGCTGGATCTTCTGGAGGGGCGGAAGGCCTTCTGGGCTTGTTGGACCAAACTGTTGGGTCACCAAATTTGGCTCTACAGGGCCATTCTCCTTTGACCGGAGCCTATGAGCTGCCTCCGTGCGGCTCATCTTTAATTATGAGCCCTGGGGCTCTTCCTAGCCCACCTCCCCCTGTGCATGTGATTCCCCCTTTGCCTCGTGGTCCTAGAAGGAATATGGGGAAGCCTTTCTCGGCTTTCAATTTTGGCACCAGGGCACTCATGCACAGGCCCCCCGCGCCAGCTCGGAGAACACCCTCAAGGCCTGTTGATGGCCTTGATCTTAATGTGCCAGAATTGGAGGCCCTTCCTGCATCTGTCCCCCTCCCCGCCCTGCCGGAATTGGTGGTTGATTCTAACCCCCAATGGATTGCTGCTACTCACAGGAAGAAGAAGGCCTTGAGTGGCCCCTCTAAAAACGCCGGCCGCGGAGGCCCCCAGCCAAGCTTTTAATGTCCATTGTTGTCTCTAATGTGCGCGGCCTGAACAAGTCGCGCAAGCAGAGAACCCTACTGAAGAACCTTACGTCCAATAAAGGAACCTTCAATGCGGAAATTGTTGGGTTGTTGGAAACTAAGATCCGTCCGGCAAATCGGGCAAAATTTGAATCTTTAATGCCCAAGGGCTGGAAGCACATCCACAACGATACGGAGCTTGGTCGCATCTATGTCCTCTGGAAGGACTCCGCATGGAATTGCTGCCCGTTGCTGATTTCTAATCAATCAATATCCCTCTCCTGCACCAACAAAGGTGGCTTTGCCTTGGTGCTCTCTGTCGTCTATGGTGACAATTCTGTAGTGGCAAGAAGAAATCTATGGGATGACCTGAGATCCATCCATAACTCTGACAGCCCCCCTTGGTTAGTGCTTGGGGACTTCAATGCGGTTAGATTCGATTCGGAGAAAAGGGGAGGGCGAGCTCCTAACCGTGTGGCTATGGCTGACTTCAATGCATGCATCGATGAATGTCACCTGTTGGAACTCAGTGCTGTGGGTAATCAGTGGTCTTGGACGAATTGCTCGATTGGCCCTTCGAGAATCGCCGCGCGCCTTGACAGGGCGTTAGCCAACGAGGCTTGGTTTACAACTCTTCCGTGCTCCAAGCTGAGATACTCTCCTTCCCCGACCTCTGACCATCTGCTCCTATCCATTTCCCTCATAGACCCTCCTTGCCTGCGTACGCCTTTTCGCTATTTTGATTACTGGGCCTCTCGTCCGGGTTATGTGGAAATTGTAACCAGTGCATGGGGCTTGAGGGTCGGTGGTAACCCTCTCTACTCTCTCATTCACAAACTCAAAGCGGTTAAGAAGGCGTTAAAATCTTGGGCTAAAAGAGATGCAAATGTTTTCGATGAGGTCAAGAAGGGGGAAGCAGCCTTGATGTGCATCAATGATGTCCTTAGTGTCGACCCCTTGGATCCGGTCTTCGCTCAGCTTGAGGTGGACGCTAAGGCTCATTTGGAGAAGATTGACGCGGATCTTGAATCCGCGTGGAGGCAAAAAAGCCGGGTTGATTGGCTAAGCCTGGGAGACCGGAACACAAGGTTTTTTCACCTGGCCACCAAGACCCAACAGGCAAGAAACTATATCCATGCTCTCTTGGATTCCAATGGAAACCTCATTGACAAGCATTCGGAGGTGTCGGGCGAGGCGTGCAATTATTTTGAAAAACTCCTTTCTCCGGAGCGCCCTAGGCCCGATAGGCCTGACCCGCCTCCCCCAAGGAAGATTCTCTCCTTTGAGGCCCGTAACTGGCTTATTCGGCCGTTCGACGATGAAGAAATTCGCGATGCCTTGCGCCACATTCCGTCCACAAAGGCTCCGGGTCCAGATGGCTTCAACGCCGGCTTCCTTAAGAGGCATTGGCCGCTCGTCAAGGGCGATGTCATTGCCGCGATGAGGTTCCTTGCCGCTGGCGGCGGTATGGTGAGGGAGGCTAACCACACCTTCCTCACTCTTGTGCCTAAGAGGGACTCCGTTTCGGCTCTCGGTGATTTCAGGCCTATTGCATGCTGCAATGTGATTTACAAGTTGTTTGCTAAAGTTCTCGCCTCACGTTTGGCACTGGTCTTGCCGCATCTTATCTCTCTAAACCAAGCGGCTTTTGTCAAGGGGAGGGTGATTGGCGACTGCTCCAGGTTGGCGCAGGAGCTCGTTAGGTCCTTTGATCGCAGCTCCAGCTACATGCGCGCGTGCTTAAAGGTTGACCTCTCCAAAGCCTTCGACACAATCGAGCACTCCTTCATCTTGAGATCTCTTCAGCTCATGGGTTTTGACCCCGTCTGGATTGCCTGGATCGCTAACTGTATTACCACTGTGTCTTTTTCCGTGCTTATCAACGGCTCCTCTGCGGGGTTTTTTAAAGGTTCTAGGGGGCTTAGGCAGGGCGACCCCCTGAGTCCCTTGCTTTTTGTAATTGGTATGGAATCTCTCACAACTCTCATGGAGATCGCGGTTGCCAAGGGGAATATTAGGCCCTTGGGCCGTGGACGCGGGGTGGCGCCATCGCACATTATTTACGCCGACGACCTTCTCTTCTTCTCCAAAGCCTCCTCAACTACCCTACTTGAGGTGAAGCGGGTGCTTGATGATTTCGCTGCCATATCCGGGCTTTGCTTAAACCCACGCAAGTGCAAGCTTCTCCGACCCATGGGGGCCCCAGCTGACTTCTCTGTTACTCTCCGGTTGGGAATCTTACGCTGTGCGCTGCCCACTACATACCTTGGGCTTCCGTTGGTTTCCTCCCTTGGTAGGGGCTCCCATGCCCAAGCCTTGGAGGATCGAATTAGAGCTGCCCTCAGCGGCTGGAAAGCTCACTCGCTTTCTTTCGCGGGGCGGTTGCAACTCCTAAAGACCGTTATCGCGGGCATTAATTTGTATTGGGCTGGTGGTTGCCTCATTCCAGGTGGTATTGTCGATCGTGTGGACAAGATGTGTGCCAACTTCTTATGGGGCTACGGCATGCATCACGTCAGCTGGCATACTGTTTGCCTCCCCAAGGGGGAAGGTGGTTTGGGTCTTCGCTCCTTGGCCTTGCTCCGCGCTGCCATGGTGGTTGTCTGGGGGTGGTCTATCCTCACCTCTAAGCAATCACTTTGGGCGGCTTACATCAGAAATAGGTACCTTAGTCGCTGCTCTTTCTGGGATGTTGAGGCCAAAGCAGGTGACTCCCTCCTCTGGAAGACTATTCTACGGGGGAGGGACTCCTATCGGGGCTTCATTGTCAGCTCCAATGACCAACACACCTGGGGGCAATCTCCTAAGGGCTTCTCCTTCACGCAGGCGTTTGATGCTGTGAGGCACCGTGGTCCCTTGGTCCCTTGGGCCTCCGTTGTTTGGTGTAAAAAGGCGGTTCCTAAGTACGCTTGCACCCTTTACAAGGCGATCTGCAACAGGCTACCAACGATGGATAGGCTAGCGCACTTTGGGATCTCTACGAGCGGTGTTTGTTATCTCTGCGGATGCACAAGTGAGACCCGTGACCATATCTTCTTCCTTTGTGACTTTGCGGAGAACACTTGGCGTGAGGTTCTTCGGGATTTGGGGCTCCCCAGCCCTCCCTCCCTTTTGCTTTCCACAATTGTTGAGTGGATCTCTTCTGTCCACCATGCCGAGATCAAGCTCATCTGGTGCGCCGCGCTTTCTTCAACTGTTTGGGAAATCTGGAAGGAAAGAAATCAAAGATGGGCATCTTCCCGCTCCTCCTCTCCCTCCGTCCTGGCGGCTTCGATTGTCTCTGGCGTCAACATAACACGTCTTTTGAAGAACGCTTGACTAAACCTCCCCCCCTGGGCGCCAGACATTTTTGCTACGCTTGTTTCACATGATGTAATACCTGCTGATCTTTTTGTTTTTTGAGGCTCCGAGCCTGCAACTTGTACATTAAACTTTTTGTGATTGAATACAAAGGATACCTTACCAATCAAAAAAAAAAAAAAAAAACAATCACAACAGCTTCCATACATCAACAAACCTTTTAGTTTATTCATCAAACAGGATACGGTACATAAGAACTTGGTAAGACCTGGTACAGCAGGTCTTACGTAGGATACGTAGACAAGACACAAACAGTACATTCATCTTAGAAGTACGTGGTACAATACAAACATGACGTGACGAATACAAACAAGACGTGACACGCGCACATAGACAGTACAAGCATGACCTTCCTCCTGTCAATTAAGTTGAGAGGTTGGAGCTCTTATTTAGAAGCAGAGTGATCAGCGCATGCGTTATGCGTATGTATAGAGATAGAACTCTTATTTAGAATGGCGACTTAATTAGCGGCAGCACTGACAAGTTTGGGTGACAAGTACACTCACAAGGCAGAGGAAGCGGCGGTATCCGAGTCTTGCACAAAGGGTGGGACAGTTGCCTCTCAAGGGGCACGTAGGCCTTACATAGCGCCTCAAGATTACGGTGCAAAGCAGCTGTTTATTCCCCTCCACCACTGCAACTACGCAACATATTATATCAATCAAGCACGCAGCACACTCACACGCACGCACGCATATATATATATTTATATATGAGTGATCCTATGAGAGTCAAAATTTATAAGAGTATGAGAGCATGCATTTTGAATCACATGATCCAATCACGAGAGGGAAGATCATGAGAGAGAAGACAAGATCATGTGGTTTTTTCACATTTTTTTGCTCATAGAATCACTCCTATATATGAGAAGTGATCCTATGAGAGCCAAAATTTGTGAGAGCATGAGAACATGCATTCTGAACCACGTGATTCAACCAGAAGAGGGAAGACCATGAGAGAGAAAACAACATCATGTGGTTCAGAATGCATGCTCTCATGCTCTCACATTTTTTTTCTCTCATATGATCACTATATATATACGGAAAAATGACGCAGCCCCGCTCCATGCCTGCCCCGCTCCAGTTTTTGTCAAATTTTTTTATTTTTTTAAAAAATATCGTCATGTATATTTATCTCTATATCCCTCATATATGCCATTCAAATTTCATCAGAAACAAAGACTCCTACGACCTCCATCCAGACAGTAATTTTCTTAACGGTCGCAGGATTTTTTAAATCGACCTTGTCTGGATTGAGACTGTAGGAGTCTCTATTTCTGACGAATTTCGAATGGCATATAGGAGGGATATAGGGATAACTATACATGATGATATTTTTCCAAAAAATAAAAAAATGGCAAAAAGTGGGACGGAACATCCATGTTGGTTGCCTAGAGGGGGCAACTCCATGCAACCCTTTCTCTCTCTCTCTCTCTCTCTCTCTCTCTCTCTCTATATATATATATATATATATATAGGGTTTAATGTGGCTGCCCTTAAGATTGAGCTAACTTGGCTCCCCTCGCTCCATTTTTTTAAATATTTTTTGAAAATTTCTTATGTGAATATTCATCACTATGTCTCTATATTATGCTATTAAAATTTCATGCGAAACATAGACTCTTATGACCTCCATCCAGACAGTCATTTTTTAACAGTAACAGAATCACTAAAAATGACCCCGTCTGGATGGAGGCCTTAGGAGTCTCTATTTCGCACGAAATTTTAGTAGAATAATGTAGGGATATATTGATTAAAATTCACAGAAGAAATTTTCAAAAAAATAAAAGAAATGGGGAAAATAGGGTAGGGGAAACCAAGTTAGCTCCCCCTCAAGGGGGCAGCCCCATTTTACCCATATATATATGGGATTGATGAGCATGCACTCAGGTGCATATAATTTTACATGCAACGAGGCCTATATCTTTCACATTTTTACTTTTTTGAAAAATATCAACATGTATATTCATTCATGTATCCCTCTCATATGCCATTTGAATTTCGTCGGAAACAAAAACTCCTATGTCTTCCATCTAAAACATGTCGATTATAACAATTCTAAGACCGTTAAAATTACTTGTTCTTGATGAAAGATATAAAAGTCTCTGTTTTTGATGAAATTCGAATGGCATACATGAGGGATATATACATATATATACATGTTGATATTTTCTAAATAAAGTAAAAAAAACGTGGAAGATATTGACCGCGGTGCATGTAAAATTACATGCACCTGGGTGCATACTCCCCAACCCAGGTGTGTGTATGGCGTGCGCGCCCAACATTTAATTAATATTAAAGATGAGATCGCTGTGATCATTATTCACCTTTAACAGCGGATTCTTCCTCCACCGAGAGAGCTTCAATCTGGCTTACCAAGCTTATGATAAGCATGAGCAGGATCAACACCGTTCCAGACTTGGAGCCCCTCGCCATCGTACCAACTTAGAGGGTAAACCCTTTGCTTGAAGCTCTACGTACTCTGCCGGGATGTATGCATATACGAGGGGATTTCTCTCCCCTTTTTATAGGGGTTTCCGTGTACGGATCGATAATGACCTGATCGTCTTCTAGCTTCTGCCATCTTAACTCTCGATCAAGTATATATAATAATATGCAGAAGAGGCCGTTTACTTCTTCGGATCGGTTGGGATGTCCCGATCTCTTTTACATCGAACTTAAGATGACCTCTAATTTCTGGAGGGGATTGAATCACGATTTTAATCTCCAAGTGCATTCATGTGTGATGATGGTTATGTATATGGTTGCTAGAAAATGCATAAAAAGAATATCTTGGAACCAATCTTGGAGAAAGCGCACTTACCACCTTGATGCGATCGAGCATGATCGAGCGGCTGTACTCAGATCGCATCTAGGTGGTAAGTGAGCTTTCTCCAAGATTGGTTCCAAGATATTCTTTTTATGCATTTTCTGCCAACCATATACATAACCATCATCACACATGAATGCACTTGGAGTTGGAGATTAATATCGCGATTCAATCCCCTCCAGAAATTAGAGGTCTACTTAATTTCGACGTGAATCGAGCGGCTGTAGTGCATTAGCAGAGGATCCGCACTCGTGATTCGTTAATTTGGAGTATAAATAATTTATATTGTATATCGGATTCTATCGTCTTTTAATGCAGGCTTGATCAACTTTAAAGTTTAAAGGTGCCATTTGGATATTCTGATTTTTGAAGAGGTACATGTGGGGGAGGGGTATATGCCGATTACATGAGTGAAGTAAATAAAGTTAGGGATTTTATCACTTGTGCCCTTCCGAGATATCGCAATATCAGTATACCCCTATCTTTTTGGTAATATCAGTTGTGCCCCTCAAAACTTGATAATTTATCACTTGTGCCCCTCGGGTTAGTGACCGTCCATCCACAGTGCAAACGGCCGTTAACTTTGAGGACATAGGCGGAATTACTTTAAAAAAAGGGTTAGGAGGTCATTTTACACCCTCCTCATCTTCTTCTTCTTCCTCCTCCCCATCCTCTTCTTCCTCCTCCTCCACCTCCACCTCCTCCTCCTCCCTCTCTGCCCCCGCCCCCGCTCCTGCCCCGTGCCGCCCAGCTCCGCCTCGAGCTCTCCGCACCTCCTCCCAGCCCGCAGCCCCCGCCCCTGCCCCGCGCCGCCCAACCCCGCACCCCCCTCCGCCCCGACCTCCCTCCCAACGCCGACCTCACGCACCCCCATCCCAGCCCCGCCCCCTGCAGCCCCGACCTCCCACCGCCCCTGCGCCTCAGGCCCCGTGCTCCTGCGCCCCTCTCCCTGCCTCCCCCCGCCCCTGCGCCCCGCACCCCGCGACACCCGTGCCGCCGTGACCCCTGCGCCCCCTCCCTCCTCCCCCCGCGCCCCTCCCGCGCCCCCGCGCCGCCGCGACCCCGCACCCTCCCTCCTCCCCCGAGCCCCTGCGACCCAGGCCCCACGCCCCTGCGCCCTCGCCCTGCCTCCCCCCGCCCCTGCGCCCCGCGCCCCCGCGACCCCCGTGTCGCCGCGACCCCTGCGCCCCCTCCCTCCTCCCCCTGCGCCCCTCCGCACCGCCGCGACCCCGCTCCCTCCCTCCTCCCCCGAGCCCCTGCGACCCAGGCCCCGCACCCTTGCGCCCTCGCCCTGCCTCCCCCCGCCACTGCGCCCCGCGCCCCCGCGACGCTGCGACCCATGCGCCCCCTCCCTCCTCCCCCGTCCCTGCGCCCCGCGCCGCCGCGACCTACCTCGTGTCCCTCCCGTACCACATGTTCTTCCCAGGTCACCCCCAAGTTTCATAAGAAGTTGAGTTTTTTTGTTAAATTTTGATAAATTTTTGACTAATTGATTCATTAAAAGTCATCCAAAAATTCAATAAAATTCATCGTTTGATCCGTAACGAGTGATATGTCCATGGAAATGTAAAAATGTTAGAAATTCGATGGATGCATGAAGGTTTTAGTAAGAGAGAGAAATTATGAATAGAAGGAAGAAGAGCAAATGGAGGAGGAAGAAGATGAAGAAGGTTAAGGACCATAATACCCTTCTTAACCACACCATGGTTTGAATAAACCATGGTTATTTTAATTTTTTGACGGTCAATCTGACGGAAGGGCACAACTGGTGACGGAGAAAGAAGTTAGGGGCACAACTGATATTACCAAAAAGATAGGGGTATAACTGATATTGCGATATCTCGGAGGGGCACAAGTGATAAAATCCCATAAAGTTATATGGATCAAGGTTTTGAAAATCAGACCGGACATTGAACCGATCAGTCTTCAGTTTGGTCCAACTCGGTCGGACCGTTGATCCAAACCGGTCGAATCGGTAATGATGTCAGCATGACGTCATCATTCCTATCGATTCGGAAAAAATCAGACATGGCTTATTTTACTGGTCAGACTGGTCGAACAGGTTTTTTGAACCGATAAAATCAGATACATATATGTAAGTACGTATTTATATATCAATGAAATAATCATTTAAAATGTCAAATCTTTCAATACAATAACATGATTACCTATTCTGGGTAAAACTCTACAAATGCTAGTCACATTTCCAAGAATTTTATATGAATATAATGTTGTAGTCATTTATTTATATTTACTTATAGAAAATTATTTTTTAAGAAAGTATTGATAAAACGTATATTCCAAAAAAGAGGGGAACATAACTTATATCTTAGAAGTTAAGAATAATACAAGTGATAAAAATCCTATTATTTTATTATTTAACCTTTATTTTTGAAAATTTACCAAACCATCAAATTAGATCAATCCGGGTCAACCCGATCTGACCATCCGGGTCAACCAATTTTTTATTTTCTTTTTTTAAAATTAATTACACAAAATCGGCCGAACCAACCGAGTCGGAGTCGATTCTCGGTCCATTCGGTCCGACCGGCCGGTTCGGTCTGATTTTTTAAATCCTGATATGGACGAAGAAAAAAAGAAGATTTTGTGTGGATTCGATGGATCACCTCTCTCATTGCGGACGACAGATCTGTTGTAATACATCACCTGCTGTAATGTAGAGATCCGCTCGATGAGGATCAGACGACCCTCATAGGAGGCCGCGGATGGTCGGCTCTCGATGAAGGTCGTTCGATCCCCATCGAACGGATCCCTACGTTACACTATATCTTGTATTATAGCAGAGGATCCTCTTTGCTCCTTGCCACCCTTCCCCTATCCGAAATCCGGGACCACGTGCGTGTAAACTGAGTGACATGCAGGAATATTGAAATTCTAATTGTTAAAATACAAAATGAGATTTCCATATTTGTCAAAGATGTTGTTATTAATAGAGAATCCAAACTCGATCATATGTATCTTGACTGTGACTCGCTCGTTGAGCCACTTGCGCATCGAAATCCGTTATATTCTTTGGGGTTTGGCGATGTCAATAAGTGGCCTCTGCATGAACACCTCGTCCAAGGCGAACACTTCCGCTCTATTACAAAATCTATGTCAAAGATTAGATTCGAAATTATTCTAACTTGGGGCATAATTAAGCAGTTTCTTAGATACCTCTCACCAGGATTCCAAGCATGTAACAAGTAACAACCTCTTTGTTTACTCGAAATCCGTCTCTTAGATACGTTCCAAGCAATAACAATCTTTTTACGGTCATCATGGAAACTCTGACCTGTCTGATAGATCAGGCTCTGGCAGGTGGATCTATCACCCCTATGGAGAGAGGTTGCAACAGGGCTTCCACTCACTTGATCTATGTTGACGACCTTCTCTTCTTTACTAAGTGCAACTCTCGGTCCCTAAATGCTATTGGCTCTACAATGAACGAATTTGGGGCTATGTATGGTCTCTGGATGAATGGAACGAAGAGCAGATTATTCTGCTCAAAGAATGCCAGGACCCAGTTTACTTGGAATCTTGCTCTGAGCCTCCTTGGGGAAGCTTTACCTACTACCTACCTGGGCATTCCGCTCTTGTACAAATTTGGTTGTTCCTCGACGAGAAAGGTTCTTGTGGACAAAGTTCGGGGCAGCTCTGCGGCTGGAAGTCTAGATCCCTTTCTATGCCGGGACGTATTGAATTAATTAACTATGTCCTTGCGTGAATCCTGCTCTATTGGTCTGACTGCTCCGTTCTTTCATCTTTGGTTATCTCAAATATCTCCTCTCTCTCTCTCTCTCTCTCTCTCTGTGCGGACTTCTTGTGGGACTACAAAGGCCACGCCTTGGCCTTCCTAAAGATGAAGGCGGTCTTGGAATAAGGTCCCTTGGGGACCTGGCTAAAGCCTCGAAAGTCGCTTGGGTATGGAGGTTCCTCTCCGCGAAGAATTCTATCTGGGCAGACTATCTGCGTGCCAAATATCTTCGGGATGAGACTTTCTGGGATGTCTCTTTGACGTCAAATGCATCTTTGATCTAGAAGGTTCTTTTGAGGAACAGAGATAGCATTGCGTCTGCTCTTGTCCAGCTTGGTCCCCCATACAAATGGACTCTCTCTCCGACGAGCTTCTCTTTCCGTTCTTGTTTTGATCTTGTGCGCTCTAGAGGACCCATCTTCAGTCATTGGAAGGATGTTTGGGGCTCAAAGGCGCCCCCTAAACACAGATGTTGTTTGTTTAGAGCGGCTCATAACCGACTACCCACTCGTGACAGGCTCCTGAAGCAGGGAATTAGCGTGGATGCCAACTGCTTGCTGTGTGACCACCATAGTGAAACTCGAGATCACATCTTTTGGGAGTGCCCCTACTCCAAGGAAATTTGGATTCTCATCGCCGGACCGCTACAACTGCCTCTCTTTGGACCTGATTATGCTAACTCTGATATTCTGGATTGGGTGAAGAGGCTGCATGGTCATGACGCTGAATTTGCTATCAAAGTCAGACCTGCTATGGCGACTTCTACTTGGTGGATTTGGCGGGAGCGCAACCTCCGCTGGTCCAAAACATCAACTTCGCCGGCTAGAGTGACGACGAACTGGATTTTGGAAGACCCAATGATAATTTACAATTGATTTTTGGCTAATTCCCGTTGTTGGGGTTATGTATTTCAATTTGACAATATGCTCTTAACAACTCCCTCTCCCATCCTTTGGGATTTTGTGAGGTGGGAAAATAGACAACTCTTACTGTAAACAGTTTTTTCATTTTTAATATACTTACTTACCTTTAAAAAATCCATCTCTTACCATTGTATTTTTCGATGTACTCTCTCTTCTACTGTGTAAGTGATGAGGTGGTCAGACGGAGCGGAACGACGAAGAAGAATATCGAAGATTTTTTTTGAGATTTTTACACATGTGCTCCTTCGATTTCTGTAAATACAATTATGCCTCTACCTTTTTCGCCATTTCACTTGTGCTCCTATTGTCTTTCCCCATAACACTTGCCCCTTTGAGGTTTTGCAAATACAATTATACCTCACTGTTTTTTTTGCAATGTCACTTATTACCCTACTTTCTTTCTAAGATTAATACCTGTACCCTCCCGTTTGTTTTACCGACTTTGAGATAATCTGAACCAACATTTTTACAAACCAAGGTCTAGTTAAATAAGATTTTCTTACAACTACAATCCTGCAATTTTAGGAACGGAGTATATGTTGCTTGGGAGGGGAAGGAAAGGTCATCATCTCATGATTTTGAGTCCCCTCTGGCTGACGATATATATAGCCCCTTTGCACCCTGTTGCGACCTCTTGCCCACCACCGACCCTCACCCAACCTTCCCCTTCCTCTATGGGAGGTGGATCGTCTGTTGTAGCGTGTAGTGCAACAGATTCTGCTACAACCGCTTGCACGATCTTACATTTTTTGTGGCCACGTACCATGGAAGACCGTGCGAACCGCCGCCTCTGTACTGCTCTCCATACATTCCTGATTTGTGATGTTGAGAACTGCTATCATCTTTACCCGATGCCGACTCCAGCCCTCGGGTGGCCTCACATCGCCAAACTTCTCCACCTATTGTCGACACCTCAGCAAAACCTGAAGAATCAGCAGTTCGGAGACCCCTCCTCTCTCTCGCCATGCAGAACAGCATACCTCGACCCATTGCAGGGAGCTCGGGGCTATGGTGAGGTTCGAAGCGAATGGATGGGCTCGAGGGTGAGGAGCTGAATGAGCTTCATATATGCTCGGGTGATAAGTAAAAAGATCAATATGAGAACTTTCTCTCTTTTTTTATTTGAAATTTTACCTAACAGATCAAATAAAAAAAAGAAAGTAGTCATATTATTCTTTTTATTTTAGCTTTTCTTTGATACGTTGAAACACTACAAGGAAAACAAGTTATGGCTACAGAACTATGACCACGGATATTGGATTTGTGGCCACAAAATTGGGCTATGACCACGACACGTCGTGGCCAGTAGCCGTAGCTACAAGTCTCGTCGCGAGAGTTCTCTAGCCACGAATATGTCGTGGCCACTACAAGTGGCCACAGAACTTATCGTGGCCACAACTCTTATATGAAGACTTTGGCCACGGATTGTGGCTACGAGAAACTAGTGGCCATGGAATTATCGTGGCCACAAGTTTCCGTAGCCACATTCCGTGGCCACAGCTCATTTTTCTTGTAGTGAAAAATTACCTGTTTTTCCACTAAGTCGAGGAATCGATACATCATCGTCATTGCGTTTCTGTCAATGCTACACATGACCTTGCACTATGCATTTCTGCTCTAACTACGATATTTCAAATCCCGACCCACGATTGTCAAAAAAATTGACAGCGGTCGAATATATAGTTGAGGAAGTAGTCATAAGATTTATAAGGTATTGGTCTCACTTTCTTCACTAGTTAAAGAAGAAAAAAAACTCTTAGGTGTTTGGTTGGTGGGTTGGGTTGAGGTACACTGGTGTACCCCTCCTCCCAATCCTCCTCACAGTTTACTATTCACAAGGGTAATTCAACCTAACCCTATCCAACCCAGCAACCAAACATGCCCTTAGCCGTGAGTCAACGAGTGTGTGTGTGTGGGGGGGGGGGGGTGTTGAGATTTCCATGGACAAGGAAGGAGGGAAGGACTTCACTCCAGATAACAACGCAACACCAACAAGAGAGAGAGAGAGGAACAAAGAGAGTTTACTTATTCTTCTTCTCATGGTTTATTCTTGTTGGAATTAACTGTATTGGGATAGTTTGATGCAACTTGATGGTCAATATCAAGTTATATTGAAGTATCTCAATTCTTAGAATTCAATGTTTCAACCCTGTGGGGTGTTGTTTAGCCCCACATCATGGAGAGATAAAATTGGGACTTGGTTTATATGTGGGAAGTCCTGAGTCTAGTCTGGAAACAGACTAGAGAGGACCTTAGACAACAACACACGCACGCGCGCGCGCTGCGCCGGGCCGGGCCGGGCCGGGCTCGAGCTCGGGCGGTAAAGTGGGGGGCGTTGTCTCTCTAAAGACGCGGGCTCGGGCTCGGGCGGTAAAGTGGGGGGCGCTGTCTCTCTAACGGGAGTCCTCCAACAGTACGCTTCGGTTGTGATTTCTAACTCTACTCTTTCTTTGTCGCATTGTTTGTCGTGATATTGGGTTTCCGGATTTTTCCCTTGCGTGAATATGCATATGTTATTTAATCGGATATTTCTCTTATCATTGTTAACCTGGATTCATACATCTGAAAATCTGTTCTGGAAATCTGTGGTTAAGCGGATTTTTGTATGTATGATAATGTCGGATTTGCTGTAAGGGGAGCTGGTTGGCACTGAATATGCAATAATTTGCATGTGAGTCATATCCCTGGAAAGTCGAGTGCCTGAAAACTGCAGGAAAAGGTTGAGCATTATACTCTTAATGGATTCAAGCTTTTATAAGCAGGATGTGAGCAGTGCATCCTTGGAGAATGCCACATATATGAGTATTTCTGTGGGCCGCAGATAAAGGATGAGGGTTTATCCTTAATATACTCATGAACAGGGAAGGGTGCAAGGCCATTAATAGCACCAAAACCAGAAGATTGTCACCATAGACTTCATTCTGTTGTTACCCTCGATACCATTACATCAAAGGATTAAAGTTCAAGACTTAGTTCACTTTATTCCTGTGATGGTGAAAGGGGATAACAACAGGTAAAGGTTCAAACCGGAAGGTACCTTTACTGAAAGCAGAGTGTGGAAACCCGAGATTCTTGGCTCTTTGTGTTTCAACAGTGAATTCGTGGGGGATTGTTGGAATTAACTATATTGGGATAGTTTGATGCAACTTGATGGTCAATATCAAGTTGTATTGATGTATCTCAATTCCTGGAATTCAATGTTTCAACCATGTGGGGTGTTGTTTAGTCCCACGTCGTGAAGAGATAAAACTGGGACTTGGTTTATATGTGAGAAGTCCTGAGTCTAGTCTGGAAACAGACTAGAGAGGACCTTAGACCACAACACACACACGCACGCGCACGCGCGCGCGCCGCGCCGGGCTGGGTCGGGCTCGGGCTCGGGCGTGGGCGCTGCGGACGCGGCTGCGGCGCGGCGTGGCGTGATAAAGATCAAGTCGGTTTTGTAACCGCGTGTTTTGAATTCCAAGGGTTACGCCCCTTTATCTTCTCACGAAGCGTAACCGCCCGGACACCTTTAAGTATCTCTTAAAGTGCGTGAGTGTGGGTTACGAACATCCATCCTATTCCTTCTCAAGGCCCTGTGCGTCGCGCCCTCTCTCTTTCGAGGACGCCCTTTCCTCTCTCGATGTCGGGTTTTGTCTACGGAGGTGGCTTTCGAGGACGCTCAAGCACGGTGCACACCGTCAACGAGCGTGGACCGTCAAACCCTGGGAGCGGCACGTCAAGGCCCTGTGCGCTGGTAAAGTGAGGGGCGTTGTCTCTCTAAGGGGAGTCCTTCCAACAGGACGCTTCGGTTGTGATTTCTAACTCTACTCTTTCTTTGTCGCATTGTTTGTCGTGATATTGGTTTCCGGATTTTTCCCTTGCGTGAATATGCATATGTTATTTAATCGGATATTTCTCTTATCATTGTTAACCTGGATTCATACATCTGAAAATCTGTTCTGGAAATCTGTGGTTAATCGGATTTTTGTATGTATGATAATGTCGGATTTGTCAACAATTCTTCTCCTGTAGCTATGAGAGTTAACCAATTGCCGTTATATCACGTGCTCCCATTATGGTTTTTAACGCATCTAATTTTTTTAATAACTGATATCAGAGAAAGGTTCAACGTTGCTGAGAGATAAAGACGAAGAGGATGCACAATCTTTAGAAGCTGTAAAGAACTAGTGGTGTTGGTTGCTTTGAAGAGACCAACAAGAATCATCGAAAGATTTTTCGCTAGCAACGACGGGTAACACATTCGTTTAAAGAGGCATAACAACCTAATAGATAGAGAGATTGGTGACATAAGATCACAACTCCACAGTTATATTGAGCCATTGAGATTGAGAGCAACCAGAATCAGATCGAGGAGATCCATATGTCTGTTGGTAAGTGGTTACATTCTGTGAATAAGTTGGATAATATAGCTCATTAGAATTCGTCTCTTCTGATATCACTATTTTTTTTGTTGTATGTTTGATGTGCGTATGTCGATGAATGAAGGAGTAAAACGGAGGGGGAAATGGATTTTGAAAAATGAACATAATAGTCAAGGGAAAGAGAGGAGCACAAGAATAAATGTAGATATTAAAGGAAGGTACACCATTATTTCTTCATTCTTCAGATCAAGAGAACACGAGGAAGAAGGGGAGAGAGAAGTGATATCGGTCAGCTTCCCGAAGGCGAACATCGATGATTTTCCCCTCCCAGTTAGAGGTTGATTTATAGGCGTGATTCACACGGTGTTATTGAAATTGGATCGGACTGACAGGTTCAACCGGTTGGATCGGTGAACTGAACCTGGACTGGTTCGGTTAATAGGTTCTCATAGTTCGGGTCAAATTGGCACAATTTTGGTTCAACCGCCGGTCCGATTGACTATCTACAACTTGATTTAACCCGATTCAATCGAAATAGAACCACTCAACCACAATTCATATTTGAATTATATTAAAATAATAATGACAGTGATAGTGATGAACTCATGACATCCTCTAATCCATTAATGAGTACTAACTAGCTACTCCTACCTAACTTTTTGAAAAGATTAGATAATAAATATAATTAACTTATCATTATGCTAAAGTATTTAGTTCAAATATTATTTATATCTATATTAATACCATTTGTTGTTGCATATTAAAGAAAATATTTTATGTATAAAGTAATATTCTTTAAATTTTTTATATTTTATATTTATTTAAGTGTATTTGATTGCATATTGTGTACATGTTCTTATCCATTCCGGTTTAATTACACGGTTCAATCTTTTTTTCTCACCGGTTCGATAATGCGATTTTAAAAAATAATAATATCATCATCCGGTTGAATCGATTTGATTCCATAGTCTAATCCGTTCTAACTCTTTTTTTGGAATTTTCAGTTCGGTCTCCGATTCGGTTTCAAATACCTTGGCCTTCAACATAGGGTGCAATGAACCGTCAGTTCTAGGCTGTAGTGGAAAGATGTGTATTGTGGTTAAGGGTAAGGTTATGGAATCTCAACAATAGGATTAAGATATATTGTCAAATATAGAGGATAGCAGATACCCTTGTGAATCTCGATATATTGCTCTTTCAAGATCAACCACCATATAGATGCTTGTTTTCTTTTTTATCTTCCGATAGGATGGAGAATTCGAGCAAGAGTTTGGGGTCTCAAAAAAATCTTCTAGACAATTCTCATAATTGGTAATACGAAGAAGGCTAAGGGCATGTTTTGGTTGTCAGGTTATCCCGGAATAACCTAGGATACCCTCTGCTCTATCCATGCATTATTTGATTAGAATTAGTTGTATGGACTTGTTATAATATTTTTTAACCACGTTCAAATAAAAAATAATATAAAAATACATTATAATCATTAAAAAATTAATATAACATAATCAATGCCACTTTACATCACATTTATCATTCCAATCCTCTCTAATCCTTTCAACCATCCAAACAAGTACTATTCACAGAGGAATCCCAACCCCAATCCAACCAAGTCACCAAACATGCCCTACCGGTGTGTTTTGCATAAGGCATTGGAACAGTAGATGGGTGTAGGATGTAAGGTGGAGCTGTTGTTTAGGTGGATTGGGCCTAAGGATGCAAATCGAATACAGATATAGCTATTATTGTATCCTTATCCGTTTTTTAGTATGAACACGGGATGTGGATACGGATTTGACGGATATTAAAACTATCTTACCATATTCTTAAAAAACGGATACGGATGTAAAACGGATATTGACCACACATAAGTAATGTTAGAAATACTCTATAGAATCGACTTAAATATATAAGAATTGGATAGAAAACATAGGATATTAATTTACTAAATGTGTTTGTATCATAAAATTATATAAATATGGTAAAAGGAGGCAGAGAATTATGTTATATATGGTTAAAAATAAATCTATGACTATATTTATATACGAAAACGGATATACGGATACGAATACGAATGTTTGCGGATATCAAAATGATATCTATATCCGTATCCATTTTAAAACGGATACGAATACGGATGTCAAAATCTGTATAAAGCGGATACGGTGACGAATCAGATACGGATATATCAGTAACCGTTTACATCCATAATTGGGCCACGCTTCCCAGAAAAGTTAATGGTGTCTGGTTAGTCTGGGAAGAGAACAGTTGGTTTAGGTAAGCATGGAAGTTTCTAAAGGTAGTACGCAAATTTGTGGGGTATAATTGCAGCGCGCCTTCAGCCAATTCTAATTATATAGATTAAGACTTTTAATTGAAGGGTTATCATCGAGAATTGTAAATACTTAAATGTAGCCCGTAATTTAAGACCTGAATTCAATGTAGTTCCTGAACTTTTTAAAATCAGAATATGATAACTAATATTTATAAGTGATTTTAATGTGATACTTCTATTATCTTTCTCGTTAAATAAATCGTTATTTTCATATTTTAGAACCATAATATACTTCATCCACCTCCTTCCACCTCACCTTGGGCTCAATCGTACCCATCTCAACCAACAAGCTCGTTCCCGCCTCCTCCACCACCTTTGGTGCACTCATGCCTGCACCTAGGGATGTCAGCGGGTCGGGTTTGAAGCGGGTATTATTATTTCCAAAATCATACCCATTTATAATATCACTACTCATACTCGCTCGTTTATTAAACGGGTAATTTCTAACGGGTACCCATATACCCGGCGGATACAAGGAAAGAAAGTGAAATATCGTCTACTAATTTCATTCTAAATTATATTTCGAACTTCATGCACATTTTGTTTTCGGTGTGTGTTTTATATTGAAAGCGATTCGGTTCCATTCTTTTCGGGATAGAAATATTTACAATCCTGACTAATTTCATAATTACAATCATAACTCCGCATAATCATGAATTACAAGAGAAACCTCGTATAATCGGTTCATCTCACATCCATAACCCAATGTTAGTTCTCCCATCAACCCAACCATATCATTGAGTTAATCTAACCTATGATCTATCCAACAGCTATTAAAAATTCTTAAAAAAATAAAAAACCACGTTCCTTCTCCAACGCCCTCCCTCCCGCCCCCTCTGCCCCCCTCCGCCTCCGCTCAACTCCTCCAGGCACCAACCCCGTCGACCGCCTCCCCCTCCCCTTCCTCCCCATCCCAATCGTCCCCTCGCCTTCACTAGCCCAACCGCTTTAAGACTCGGCCTTTCTCCTTCTTCCACCCTTCCTCACCGGAGACCAACCTAGATGCCATTTATATGAGCTCATCAAAGACCCCAAAGCATCTCTCGAGCTCGACGACTCGGAGGGCCTCACGCCTTTGATCATCACCGTGTAGGAGAACGACGTTCCTATGCACCTCGCGAAACATGATGATGAGCTCCTCAGGGACTTGCATCAACGTCTCGGCACGGGCGAGCTCATCCATCTTGGCCTTCTCCTTGGCGTCGGTGCTGGCGATAACGGCGCTTGCGGCCTCCACCTCCTCGATGGTCAGCCTCTATGGGAGGGACCGGTAGGTTTCCATGATCCGACCATTGCCACGAGTCAATCCCTCCCCTTCTTCCTCCTCCATCTCGCCCCAACCCTACCGACCCCTCCTATTCTTCCTCCTCCAGCTCGTCCCCCTCCCCTTCTTCCTCCTCCATCTCACTCCACCCCTGTTGAAACCCTCCCATTCTTCCTCATCCATAATGGCAAGAGCAGGAGGCGGCCAAGACAAAGCAAGAGGTGTAGTCCCACACAGAGCAACAAGTAGTGGCGGTAGCCTGCGAGGCGATCACTCCGACCTCCTCCTCCTTTGGGTCCGCCATCACCCTCCTCTTTCCGGACGGTGATGGGTTCCTATGAAAGAGAAGGAAGGGGATACGTATTAAGGACATCACATGCACTTCTACTCTTATTTTTCCAATTTCCAACCCACATTGCAGATCCTCTGCAGAAAGTGATTATAGAATTTACCTCAGCAACATGCTCACTTATGATCTGGCAACATCCAAGGACGAATCATAGGTTTATGGGTAGTCCAAGGACGTCCTCGTCTCGACATAGATCGTGGCAGTGTCAGAAAACAATTTGCCAGATCACAAAAAAACCTATTATTTATACTAAAATTTATTATCCTTGTGTTGGGATTTGGTTGCAATCAACGAAGCCTGGTTGCTTTTATTCTAAAAAAATGGGAATAGAAGCATGGGTTGGAATCCTTGGGTCGATAATAAGTGGACAAGCCCCTAGGGGTGTTCAAATTCGCGAAAATTATCCGGGTTAGGTACCTGTATACAGCCGACCCGATCAAAAAATTCTGATCCAGAGGAAAACCCAATGGAATTCCGGATACCTGATTGGGTTACTTCCGGTACCCCACACACTTCAAAGTTCACATGAAATGGAAGCCACTGATCCACAAGAAAAGACGACGAAAATACAAAGTGGTCACACTGTCATCGTGGATTTGTATTAGAAGGAACTTAAACCGATCTGGACCCAAATGCGCTATTGGCTAAACCGCGTTTCGTTGTGGGGTTCGCATGATCTGAGAAGGCCGGCCAGCTCCTTCACGCAACAGCTGGTACACCTTAGTCTTTACTCGAAGTTCAGATTTGGATTTATTAGTAGGTAGGTCATCCTCATCATAGCGAGCTCGGTTGAGAATTCTTAATTATGCCCGTAGATGGGATCGTCTCTCCGACGTCTTAAGCTCTTGTGTTCACCAGTCAGCACAATGAAGCAAATCGAAGAAGAAAGCTGCATGCTCCAAATATTCCTGTCAAACAACACGTAGCATTCCTTCTTCCATTAATATATTTTCGTGGTGCTCCAAATCAGAAAACAAATATAATTAGTGATCAGCATCGGTTCATGTGATTCGTCTGAAACACAGACATGCACGGAATGCTGGAGTTTGTCTTCTTCCCACAATCCCATGGCGTCTCTCCTTCTCTAAATATACAACTATTTGTTCTTCAGATTCAAAAAGACATCATAATATATTTACGTGATGCATACGTAAAGACAATCCTAATCATAGATGCATTATTAGGAATTGGCGGTTAATCAATTCGAGTGGAAAAGACGGGAAGGAAGGACGAATTTCCCGTGAGCAATAGGTTGATCATGTACAGATGGAGTCGGAGAAGAAAACAAATATAGACGGAGTAGCGTATACGGCCTCTCTTTCTCTACGCGACAACTCCATCTTCTCTTATGTTCTTCTCAATTATTATCGGATACGTCTCCGCCTCCTTTTCCTTCTGCTCGCGTATAAAGGCTGTATACATACATATCTATACATGCAGGAGATCTTAGGATTTGCTGTTGTATCGGTTTTGCTCACGTGGTGCAACTTTTCTTAGCCTTCTATGAGTATTGTTTGTTAGATGCAGAATTCAAAGTTTTCCTCAATAATGTCCTGATGTTTCGACAAAACTATCTTGATTTTATGGGTTCGTTTGGTAATTGGGTCACTCTGGAGTAACTTAATTTATCCCTTTCTTTTCTTGGATTGAAAATCTATTACAAATCATGTTACCTGATTACCAAACGGACCTATAGGGTTCGTTTGCTTGCATGGTTGGGTTGGGGTACACCAGTGTACCACTTCTTCCAACCCTCCCAATCCTCCTCATAGTTTACTATTCACATGGGTATCCCAACCCAATCCAACCGAGCAAACAAACAGACCCATAGGTCATGTTCGGTTGTGGGGTTACCCCCACTTTGGGTGGGTAATCTCCCAAAACCCACACTTTTAACCCACTAGTGGGGCCCATTCCCTTCCCATCAAAAAATATATCTATTATACCATCATATCATCTACAAATCATAAAATACTCAACTTTTACTCACTGTTCCAAACTTCAATGCAATCGCATCACACCAACTACCTACTTTTTCAAATTTCAATACAATCATACTGTAATAACTACCAACTTTTTCAAATTTCAATCCAATCACATAACACAAACCTTCCAAACCCTTAACCCGCCAACCAAACACGCTAACAAAAAAACGGATTATGCACTCGGGATAACCCGTCAGTCGAACGACCATATAGGGTTTCATAATGTCATCTTTAGGAAGAGTTGATGTTTGGAAATCGTGCCGAGAAATCTTGCTTGAAGAGACATCCACTTTTAATGACACGTTCTTGCATTACAACAAAAAAATATAACAATGAATAAATTAAAGATGGGTTAAATGGGGCTAGCTCAGGTGGAGCAACAAAGTTTAACAACCTCCATTCTTATTTTTTTTTGAATTTTTTATAATACATGATGGTTAACTTTAGACCATCCGAAAAGCAGCAATTCCAACGATTCTTAAGCGGTTAAATTTTGATAGTATTGATGTATGGGATATGAGTCTCGAATTTAACTGAATTTTTAATCGCTATTGTTGATACTATGTGATTTAAACTCTCTCATGTGTCATAAAAATGTCATAAAAAAATAAAAAAGGAGTAGCTAACTTAGTTATCTCACATGATTAGCTCCATTTTCCCCTTTAAAGATTTATCTCTATATTCTATTTGTAAATATTATTCATTGCAAAATCATTTTCCATTCTTAAAATTGAAAAAGAATGGCATAGACATTGCTATATTACATGAGGTGAACTATATAATGGTGTTTATCCCTTTACTGATTCAAGAGATCTTCTTTGAGTTTTAAATAGATGAGCAACGACTTGTCCAATTGCAAAGAAAAAGTTGTCAAATAATCATTATTGTAAATACCACTAACAATGAATTAGACAGTCATTGTGAGTTTTAAGAATGAAATTTAATTTTATAACAAATATTAGTGATTTAAATTTAACATGGACATATACAACTGTAAAATATTTTTATCAAACGTTATTAGATTTTCATTTGGTTGAATTGATGAGCCCTTTCATCTCATAGATTATTTTTTGAGATTTTTACACGTCCCATACGATTCATGCAAATGTAATTATGCCTCTACAATTTTTTGCAGTATTACTTGTGCTCCTATCATCTTTTACCATTATCACATATGCCTTCCTGTCACTTATACGGATTATAGGATAAACTAAACCATTACAAACATCAAAGTTGGTCTTGTCAAGTAAGATTTTCTTACAATTATGCCCTTGCAAATTTAGGAGCTGAGGATGCTGCTTGGGAGGGGGACGAGGGGTCATCGTTTTCACTAGCAAGGGGGAGGAAGGATCATCATTTTCACTGGAAAGAATCCCCTCTGCCCTGCGTTATAGCAGCTCCGCCCCAGTTGCAGCCCCGCGCCCAACTCCAGCCCTCGCCCAAACTTTCCTTAGTCATGACATAATGCCCACCACCCTAGACTCTCTGCCATCTTATACGGAGTCCGCCACTGTACCTGTAGCAACAATGTGTCACATCGTCTACAAATTGTTCTCCCTCTTTTCTCGACTGGTGATGGCAAGAACCTCTACCACAATCACTTGATGCTGGCTCCAGCCCTCGTGTGGCATTACGACGTCGAATCACTCCACCCTCTAATCGACGCTAATGCCCATAAAAGTAGCAGCTTAGAGGTTATTCTTCCTCTTATCACAATGGCCAACACATCTCAGAGGAGCAACGTCAAAGGGAGTGGCTCTCAAGGTGAAGCGACATGCTTGGGGTGGAGGGGGCGAATGAGCTGCATGCTTGGGAGGTGGGGATCAACGGGTGGAGGGGCTCGAGGTGGTGAGGTGCTTGGGGCAATCGGGAAGTGGCAAGTGGGAGGCTCAGGGTGGCAGAGTTATCGACAAAGTGGGGTGGGGGCAGAGGAGGTGATGGTCCACAGATGAGGAGGATGGGAAGAGGAAAAATGAGGAGGAGGAGAATAAAAATGATACATATACCCATCTCGTATCTTCCCAATTATGCTTGTGCCCATAAGTTAATATCGATTTGAGAGGAGAATGAATGACAACTAACCCGAAAGGCATAATTCCTGTAAGGTAAGGACACAAATGGTATTGTAAAAATAATAGAGGCACAACTGTATTTGCAGAAACTTAGAGGAGCAAAAGTGTAAAAATACCTTAGTTCAATCATTTCTTTCAGAAAAAAAGGAGAAGTCACATTTTTACTTTCAGTGTTGACTATATAACATATACATATATAAGGATATATACGTGGGTAAAATGTATATGATACTAGGGAGTAACTAACTTGGCTACTCATACCCTTTTCTCTTATTTTTTTTGTTATATTTTTTAAAAACTCTTAAGATGATTTAAATCACATATTGTCATGATATTATCATCTAAATTTCGTAGAAAATAGATACTCCTAACATTTCCATCTAGAAGGGGATGATTTCATCAATTATGAGACCATCAATTTTTGATAGGTTTGAAAGATGGGATAGGAATCTTGAATAGAGTCAAATTTTGAAATGACAATATCATGACAACGTGTGATTTAAATATCCTCAGGAGTTTTAAAAAATACATGAAAAAAATAAAAAATGTGGGAATAGCAAGTTAGCTACTCCTTAATAGAATAAATATTCATTTTACCTTATATATATAATTTAAAAAACAGAATTAATATTTGATATCATTTTATTTGCTCGTCAAATATTTCAACATTTTCATCTCAATAAAATCTCAAAGGTTCTAACTTTTAGACAAACTCATTTTTCTTTTGCAAGTTCTTCAAAATACCCACATTTTAAATAATGAGATTTTATTATTTGCATCCCTTTGAGATATTGCAATATCATTTATTTCCCTCCTATTTTTGAAATATAATTATGCCTCAACTTCTTATCCTTTCACTTGTGCCCCTCCATTACTTTAGCCATCAGTAAGTTGAACTTAACCATGTTATTTCAAACCACGATGAGGTTAAGAGGGACATAGCAATCCAAACACTCCCACGACCCATCCTCCTCCTCCGACCCATCTTCATCTGATGCACACAGCCTCCGACCTCCTTGCTACGTTCCAATTTCAGAGGCTTCTCTGTTCCACAAGATCTAGGCCAAGGTTTTTAGAAAACTTCGAATCAATCTTTCAACATGTTGGAGCAGATCTTCTCGACCTTCCACCACATATAGAGCACGAGCATTACTGACATCACCTATGGTCAATCATAGCATGTATCCGAGTACCAGGTGCCAGAGGAGGGGGAGGAGGTAGAGGGGGCGGAGGCGGAGGGCAGATGAGAGGAGGGGGAGGAGGCCGGGGGGGGAGAAGGAGGAGGCTGGTGGTGGAGGGGGAGAGGAGGAGGAGGCTGGGACAGCGCAGAGGAGGGGGAGGAGGAGGTTGGAGCAGAGGAGGAGTAGGGGGAGGAAGGATACGGTGAGGATGAGGAGGGAGAGAAAAAACCTTTCAATCCATTTCTTTTAATTTAATTCCCATTGTATCCTCAAGTTTATGTATGTTTCATGCATGTTTTCATTGGGGATGGACGTCAACTTATTGAGGGGCACAAGTGATAAAACAAGGAAATCGGTGTGGGAACTAATATTCCAAGTTAATTCCAGTCCATTCTCGGCATTCATGCAAAATCATCTAAAAATGAGAATGGTTGAAATTTGCCCAAAAAAATCAGATCTGGCAGACAGAACTCTGACGTGTATTCATCAAAATTTTAACCCTATTTGTTTGTGGTGAATGATGCATTTTGGAAGCTTAGGACTGCATATTCTGCATTTGGCCCTTTGTACACAGGTATGGATCAAAATCTTCAAAATTGGGTTGAACGATCTTCTGCAAACTTGCGCGTGGGAAAGACCCCTATAAATCTTTCGTCGAGTTTCATTTGAGTACAAGGTCTCATCACAAATCTGGTGGAGATTGGAGGAAAATCTTTCTTTTGGTGATTTAGTCTGCCCTTCACGGAGATCTGTCTCTTTTTTGTGTTGCTTCTAATTTTTTGCATTCTGGGACTTCTGTTTGGGTTGTGATGAATTGTTTTCACAACTTCCCCTCTAGGGTGGCCCGCTTTTGTTTTACCCTAAAAGGGACATTTCTAGACTATGATGAATGAAAATTGATCTTTTTTCGAAAAAAAACCTTCAAATCACTAGAATCGGGCAGAGATTCGTCGTCAGAGATGACGCCGGGAGGAGCAAGTTTGGACTGTAAGTTTTGGTGGCATCTCTCCATCTTCTTCCTCATTTATTTACATTGGTGTGGTTTGTTATTGATACACTTTGGGAAAGATTTTTGGCTTTGTATAATATCAGGAAGAACTATTTTGATCATCATATCTACTGGAGAAGTTTGACTAGATTGAACATGCCCCGTGGTTTTTCCATCTCTCACTTCGAGGGTTTCCATGTTAAAATGTCTTGCGTTTATGGTTGTGCTTGTGATTAAATTTTGTGTTTGACTGCTCGAGGTTCTTGTTACATTTGACTTGTTCATTAATCCGTTGAGTTGTTCGTTTCGATACGCTTCCACAATATTTGTGAGACTAATTGTTGCCAACAAAACGGAAGAGCATAATGGATATTACAATATCACGTAGGAGCACAACTGATAAAAACTCTTAAATAATCTACATTTCTCAATGCCAAATGAAATGGGACCTTAATTAGCTCTTTGCTTTAGAAGTATAGAAATCGATCGAGGTACAAGACTTCCATCTGCCTACATACACTACAACAAAATTGAACTATAGTGATACCTTTTTCAAAATCCATCATTAAAATATAACGATGATACTATTCGTTGCGATGTGATTTTACCTACTTGAAAATTAATGACGAATACCATATCTGTTGTTATAACATTAGCAACGGTCCATATATAATGACGCTTATCCATTGTTATTTTTTAAACTCCTAATTAATCGTTACTAAATTTTGAAGTGACGATTAATTGATATTTTGAAAAATAGCAACGGATAAGCGTCGCTATATGGACCGTTGCTAATGTTATAGCGACAGATATGATATCCGTCATTAATTTTCGAGTACGAAAACTCATATCGCAACAAATAATATTGTCGTTATATATTTAACAAGGAAAAAATGGGGCTGCCCCCGTCCCATTTTTCGGCATTTTTTTTATTTTTTTTTTGAAAAATAAAACCATGTATATTCACCCCTATATCCCCCCTACATGCCATTCGAATTTCGTCAGAAACAGAGACTCCTACGGCCTCCATCGAGATGATGTCGATTTAAAAAATTCTGTTATCGTTAAAAAATGACTGTCTGGATGGAGGCCGTAGGAGTCTCTGTTTCTGACGAAATTCGAATGGTATATAGGAGGGATATAGGGATGAATATACTTGGTGTTATTTTTCAAAAAAATTTGACAAAATTACTAATTTAGTGACAAATTTAAAAAAAACATTACTATATTGTAGTGATATATCGCGGTCTCAGCACATAAATTTCACGCACTGTGGTCTCGTTCTGGACAAAATTTGGTAGGGAGATATGTAAGCATTGATATCCAACCACAAATTCCACTAATAATGTGGTTAGTTTTGTACCATCAGCTCATAAAGTCCTTCTTACCTTTCTCGGTTTGGAAATGTTACCGAAATTCCTCTTTCCATTTAATAAGAGACTATGTCCTGTGTCTTAGTGGGGATCGTGATTGCAACATTTAATTTAATGAAAGAATATATATAGATACATCCGACAAAGCGGTCCCGAATTTACAAAGGGAAATGTTTGAATTCCCGAGTTCAATATGGTGCAATTGTTATCACCTTTGCTTCTATATTTTACACACTTTTTTTCGACATGGAGAAAAGTCTTTCATCGTAATTAATATCGCAATTTATAAATAAGAAGTCTGCATGCATATATTTGTATAGAATGGGAGGCACATGCCTAATGGCATAGACCCCAACTAATACATAACACAACCTACTACATACATCTACCCTCCTAGGAAGCTATAGGTAGATGCCCATCTAGTACCTTGATGCCAAGATTAACCAGGTTCTAGAATAACAATACTATTATAGTTATATACATAGGAGGATTGGGGAAACTGCACCCGGAGATGTAGCCAACTAGCTGCACCTGGCTATTTTTCATTGGTTTTTTGTGTTTTTTGAAATAAAATCTAGGCGGATTTAAATCACCATATATCACCATGATATCATGTCAATTTCAACTAAATTCGACACTTCTATCATCTCCATCAAGACTATCACATTGTAACGGTCTCAGAATTATTGAAATTGACCATATCTAGATGGACATGTTAGGAATGTTTGTTTCGCATGAAATTTGAAACACATATTCCACTCAATAAACTAAGTAAATCCCAATAAATTTCCTTCAAAAAAATAAATAACCAATAAGAAAAATGGCTGGGTATAGCTAGTTGGCTGCACCCCCGAGTGTAGCTTCCCTTTTCCCATACGTCTCTCTTTCTCTCTCTCTCTCTCTCTCTCTCTATATATATATATATAGTTAGTTAGAGAGTGGTCTCCTCGAAAATTATCTTTCTTCACCCCCAAATCTCGTTAATGAGCATGGATCGAAGCCTTGATTGCAAAATGAAAGGTCTCGACACACCACAACTAAATGTGATAATCAAATATTAATGCCAGATAACTCAAACTACCACTCTGGACAAGACGACGTGTTTTTATCACATTATTTGAAGCACCATCCTACGATAATTGCGGTCGTCGTTATGAAACGAACATGTCCTAGTCTCTAGCTTAAGATTTCTTTAGCTTAAGATCTTCCTGATTGCAAATTTGGAAGACTGGTAGAGTGAAATCAAAGAAGAATAAACTTAAGATAGATATGTGCTTAATACAATGAAATGTAACTTAGAAGGTTAAGTGACATCAAAGCATCAATTATTACAAGGAACTAATGGTCAATTAACTTTTAGATAGCAACCATTGGAGTAATCAACGCTAGGCTTAATTAATACTAATCCCACTGGTCCTTTTTAAAACCTTGTCTGTGGACTGCTAGTACGCATATAATGGTCATTTACCATATGTTTAAGTTAATCTCTCATGGTATCAATGCTTGATGACAAATTACCAAACAGGAGAGGACAACATTGATCACATGACATGTAATGCTAATTATGTTAGTGCTCTAATCTGTCGATGGTAGTGCTTCGTATTTGGTAAGTGGGATATTTTTATGTATGGTGCCAACCAATCGTTGTGCCTTTAAGCATAGATGCACCCTCAACTTGTAATAAATAAGTACACCCCCCCTATATATATACAAGTGTATGTAGACCATAATCTATCAACCTCTATACATGGACTTCTTTAAAAATAAAAATCATATAGAGGTGAGAAAGAACTTGGTGTGTTAGAAATTCTTAGCTACAACTTGCCATGTCACTGACGGTATTCATATCACTAACAACTACGACCACTGAATTTACCATATCTTATTTTACTTATTAGCATGCTCTTTAGTCTAGGTATTTAATTTTCACATTTTCCTTGTGTTTCTAATTTTATAAGATACCCTAAAAACCTAAAAAAATCTTAAAACACGTCCAAAAATACCTTTTTTTCAAAATTTGAACCCAAAAGCATATTCCATTTATTTGTACTAGTATGTTATGACCTTAATTAAATATACTTCAGAACTATAAAAAGTTTTAAAATAAAATACCTTTATAACAATATAAAAGAATTTGTAAATCAATTTAAAATAAAAATAGTAAAAAATTAAAATAAAAATTGATTAAAAATCAAAATATGTTCTAAAAACTATAAAAATGTCTAATATCTCCGGGACTTGCACCTACTTCTAGTCACCAGCCTACACTCAACTAGATAATTTATTAAGTTGAAATCTTCCTCCTTTAGTTCGACCATAAGGCTTGATCAAGTAAGATAAATAAACCCACTACACTCACATTTCATACAAAATTTGTTTTGACTATACACCTATGATCAAACATTTAGAGAAAATCATAAATCACTCAGGAGTCAGGAGATTAGTTGATGCCACCACGTGTTAGACGCACCTATGTATGTTGTTCCGATCTGTTAGAAAGGGCACATAATGTAGGAAAGTAGTCATCCTAATGGTAGGAAGATGGATGACTAGATTCTATTGGATTTGTAGCAAGATGATAGGTTGATAACATGCGAGCGGATCCTTTGATGTAACTCTCGTTACAACATAGCTATTGTAATCCATTTTTTTTGCGATTTCGATTCCAAAATCCAACCTTATTGATTGAATCTTGGATTAATTCTCTTCATATCTTCCAATTTTCGCTCAAATTAGAGGTCATTTGCTACTTCATCTTAATGTTTGAAGATCTGGGTCCTTCCAAATTATATCCATATGTTCTCGTGCGGAGTGTTAACCTTAATTGCAAAGATTGCAATCATGCAACAACGAGTACGATACAATCACATGAACCTGCCATAACGAATCTCATAAACACAAAGATGTTTAAATAAGTAAAATGAAAGAAAAGGCATGATTTATTACTACCTGAAAAAGGAATTATATATTACAAAAGAAAGGTTTCTTTCTATTAATATGTCAAATATATATATATTTATATATATATATATATATATATATATATATATATATATCACAATGTATAATAAAAGTAAACTATGTTACGAACTGAAAAAACATGAAACCCACCTCAGCATTGTATGTATCACGAAGTAAAGAGTGGGTTACATATAACCTAGTAAAGATAGTTAAAATTGTTATATCAAGATGATAATGTAAGGAAAGAGTAACACCAATGCTACTGGTTACTACATTTAATTAAAAATTAAATTAACTGGTCTTATGCAAAGTATGCATGCTTTTAGTCAATTTCAATTTGCAAAATAAAGAGATATATGGTAGAAACATATGGTTAGTAGTTAATTAATAATTGATGTTAATAGAGTATTACTAAACATATGCATTCATATTCATAAAGGTCGCTTGTATAACATATCAAAGTTAAGTAGCAAAAGTATACTGTAACGTCCCGGACTTTGGTCATCGGTCCATTATCGAAAAAAACTGGTCCTGACAACTTGTTGAATACGGGTCCAGATGGACCCATTGACAATCATCCAAAATGCTTAAACTCAAGTTGTCAAGTAGTAATCCTCACCACTTATAAACCACATCCATACTTTGTGAGTTTTAGATGTGATACTATGTTGAGGGTTGGGGTGTTACATATACAATGTAACTTTGTTAAACTTAAACTCTTTCGAATTACAAATAAGTTGATAATATTGCTTTGGTTGTAATATAGAAGGAAACAAAAACACAACTAGGATCTCTTGGTACCAAGCACCCAAAGGAGCTCTCTTTTCTTCCTGTTAGACACCTGATTAAGTGGCTACTCTAAACTTATTTTATATGTAAAGGCCACACGATTATGATATAAACTAGATGTTACTTGTCATATGAAAGAGCGCACAAGTATGACTAAGTGCAATGTGTAAAAAAAACATTGCACATAAAGAGTGCACAATAATAGTAGGACTTATATTCACTCCCTTTCCTTTTTTAAATTTGAGTTGAGACACCACTCAATCTCCCCAAAACCCCAGGGTCATGACTCATGACTACCTTGGAATTACACATTTCAATTAGTTCACATGCTTTGCTTGGTATCCTGAATCTATAAATCAAACATCTCTTTAAATTAATTGAAGATCATATCGCAATAGAAATATTAACCCAACATGTATAATTACGCTCTAAGTTGTATGACTCTAGATTACCTTATTTATTTGAATGCGCTAGCTATTTAGTATGCCTAAATTCCTACTTCTTTTTCTCATCTTACACGATATAATCTCGATTAAACAATATTTAGAAGCATTTTTTTAATAAAACAACATCATAGTTTCCTTAGAGTAATTTGATAATAATTCATATTCTTCATGATGTTTAATGGGGCACATGACACATTATTGAAAATCCCATTTCCCTTTTATATAAAGTTCCATGTACAACTAGTTAGACATCTAATTTATCTATCAAAACTTAAGCCAAAGGTTCTTGACATATCAATGGAATTTTCAAGAACCTTAACGTAATTTAGGGCAAGATATTCATATCGTAAAATAAAAATGCCAATTTTAGGGTAAAAAATCTTTTTTAGAATTTATTCAAGGTTATATCTTAGAAAAGTTCCAAATTCCTTACAAGAGATGAAATACGCCATTCATGCCAAAGAATAACAAATTTTTATTATCATTATGTTAAGATGCATGTAATCTATGTAAATCTACATCAATACATGCTTCTTTTTCTTCTTGAGAAAAAGGGATGGTTCTCTAAGTCGAACATTCACTTCTTTTATGTAATTAATTGGTGCCATGTAAAGTGCAATGAAAATCAATTGAGTCCTCGAAAATTAAGATGATATCAATCATAACTTCCCAATAAGATGAAGCCCTTGTAAATCTCATAGAAGTATATGACAAGAAAATTATAGACAATATGATTTCTCCATTATTTGTCATATGTTGATATGATATAATCTATATCTATGTAACTTTAATACACGTGAGAGAGCAGGAAACATTCAAAAAAGTTGAGATTGTGCTATAAAAAAGAAAACAATAATATACCATAATATCACTAAATAAATTCTTAAAAAATTAAAAACAAATTAAAATTCACGGATATTACATAAAAAACGTGAAAAATCTATTTGTGTAAAACGTTCACCTAAAAACATCAAATATACAACTTAATAAAGGCATGATACTTAAATCAAACATATAAATTAAAATATAGAATTTAAAATCACCACTAATGCTATTATGGAAGTAGAACAATCACCCAAAAACAAATTAAAAAGTAAATTTATTCACTACTATAATCAATTGAAAAATGAAAAAAAACAATAAAAAATAAAGAGAATTGCATAATAAAATAATACAAATTTGAAGATAATAACACAAAAACTTAATTATAGATTGCATGATCGTATGATGGAATTTACTAAAAATTACAACATTAGTTCATTTTAATACAAATACAAAACGTCAAAAGGATGCGATAAAGCTAAACGGTATTACCATTTGCCAAATGAATGTCGATAAGGGCGTAATGATTGCAATTGCAATATGATGTTTAGATGTTGATGGTGATATTAATTGTAAATTTATATTTATTAGCATAGAATTGCATGGCCTAGTTGTATATAATAGAACACAATTTATTCGTATGTATTAAAAGCACACCCTAGTTATACGGAACATTGTATGACCGTTATAATGTTATGTTTGTTAGTATAATATGATGCTTTCTTCTTTACTCAAAATTACATGGTGATACTTTTGAATTATATGACCATAAGCGTATAAATGTGTTTCCTCTACTTAAAATTGCATGATAAAATTGCATAATATATAATGCATGTTGATGCTTAATTTAGAATTGCTTGATCTCATGTGATGTAACTAGAATTGCAAAACTTGTTGTGTTATAGCTTAGAATGTTATATCCTAGTTGATGTGATTTAACATTAGAAAAAATTTGCCTAGTTGCTTGTAAAATAATGTTATACTTGTTACATTCTTGTGCTTATATAAGTATATAATGAGACTTCTATTATTTACTCTTCTATGAGTAGTATTGTAGTAGTGTACCCTTTGTGAGTATTGTTAGACTTGTAAGCTCTTGACGATCGATTAATGCAATAAAAGTTATTGTATTTCCATGTCTATCTGAAATGAATGTTTGTGAATGCATTTAAATTAAGGTCTCTTTGTACAATTGAGGTTATGTATCGTGGCCGTACTAAATACCATGCAATTGGGGACACAATTGACATTTATATGAGATATTAAATGATGATCTTATGTCTGAAAGAGATGATAATCTTTCTCTAAAGATCGATTTTTTATTAACTTTTGATGCAGGTCTCCTGAGCAGGAATAGAGATTCAGAAGTGACAGAATAGTCAAGTCAAAGAGTTGACTTGATGAGGTCAAGATAAACTAAGACCCGAATCGTAACTGTCACTATCATGCACACATCCTTTGACCAGATTCAGATATGCATCTAGATGCTTAAATGTGCACCTTAGACTGACCAAGGTTAAAGGCCTAGCCAAGGTCCTTCTACTAACAATTTGGAGTGCATATGAAGACATGTGAGAAGTGTGACCTCTCAAAGGAATCATACATGTTCATACTTGATGAATCCGGAGACAGAGCTCATGCATGAGATATGTTGGCATTATAAAGAATCCCATGCATGGTTGTCTTGTTTATGAAATAAGATACTAATTCAAGTTATTAATATGAGTTTTTGGAAGATATATGATTATTGTCGTTCAATTATCAAATAAAATATCTGCCGGATATATCAAAGTCTTCCAGCATGAAGGATGATTGACTATTTGGAATACTCAGGGTTAAATCTAACTTAATAGATCATCTACCATGACGCGTCCATTCCGATGGAATGATGAAACATGATGAATTTTAGTGACTCCACTTATTAACTTCAAATATGAGAATTAGTTAGATTAAGTCTCATTTTATTTAACTCCGTTATCCAATCCCAATTCTAATTTCAATGTCCAAATATTGGAAAGTGAAATGAAAAACATAAAATCATATATAAAATGTCAAAGTATGCACTTATGCCGATGTTTGATTGTCGACATAGATCCAAATCGTAGTTGGTACAATTTAATCCCATGAACACTATCATAATCATTTGTATTTTCAGTGGATTACAATCTTGACCGGCTTTTTTTAAACTCTTTTTTTTCATTATATGGCTTCCTCATTCTTTTTCTCTTTACCTTTTCTCTTTCCCTCCTCACATATTGAGTGAAATGTGTGTTAAAATCCAAGACGTAATGAAATGACAAAAATCTTGCCAAACTGATAGGAATCTATTTCCTCAATTCTTTGTATGTTAAATATCCAAACCTCCATATGAAATGGAAATCCCTCACTTTATCTCCCATGATAGGATTATAGTTCGTCATTTGTGCCATCATCTTTAGGCCATGGTCGTTTGGAGATTAAGCATCGAAATAAGGGATCAATTCCCTACCCGACCTGGTTCCCAAGAGTACGGCTATTTCATCCACATCTCATTATTTCACATTATTCCACCTTTATCCCTATCTTTATCCTACTTACCTACTCTTATTCCGCGTTATTCTCTTTATTCATATCTTTTCGATCGAATAGAGGACAAACCCTTATTCTTTTTATTCCCAATCTTTATCCAAACATTCTATTTCTCATGTTGCCAAACAAGGACTGAAGTTACCTAGCTATGTCTAGTTGTATTGGTGGCGACTTTTCAGTTGGTAACATCCATAGAGGCGGATCTTAACTTGTGCATTCTATCATAGAAGCAGGGTGGGTGGTGTACTGGGTCACCAGTGGCTTAGGTATGGAGCGAGACCGAGCATTGTGATGATAGGGGCGACACTCTTGATGGAGGAGATATCGATAATGGAGGAGGATGTTGTTAGAGGAGTTGGTGGAGGAGGGGAGTAAAGGGGAGGAAGACGAATAACGATGGTGCGGGTTCTCATAAATTCAATAAACATGGAGAGTAGAATTTAGATACTTTGACGGAATTCGCTATGTTTAGAGAGTTCAACAGATAATTGATAAAGATTATAGAATTCGTGTTGCAAAAATCTCGAGTTCGATATTCTCATAACTATAAAAAATATTGGACGTATATCCATCAAAAATCATAAAAAAATATCCACATTCATACACGTAAAAAAAGCAGAAAAATATCAAATTTTAAAAATAATTACTATTCATATCCGAAAAAATTTAAAACACGCAATCGTTACATATCCCCATTTGTATTCAATTGACTTGTCCCGTGATCAATGGACACGTGTAACATAACATGAAGGATGCAAAAGTAATTACGAAATATCCACAAGATTATCAGCGCAAAAAGTCCCAAACTATGATCGCAAAATCGTTGTAGAGTTCCCAGATACACGGACCTGGGCCGTCGGATAGAACCCGGTGCGGTGACGATAACACACGATTACCCATCCGAAGCGTACGTACGGACTCCCCGCAAAAGAAAAATGGAAAATCAAAACCCTCAACCAGGTGGGCCCACGCCAGAAGGCACAGTCCCCACCGTCCGATCGTCGCCATCGATCTGACCGATCAGATCGACCATCTGGCCCCACAGTTCCACGGACAGGACAAACGGGCAAGCAGCCCCTGCAGGTGCACGTGAACAAGGCGGGGTCATTACCGTCATTCCGCCGCCGCTGGAGGCGTACGGGGCCGCTGCTTCCCTCGGAGCTCCGCGTCGGCTGACCCGTCGCCGTTCCAATTGCCCCATCGATTTGAATTTATTTACGACCACGCCCCTGCTCCCCTTACTTTTTCGGATCTTTTTTTATGACCCTAATTTTATTTTTTTCGGTCTCTCACTAATTTGTCACTAATTAGATGAAATCATTTGGGATTAGTTTAAACATTGTTTAAGTTGCATTTTTGCACTTCGGATTAGTTCAAATCTTTTGTACCTACCATATGTTTTCTTTGCAACAATCTTTCATGGAGGTTCCCTCTCATGTCCACAATTTTCTTTAACATTTAAAAAATCGAAAAGTCAAATGTATATGGAAAAAATACTTAATATAAAGGAATGCTTTTACTCTCTCTCTCTACAAATTGTTCCTACGTCAACGGAGGAATGTTCCAAATATTTATCGCCAATATAAAGCTATACATAAGACTTTGATAAATGGAGAATATAACTAGTCAAGATTTTAGATGAAGTTAAAATTTTACTTGGGCTAGCCAACTTATGGACATTTAAGGGACAAGAAAAATCAACATGAATAAAATAGTAATCGATCAAAGGGATTTTTACTTGGCAGATTATATAAACTTTTTAAATTATCCCTACGACCTTTTGCACAATGTAATTACCTCATCGACCCAGGAAATTACCTCAAGAACACTAAGGGCCCGTTCGGTTTGGGAATAAGCAGGAATAAGGATGGGGAATAAGGATCTATTCTCTGTTCGGCTGGAGGATAGGAATAAGGAGAATAAGGTGAAATAAATGTAGGTAAGGTGGGATAAAGATATGAATAAGAGTGAAATAAGATGGATAATGGGAATAGTCGTACCACTGGGAACCGTGTCGGGAGGAGAATTGACCCCTTATTTCAGGGCTTATTCTCCTACCAAGCAGGGCCTAAGTGTCCGTTTGGTTGGCGGGTTAAGGCGGGTTAAATTGGTATAGGGTAACCCGTTTTTGGATTTTGGTGTTTGGATAGAGGGTTAAACCGGGGGTGAATTAGAAGTGGGTTTGAGGTGATATGATTGTACTGAAGTTTGAAAAAGTGAGTAGTTATAGTGATGTGATTGTATTGAAGTTTGGAAAAGTGAATAGAAGTTGGTAGTTTATAATTTTTATATGATAAGATGATATAATATATTATTTTTTGATTGGATTGATGATGTAAAATTGATTTATTTAATTTTTTAAAAAAAGGAATAAAGTGGGGCCCACAGGGAGAGAGGGGGATGCGGATTAAGGACGGTACCCGATAGTCGAACGCTACCTAATGAGTTTCAAACAGATTAACCGCATGCTTCATGGGTAAGAGTTGACAAGTTTACGGGGTCAAGGGGGATATTTCAAAGATCGTGGAGGTATTTGGCAAAGTTTACAGGGTATGCTGGGTAAAAATCCCTTGATCAAAATACCTTTCTTGCCCTGCCAATCATTTTTAATTATTATCTAAATTACCCCCTAATCAAAGGGCATAACAAAGATGGCATTTCTATAATTACCCCCATTAAGGGTACCAAGACCAACCATTTCCCCATTCTCTATGTTTTCCTACAACTTCACCTCTAAGAAGGAGAGAGACTAAAAAACAAGTTAGAGAGAGAGAGAGTGGAGGGGTCCAAAGTGTGAGTTGTTCATATTAATATTAGTACTAAAAGAAGATTAATTAATACTATTTTGTTCATGGCCCAATTATTTAAATCCCACCACTTTTACCCATTGGGGGACCTCTGCATCGGCTCTCTTGTGCTGCTGCACTCTCTCTGCTCCCCCTCCTGCTGCAGCTCGCCGACTGTGCCCCATCGATCAAATCGATTCGAGCCAACGCCAACGCCACCGACGATCGCCATTGCCACCACTCTCCACAGATCGAACCTCAGCAGATATCTGACTGGTGGCGACGACAGTTCCCCTCCTTTCGCTGTTAGTTATCTGCCTCTTGCTCTGTTTTCTTGCTTTCGTTTCTTATCAAGTGGCAAATGACTCGAAGGAGAGCAACACAGCCGGTGAGATGTCGAGGAGTTTGAGTTTGGGATGTGACTTGAGATGGGTCGTTGAGGGATTTGTAATTGGAAACAGCTGCACGCCACATTTTGAGATTTATGAGCTACTCGTCCTTCATACAAATTAATTCTTGTTCTTCCATGTTTCCCTTTTGTGGAAAACATTTCAGTGGTATGGGTTTCTGGTTCTTTTCTCTATGTTTCGGTCTACGAATAATGGCGAAAGATTGGATCTTTCCACGGCCCATTCTCTTCCTCTGGACCTGCATTTACTACTTCAACAGCTTGCTTGTCCTCGAGAGGGGGAATCTCTGAGCTCCCTTTTTTTCCTCCAACTGCTACTTATTTAGAGCGTTATTTATTATTGTTGTTGTTTGATATTTGCCAGATGGGTTTTTGCGGGATTTGCGAGTGTGGTGGTAATTGGTGACCATTTTGATCCCAGTGCCTGTCACACCCTCCATCCGCATGTGTACTTTGTGAACTCCAGACATTCTTGCTTCACTTAATATTTTATCTTATTTTTCTCACTTCTGTTACTATTTCTTGATCATGAATGTCTCTGCAAGTTTTGATCTTTTTTCTTCTTTCTCGAGAAAAAAAAAACTTGCGATTGATATCTTCTTTTTTGGGGGTTTTCTTGTTCTTTAGACTTGCATTTAATTCTCTATCCCCTCTCCTTTGCCACCTGCACGTATTTCCTTGTTATGGGAACCTCTTAACTGCATCCTGCCCTTACCCCTTACCCACTTCTAAATTAGATCTACATTTATTTGCTTGTTGCCCTAGTTTGAGTAATGGGCTTCTCTTTGCTATTATTTCTCACAGCCTGAAGTTTGGTGGATTGAGATCTTCACTGGTATCCATTTTGTTTCTGGGGGCGTTGGTTATAGATTATCCTTCGGAATAAAGGCAATCACTTCTCTTTTTGTTGTTAGCTTCTTTCAGATAAACGTGCTGAAAGATCAAAGCAAGAATCTGCTTTAAAGGCCTTATTTCCCACGCTTTTTCTTTCTTTCTGTCAGAAAAAATTAGCCCATATCCGAGAATGGGGATGAAGTAAAAGCAGGTTCTGCGTGCTTGCATTATGTATTAGCTTAGATAAATTATAACTATTTTCGGGTGCTGGTATTTAGAAGTATGTGGTAGTTTCGACCTTGTGATCACTTCCACTCTTATTTATACTTCTGCTAAGCATGGCTTTTAGTAACCCTTAGCGATGGAACAACTGAGATGTTTTTTTCTTGTGTTTGTGATTCTGTTCATGTCTAGTGGTTCTTTGTCTAGTTCATGGGCTGTGTGGCTATGCCTACTATTTGAGAACCTCTCAGTTTGTTATTTTTCTCGTCTTTTAATTTCTTGTAGCTGAAGTGTCACCAAGTTGGTGGTTTCTTACTTGGGGCCTACGAAGTGTTTGTCAATTGTGCTCTTTTTCCAGCCCAATTAATTGGACTTGTTGATGGCAGTTCGCTTTCATTAGTGAATCTGTCTAATATATTGCTGTTTGCTCTAAATTTCCTGTCCATTTCTTTGTCTTTCATGGAGCATTGCCACCACGGTGGGTTTGAACTTTGATATCTTTAATTCTGTTCGGACATGCTTTACTATGCATTTCATCAAGTTCTCACAAAATATGGTAAGATAAGACGGAGAATGTAAGTAGTGTTTCTGATACAGTGGCATTCTATATTTCTGAATAATCTGTTGTTTATAGCAGTTCTCAAAGACATTTTTTTCTCAAAAACTATTTTGTTTACTGAACGTTCAGGAAAACATGGCTTATCAAAATCTATTTCTGATACAGTGGCATTCTATATTTCGGAATAATCTGTTGTTTATAGCAGTTCTCAAAAACATTTTTTTCTCAAAAACTATTCTGTTTACTGGAAGTTCAGGAAAACGTGGCTTATCAAAATCTACAATTCTAGTGAGTTTGGTTGTCTAATGCAAGATTTATGGTTTGATCCATTTGCATAGTCAGAAAATGATGGATGTTGTAACTCACAACTATGAATTATTAAAAACTCATCAAGTAATCTCAATCTAGAAATGCTCTTTTTAGATTTTTCTTGGAGTTTGGCATCCAGGAAAAAAACAGTTTCTAAAGTTGTGCGTGCATGCATCATAAAGCTGTTAGAAGTAGGGCATGCAATTGAACCAGTTTCATATAAACCATGTTGGTATGGCTATGGAGATAATGGAGAATGAGATTTGCCACCAGACTGCCTTAATTGAGTCATAAAGCTTGAAAATGACATCCTTCTTTATTGCCATATGTGAGTATTTTATTCCCATGGACTTCTATTGCCAAAGAACTTAAAGAAGTGAGCAAAATACTTAATTTGTTCAGTATAAAAGATTTTTTTTCTTTCTTGGCGTTCCTCATTCCATTTATGAGCATTTCCTTTTTGGCATTTTTTTGCAGTTGCTCATTCCAACCTGTGGGTCTTTTCCACAGCACTTTTGAAATGGAGGAGGTCTTAGTGCAGGTATTGTTATATATTGTCCACTCAAAGATGGAATCGGAACTTTTTTAGATTTATTGGCCATTTGCATCTAGAATGCATCTTGTGTAATATTGCCTTTCACCAACTTTTTTCTAGTTTTTTTGTGTCTACTTCTCTTAGAAATTTTGATTTTATGACAGACTACTACTATGGAAAAGGGTGGCAGCGTGGTTCTAGATATTGAGAGCCTGGTGCAATCGGCTGATAAAAACTCTGGAAGCCCCAAAATGACGGTATACATCTTCTAAATTATTACTCACATAGTCAATTTGATACATTTGGAACAAGCTTTTCTTATTACACTAAATGGTAATTTGTGTTGACGTGACCGTCTATAGATTTTTATAATTTATATCTTGAACAGAAAGCTCTTTCTCGCAAGGGTTCATCAAGGATGGAGAGGAGAAATGCTGAGGATACAGATGCGGATGATGCAAATAAAAAGTTTATTGTCAAAGGTATGTATAAACCGACACTTGTTGCTCATCATATTTACGTGTTCGATCATTTTTACTCGGACACCTTGAGAATAGGATTTTCCTTCTAAAATGTCTTGTTTCTAGACAAAATATGAACAATAATTAGTATCTGTGGGGGCTTTTCTCAGATTTCTGTACAAGGAAGCAATCCATAAAGCATTAAAACTACGATAAAGTAGGATTTGTGTCTAAATCCCCCCAAAGTAGAGGTGTAAAAACAGCATTAAGCAGAGTGATTATCCACTGTAAGAAGTTTAACATTGTAGAGTGGACTAAACTTTCAGCCTGATCGCACTCGGGGTTACAACAGATCCATTAAAAATATGTCAAATCACATTCATGTTGTGGATGTTCAAGGCATACTCAACATTTCTTCCTAGAGAAAAAACGATAGTTACTTTGTAAAAGATATAGTTTTGGTTTGCTTCGGAAGTTGCTTCATGTTACTTTTTGTAATGGGATTTTTACCCACAAACCTTAGAAACATTGTAAAATACCTTTTCGACCTTCTAAACATCATTATTACTCCCTCGATCATGTAAACTTGCTAACTCTTACTCCACAGAACATGTGATTAATAGACATCTATTTGTCCATCAAAGGTAAATGGAATCCGTCAAAAATAGGACTTTTGTACCCTTTATTGTTTATGTAATTTACAACATATATCCTTCCTCCACCCCTAACTCCTCCCTTTTGCCCCGCTCTTCTTTCTGTCCCAAGTGAAGGAACTAGAGTGCGCGTGCCAGCTGCCCCCCCCCCCCTCCCCCAACGAGCTTTTTCCCGGAAGGGGCATGGCCCCCTCCGTATTGCCCGCTCAGGGCATGGCAACACAATATTTCCCGGTCAGGGCATTGATCGGCAAACGGTTTGCCGATCGGCGAACCGTTCGCCGATCAATCCCAAAATCGTTGTTGTTTGGCATTGATCGGCAAACGGTTCGCCGATCGGCGAACCGTTCGCCGATTGGTAGGCGTTCCCCTAACGCATTGCAGCCGCACCGCTCAATTGGGTTTATCGATCAGCGAACGGTTCGCCGATCAATGCCCTGACCGGGAAATATGATACTGACATGCCCTGAGTGGGCATTACGGAGGGGGCCATGCCCCTTCCGGGAAAAAGCTCTCCCCCAACACCTCCGCCTGTAGCTCCTTGGCACTGCCCCCCTTCTGAGCACTGCCATCAGCAGGTCCGCACCATGCTCGAGTGAACTCTACGCACGGAGCCTTCGTCCTTAGCTTCCAGGATACGTGCGAGAACCCATCTAGCCGAGCACGAAGAACCCCTTCCTTCGAACTCCGAATTTGCGAAACCCCCTCCAACATCACTCACCTTGGTTGTGGGCAGTCGTGTCTCAATCGAACCATAGCTCTTGATCCATCGACAGAGGTCAGAATCACCGGCCTCGCCTCGGCTTCCCCTTCCCAAGTCTATACCTTAAACACCACAGCAAAGCATCGACCCTCACCAAAAGCTTCCACCTAGAGCTCTTCGCCAGACCATTTTCCGCTAGAGAAGCTATGTGCTCCATTGTTTCAGATTTCCCGAAATTTCGGCGAAATTTCGGTTTCTACACCCTACCGAAATTGAAATCTCGATATATACCATTCCTTCACAAATCTAGGTCGATTTTGGCCGAAATTGGCAAAATCTCATCGAAATTTTGATGAAATTTCGAAATTGTTTCGTTTTTTTCAACATCTCAAAAAGAAATCGAAATCGAGATTTAAAACTTTGATGTGCCCCCAACCCAAGCAACATGCCAAACCAAAGGGGGTGCTGGTAACTTTTTTAATGGCGGAAAGAGCTTCGCTCTGGCCACTGTGCGTGGCCGGAGGTGGTGGGATTTACATTGGATTGAAAAGGGAAGCGGGCGAGAACGAAGGGAGATGCCCGGAGAAGAAGGAAACAAAGGGAAACGGTTGCCTGACCCTCTCCCTGAATTTGGAAAAAAAAACATTTTCATGATCGGAAGGGATGGTTTATTCATGAAAATAGAAAAATTTTGATTATTGGGTGGACATATGGAGATGCGGTCAAGAGAGGGAAAATAAAGAGGATGAGGAAGAAGGAGAATGGAGGACGGAGATGAAGAGGTTGAAGATCCACCATCCAATTCTCCTTCGGTTAGATTAACCCACGTTATTGACTCTAGTGAAATTAAAATTAATGGCCGGGTCTGTGAGGTAAGATGGGGCAAGTTTACCAGGTCAAGGGAGTAATAACAATGTTTAGAAGGCCGAAAAGATAATTTACAATAATTCTAGAGTTCGTGGGGGGAAAAAGTCCCTTTTATAATTAATTTTTTGTTACATGAATAATGGTTTGCTCATTTCTTATCTTGATTTTACAGTGGTGTGTTCACAACTTGACCATCTGAAGCAGCCATCTCTGTCAAACAAATCTCTGATGGCAGTGACTACTTCTGTTAACAATACCTCTATTGGCGATATGGGTGAGGGACGGAACAAGAGATTCAGCCATTGGACCACCATTCATCCAAGGAAAATCCTTCTCTTTTTTGCATCAATGTAAGTTTTCACATCTTTTATACTTGGGGTATGTTTATATTTTTCTACAAGTGTTTGTTTTTCATCAGTGTTTAGTCGTGGAATCTCAACTTTGATCTATGGGTTTAAATATTGATTTGATCTCACCTCAACAAAATTATGTGAGGGATGCATTGGAGATTTATCACCGATATCATTGGAAAACTGTGGAAGTTGCCTAAAAGGTGATCTTATCACAAACAAAAGGCCTCATAATTCTTAAATAAATATAAAAGATGGCAATGAACACTTATTAGTTACTGGGAATGTGTGTTTAGGAGGGTTCACTAATATTGCATCATTACTGGATCCTGATATCTCTTCAGAAGTAAAAAAACAACTTATAACGGGTAAAACAGCTCATTACAAATTTGCAAGTTTGATGCTACAAGGAAATGCATATGAAATAAATAATTCGTAGTTAAATAAGTACGTTTTTTATTCCAACTACACTGTCAATGGGAACCTGTATTTTGGATGGTAATGTATAAAGTAGCCCATTGTTTATAATGTTAGTGCTGATTGTCTTTTGCAAGTATATCTTAATGTCATTAATTAATGCTAACTTTAAAAAATATTTGCACATACACCATCCCTCTTGAATTAATTCCTGATGCCCAAAAAGGACGACTTGGGAAAAATATTGTTGCGCATGCATTGCTTATCACACTGAATTCTAAATCTCCAACATGGACACCCAAAATATAACATAGAACTTTAAGTTGTATGATACCAAATAGAAGTGCTTTCTATTGGTCGCTATATGTTCAGGAGGTAGTGAATCTATAGTCGTACATGTTTAAACCCATGAAGTGGTTAATGACCCATTGTTTAACCCTTTGATTCAGACCATTAAGTTTCATGTGATAACGGGACCCGTTGTTAATTCAACTCTTAACCATCGATTTATCTACGAGTTGGTTTGAAAGATGCATAAATATGATGGGCATGTCAGGAGCTTCTGAAATGGTTACTACCATTGACTATCTCCCAACTCCAGCGTTGTTTTTAAGTTGGATAATCGCAAAATAGCATTATCCTTTCTCGATCTCATTCTGAAGTGAACTTGCAGCATCTTAGTAAATTCCTAGGCTTACACCTAGACACAACAACCATGGCGCTGAACACGTTAGTACCGGTAATAGGGAGTGAGATAGCTGAACTGTTTTCCATTGACTGAAATGTATGATGTAGAATCTGAACTGTTTTCCATTGACTGAAATGTATGATGTAGAGTCTATGTGTTCCCCACTCATCATCCACATAATTCTCTACCATTTGCAGGTCCAGCATGGGGACAATGATACTCATATATTTCACGCTCGCAATCAACCGAAGAGGCGGAATGTAGTAGCAACAACTTTTCTGTCTGTTTTCCACACAGCATCTGGGTGTCTTAGCAGTCTGTGGTTGTGGGAAGGAATGTTGAAAGCAACGGAGAGTTGAAAATTGGGAGTTAGAAGCATCTACATGTCAGTGGGTGGATGAGTGGCTGTTGACGCTCATCAAAATGCCCATTGGGGGAGAAAAGATGGCACCTTTCTAGCAAGTTGGCAGCATTTTCGGGTCCCAGAAATAATATCATGTAGGTAATATGCACATGTTCCTTACCTTTTTGTGGAAACCATCTTCTATAAGATTTGTGTTGTTGTAAGCGGAAGATGCGGTGGTTTGGGTGTTGCTTTGTTAGCCTTCTTGGAGCATTGATGCCGGAAATTTTGGCTGAATGACATTCAGGGGATGAGTCTGTGCCTTGTTGGCTTCCAACATTTTTACTGGTTGTGTTACTCTTGTTATTTGTATTAAAGAATGTGTGTAAGTTCCAAAAAAGGTCTTAGTTGTGAATGAAATTTGGACCTAAATTAGCTTATGTATCATGTTGATATATCTTCATCAAGCTGTCATGGTGCGAAAATGATGACAAATTATTCTGGTTGCATTGATAAATGATGCAGCAATGTTATTCTCTTGGGAGGAAAAAGAGAAGAGCTCACTTAGGCAAGAAGGGTAGGGAATGGCATGGAGCTGGTCTATAGGAGATTAGCGAGAACAATAGATCGTTTAGATTTGCAGTTGGGTCTGCGATTGACATTGTTGTGGTGAGGGAGTTGCAGGGTCAAAGTTTTGTCTTCACGTGGGTACCATAGATGCAAGAGGGTAGGGATGTGATCCCTTGTTCTTGTGAACACCATGGCAAATGTCATAGGGGTGTGATCTCAACTTCAATTTTTGAGATTAACCAATGAGGTGTTAGCTTCTCGCAAGCTACTCGGTCTTCCTCGATGCGTGTAGATGAACACCAGCACCTCGAATAACCACGTCGCTCGAATACTTGAATACAAACACACAAGGATACAAGAGCAACGACATTAAAGTCTTTAGGTTATTAGCAAGAGACTCACTCTCATGTATGTTGTTTACAAATGAGTTTTACTCCTTTTATACACAAGGGGCATTAATTATTACATGTACAATGAATGTAAAGACTCTTTATCTTCTGTGAAGACCCTTCGTCTTTCGATGTAGCTTTTAACATTCCTTGACTCTTCATCTTCCGTGCAATCCTTTTGTATTCTGCAATCGAAGCCACATTGCCTGCACCATCAGCATGCCATGTTGTTTGCCATATCAGCATGTCATGTCATTAGTGGGACCAGTGTTCATACGTAGGATGTTGCAGCTCTGCTACGTCAAGTGTCATCGAACACTTGTGTTATGCTAAGGGGAACACGCAGTATCTGAACCTTCGTGCGGTAAACCCCTTTCCTTAATTGTCCATGCACTAAGGTGAAATCCTTCGAAACTTCATTGTGTGGCCACCGAACCACACATGCGTGCGATAACCAATATCGCATACTATTCCCGTACCTCGAGAGTTGGAAGTGTTACAGCAAGGTTAGTTGTGGTCAAGGGTATTGTCCATATAAGATGGGACGGGTCCGGATCGTTTCAAAAAATGTGGACTCTACTCGAGGGTAAACTCGTTGCCCAAATTTACCTCCAGTTTGGGATCAGGTTATGCCACAACTAGTCATCAATCCTATGCTATGATCCATGGAGGATTGGGTTTGACTCCTCGCTACGAGGAAGGAGGGATTTGCATTCCAGCACTCCTAAGGCGCGCTATTAGAGGGCGAAAGTCATTATGGATCATTCATTCCGCTCGACTTCCCAAGAAATTGCCCTAAGGGCCTGTTTGGTTACTGGGCTGGGTTGGGTTGGGATATCTTCCTGTGAATAGTAGTTGTTTAGAGGGTTGGGATGGTTGGATGTAATGTGACATTGATTATGTGTTATATTAACTTTTTTGATAATTATAATGTGTTTTTTATGTTAATAAGTGTATTTGAACAATGTTAAAAGTCATTATACCAAAGAAATTATAGGGTCAATACAAGTATTTTCCAACCCATGAATGCAGGGTTGGAGACAGGGATATGTCAAGATACCCGAGATTACCCTGGCAACCAAACATGCCCTAATTGTACGTCATTATGAATCATTCGTTCTACGGTTCTTCCATCGCCGTTATTTCCTGTTTGTGTAGTCGATTTGCATTTTGCTTCCATCATGCGCAACATCATCGCTGGTCTTTGTGCCTTGTTCCTCGATAATGATTAATAAGTAACTCACTTCCTTCACAATCCACTTATCTTCTCGTTCTCCCATCTCATATTTAGGTTCAGCAATCCTTCATCCGTTACCATACTTGGAATCATGGTCACATCCTTCGAGTATTCCCTTTTTGGACTCCAACCTTCATGTCTTTTCTAATTTTGCACCTCTAGAATATTCGTTAGGGTTTGATTACGAATGAAACACATAATAGCAAAAGGATAATAATATTTATCCATTTTTTTATAAAATTTAATTAGGTAATTTACATAATAAAAAATAAAATTTTTGAAACTACAAAAGGGTCCCGTAAAGGATTAATTTGTAATTATAAAAAACAGGAATATAAAAGAAGCAAATGTCATAGAATAAACTAAATATATAATGGGTGAACTTGCAGAAAGAATAAATAACTTTAATTAAATTGCACCGAATTCCAATTACTTCTAAAAAACCAAATGGTTTAAATAGTTCGGTTTTGGGGCCATAATCTCGATGATCAGTGGGCCTACAGGTCGAGCCCATGCCCGCGCATTTAGGGCCCAAGCCCGCAACCCGATCCGCAATATCATGGGTCAGGCTCGTGTTGGACCGGCCCGTGATGTTCAGACTCTGGTAGCTTTAAAATACAAATGAGCCATCAAATTATTCCAATCTTGTCCGCATTCTAATCGAAACAATAGATACTCACAAGGTTGTAAAAGTCGGTAGTCGTACTCGATCGGCTGGGTCACTGACTAAGGATTAATCGGCAGTCGGACGACTAATCGAATTTAGTGGGACTTTAATCGGCTTTGCAATTTATGATTATTTTAAATATATAATTCATTTTTATACATATATTTACATAGATTTTGTACATTTTTATACTATCATAATAAAATAAAAGAATAATTGAATTTAAATAAAACATTGAGCATAATAAAAAATATAATAAATTTACTTATAAAAAAGCAAAACATTAAAAAAATGGTATCTCCAAGCAAAAATTAATCGATTAGTGTACCTAGTCGGAATTAGTCGGTACTCAGTCGGCCACCCCACTGACTAGACTAGTCAGATCTACTAGTCGGGCCAATCGGACGACTTTCAACACCGGATACTCGTACTCGATAACATACCATTTTGGATCTGCATCTCATATCGATTTGATGATTCAAGATTAGAAAAGGGGAATATAGGATAGCATACCTTGCCCATGATTACCAGGATTCGATAAGCTCTTTCTTTTCACTTTATCATTTACTCCGATAACTTCTTTTTTATTACTTTTTTGTGATGGATTCTTTGAGATGCATTGTCGGTCGGAGACAGATATGCAGAGCTGAAAGATCCACGTTTTCCATCATTTCATGAAATGGAGGATACCATGAATCGATCACAGTAACTGTTTCTATAATATATACACTATTGTTCGGGGAAAACGTTACGTTATATTCGAATTTTATTTTTGTGTCAGAAACATTGTATTCATCTTATATTTTTTTCTTAATGTGAATCCAATTCACATCTTCATCTTATATTACGTACTGTACTGCATTGATTCGTAGACGAATCTCCTTCGAGTCCTCCGTCGCATTGAAAATCTAATTTCAAGTACTCGGAAAAAAACACATCTCTCACCTCCGTTCCATATTTAATTCTTGACTTTTACAACAACAAAAAAACAAGGCGTTTTCTCACATTAAGTAGGATCGACTAATATGGGTTCTTGGTATCCATTCATATTTATTTTTTTTATCTTTCTCCGACTTAGATCCAAGTAACTAATATCCAAGCTTCTTTGTCGATAGTCAACGGCCCATTTTGCTTGTGGGCCTTAGAGAAGTGATGGGCTTGTGTCACAAACATAATAATATCTATAAAAATACCATTTTATGTGTGCATAATATCAGTTTTTTTTCATACTTAAACATGATCGTGATGAGATCTTAGAAAGGGCAATTTGCTTTTCTTTTAAGATTTTGTTTGATGTTCGTTGTTGAGATGGACATACATCTTATGCCTTTATTATGTCACCCATCTCAATATGCTCTTCTAATGTTTGTGAAATTAATTAATAATATAACGTTGCTTTTCTCCCACTATTTCCTACATATCTTGGGAAAATTATATATTGGTTTTATTTATTTGAAATGCAAAGGCAGATCATTGCACGATGGTGTCAAATGTCCAAAGTCCATTAGGAAAGTTTTTTTAAAAAAAAAAAACGAAAGTTGACCATCTTTATTTTTATTAAAGATAATAATGTAATGCGGACTTCCGATCATATCACCTTCTCTCCTTTTCTTTTAAAAGTATGGATTTTACACTTTTATCTTTTTCGAGTTTGTCCACTTATACTTGGGTTTCTTATAGGTAAGCCTCTCTTAAATTCTGCAATATCAGTTATACCTCTCTCTCCTTTTTACAACATCAATAATGTCTCTCTATTCTTATAGAATTCACAGTTTTACCCTTCCGTTAAGGTAAATTAGAGGCAAAGAGAAAAAACAAAGAGGGGGAAGTGTGAACCTTGATAGAATTTAGGGGCACAACTGATATTGCTAAAAGGGAAAACCATAACTGATATTACATAATCTAAAAGGTGCATGATTGTAAAAAAACGTAAGTATTACTGTGAATTTTTTTGCAGTTACACTTGTGTTTCTATGTTGGTACAAAATGCATAATACCTCCCCTCTGTTTTACACGTGTGCCACTATATTACACTAACTGAAAAACAATATCCTGGAATTTGTAAGAATATAAAAGCACAAGTGTGCTTGTAAAAAGTTAGGTGTATAAGTGTTATTGGAAAAAGTTGAAAAAATAGAAACGGTAAAATCCCATGATTTTAACTCTAATTTAAAATGGAAAAAATGGAAGGTGCAAAATAAATTCAATTTCAGATATGTCAACAAATCATCAATTATTATCTATATACCTCTTTAAAGTTGGATTTGTAACCCAGCTTTTGACACGTGGCAACTCTCTCCATCCCTTCCACTTCTCTCTCTCCTCACTCTCTCTCTCCCCCTCTCTCCACCAATCATTATCTCTCTCCCTCTTTCTCGCGAGCTTTTTCCATTAAGGGCATGGCTTGACAAGAATGTCCGGTTAGGGCATGGGATTTAAAAAATTCCCAGTTAGGGCATCGATCCGATCGGCAAACCGTTCGCCGATCGCTGCTTCCACTGACACCGATTGAATTATATATATATATATATATATATATATATATATATATTAAAAATAATATATAACATTATTTTAGAAAATTTTTAAAGTTTTTATTATTTAAAATAGCTGGCATGTCAAAATCGATTGAATTTTATATATTAAAAATAATATTTAACATTATTCCGAAAAACTTCTTAAATTTTATACTATTCAAAATAATATAAAATTATTTGGAATAGTAATCAACAAATAAATTCGGTCGATTGTTTGTCGATTACTTTTCCAAATAAATTTATATTACTTTTAATAATATAAAATTTAAAAAGTTTCTGAAATAATATTATATATTATTTTTAATATATATAAAATTCAATTTACATCGAACATCCAGTTATTTTAAATAATATAAAATTTAAAATATTTTTCGGAATTATATTATATATTATTTTAATATATATAAAATTCAATCAACGTCAGTAGAAGGAGAGATCGGCGAACGGTTTGCCGATCGGCGAACCATTCACCGATCGGTACCTTGACTGGGAATTTTTTAAATCCCACGTCCTAACCGGGCATTCTTGTCAAGCCCATGCCCTTAATGGGAAAAAAGCTCCTTTCTCCCTCTCTCACCCATTTCTCTCTCTCCCACTTACTCTCTTTCTCTACTCACTCTCTCCACCGATCTCTATCTCCCTCTCTCCTCTCCATTTCTATTCTCTCTCAAACCCACCTCTCTCTCCCTTTCCCCTCTTCTCTCTCTCTCCCCTCTTTCTCTCTCAACTCTAATATATTTATCAAATTAAAAATTATAAATCTCATATTTTCCTTTACATCTATTATTTTAATATTTATATATACCCACATGTTTGTGATTTTGTATTTGAATGATTTTATATTTTTCAATGGAGACATAATTTTAAAGAAAATTTAATTTTTAATAAAAAATGAATTTTTGTAAATGATATTATCTGAAGCAAAATCTTTTCAAAAGATAAATAAATTATACGCAATATGTTCCTCTATAATTATAATTGCAAAATAAGCTCCAAATACATTATTATAATTTAACCTTTTACTTTCATATTTTACTCTTAAAAATACTTTCTAAATGTTATGTTGATATTTTATAATCAAAATAATAATTATTGATTAATTTATAAATATATTAAAGACAATGATGATTGCACATAGTACAATTAAGATGATGCATAACGTATTTTATTTTCCACCGTGAAGCATGGGTATACATCCTAGTAGGGATGAGAATCGGGTCAGGTCGGGTCGAACCCAGCCTAGCCCAGCCCGAGCCCAGTTGCAATTTTCGGGCTTGCGGATCAGGCCTAAGTCCGTTGAATTTCAGAAATTGTAGCCCAAGCCCTAGCCTGGGCCACTAGTACATGGGTCGGGCCAGGCCGGGCCGGTCCGCTATATTAGAAAAAATATTTTGAACGTGAATAGAATACACATTTAATATGCAAATATACATATTGAATATGTATTTCTTCAAAACATGACCATAGTTGATGTCTAAATAGCGTAAAATAATGACAATTTAAAAAGGAAGATGTACTGTATTATTAGAAATCAGAAATTACATATGGAAAAAATCACAGGCATATAATCGAGCCTACACTCGAACCTATACTCGGGCCGGCCCGCGGGCTTCGGGCTCGGGCCCAAGCTTGCCTGAACCCGGTCTGAAAACTAGATCGAGCCAAAAATCAAGCCCTAGCCCGCACATTATCGTTCGGGCTCGGGCTTTATCGGGCCAGGCATCGGACTTAGGGATGCAAACAGATGCGGATATATCCGTATCCGATCCGTCACCGTATCCGTTTTATACAGATTTTGACATCCGTATCCGTATCCGTTTTAAAATGGATACGGATATGGATATCATTTTGATATCCACAAATATCTGTATCCGTATCCGTATATCCGTTTTCATATATAAATATAGTCATAGATTTATTTTTAACCATATAAAACATAATTCTCTACCTCATTTTATCATATTTATGTAATTTTTATGATACAAACACATTTAGTAAATTAATATCATGTATTTTGCATCCAATTCTTATATATTTAAGTCGATTCTATTGAGTATTTCTAACATTACTCATGTGCGATCAGTATCGGTTTTACATCCGTATCCGTTTTTTAAGGATATGGTAAGATAGTTTTAATATCGGTCAATATCCGCATCCACATCCGTATTCGTATTAAAAAACAGATAAGGATATGGTAATACCTATATCTGTATCCGACCATTTGCATCCCTAATCGGACTGGGTCGGGCCGGCCCTACCCAATACTCATCCCTACATCTCAGTATATACTAAAGTTGGATTTCACTCAATATTTAACCACAACCGAACACCTGGAAGTTTCCATTATGACTTCTCCCATCTTCTTCTATCATGTCTCTTTTCTCTCTTCTTTCCTCTATCTCCCCCACTCAGGCTTTCTAAATTTAAAACTAAGGGATTTTATTTATAGCTCGATAATAAATAGTTAGATGATATTTACTTTTAATATTATTAATTTTTTCGATTATGGATGTTGTACGTAGTTTGATACTAATTGAATCGAGAAATATTTTTTAGAGCGATAAAAATATAGACAACAATTGATGTAGATACAAAATGTAATGTTCCGCTTCAATTCAAATTTATTGTAAATATTATGAAGATTCCGAAATATATTTGAAATTTCATAAAACATTCAAAAGAGATATATAATGCAATTTACCGTATTCTCTTCAAATTTAGTATAAATGTTCCAAAAAAACTAAATATATTGGCATGCATTATTATATAAATATTAATTTAAAATAAAGTTACATTATTGAGGGAAAAATTTATTTGGTTCACTATATATTTTATAGAATATTTTTCATACCAATTTTAAATTAGTAAAATAAATGCAAGTCAATCCACAAAGTTAAAAAAATAAAAATTCTAGGAGGATTTAAATCACCATATATCACCATGATCTCACGTCAAATTCAACTAAATTCGACGCTTCTATCATCTCCATCAAGACTATCACATTTTAATGGTCTCAAAATTACTGAAATTGGCCATTATCTAGATGGACATGTTCGGAATGTTTGTTTAAAATAAAATTTGAAACACATGTTCCACTCAATAAACTAAGTAAATCTCCATAGGTTTACTTCAAAAAAATAAAAAAATCAATAAGAAAAATGATCGGGTGTAGCTAGTTGGTATGTATGTATGTATGTTTGTATGTGTGTATATGTGGGCCCTTCCAATGAGATGGGTCTTTACAAAAAATCAGAAAGCCACTATCAAATCTGAAAATTTTGTAACAATTTTATAAATTTAAATTGCACATTGCAAAATAAAGATGATCATACTGTTATGTAAAATATATCACCCATATTGTAGCAAATATTTTTTGTCAAATACATTAATATTTTCATAAATCTTTCGTGATATACATATTATGTTAATATTTATTATTAAATTTATAAATTGTAAAATAAATAGAAAAAAAATTCTAAACGACGTGGTTTTCCATGCATCCATGAAAGATCCACCTTATTGGAAGTTTCCCATATATATGCATGTATATGTGTATATGTATGTGTGTGTGTATATGTGTATATATATGTAGTATATATAAAATAAAAGTCAAGGGAGCAAATAAAGGGGATTCTTGAAAAAAGAGATGAAGCAACGAGAACAATGGATGAGGAGAAAATGAGAGATGACCCATTTGAGCTCTAGTCCCTACAAAGTGGATCTCATCACCTTCTTTTGCCTCAACAAATCCCCTCAGCACTCACTATCTGTAAAGGGGAAGGAAAAGGAAGTGATGTGCTTCACCAACACCACTACTATATAGCCTCATTGGTTTTCTTAGTAGGATGTACATTAGGCCTTTTAAAAAATCATATCTCTTTAATGGAGACTCACTGACCATCCACTGCCCTCAAAAGCAACCACAATTTCCTAAATTTAATAGGAAGCCCCCCCCCCCCCCCCTTCTTCACCTTACAAAAATATCACTTTCATTGTTGTTTTGTTTATTGAGAGAAAGTTGGTGACATAGTTGCATAGAACATAGTCATACTTGTTTTATTTTAATAAATACTTGGTAATATCTAATTCCACATATAGGTAAGATGATGGAGTAATTGAAATGCCCATTTTGACATGGTCACCACTCCTTCAAAGATTTATATGAAATGTATAATGCAACATTCACTACAACAAAATGGGTTTACATCAACGAATAAATTAATATTCATTTAAAATATTGTGTAGTTGAATGTATAACACCCAATAAATTTTGTTACATTGTTTTTTTAAAATTTACGATGATTATAATATTTGTTGTTGTATTGCTAGGAATAATTCATATAACAATGATTATATATTGACTTTTCTACTAATCGTTGCTAGCGTAGCTAGGATTAGTACAAATTCTAATGGAAAAAGTTAACGAATATTCGTGGTTGTGTGAATCCTTGGCAATCACTACAATAAACTATCTGTTGCGACGAACTTTAGATTGCAATAGACTAGGAGGAACTTTAGTTATAGATTCGTGAGATATTATGTGCAACATGTATTTTTATGTCAAAGTAATGACAAAGAACACATTATTATCACAAATCTTTGGATATCCTACTTTTGTCAAAATCTTTTGTATGACAATTGAACCGACACAAGGCAAAGTTTTTGTTACCATATTTGCAAAATCTAATGTCATGGATTTTTTTGTTTCATTCTACTATGACTTCCTTTATTATTTTCTTAGTAATATAATCTCAAGTGAAAATACTTATATTTTTAGGTATAACTCTAATTCAATATATGTTCAACTTAATTCAAAAGGAAAATGTTCGCAACCACAGTGTTTGCCTTCCTTGTGGCGATACAAATTCAAGTCTTGCAACCTAGATATTTTGTCACCACACAACTTTTTTTTCTAGCAAATGAATATGATATTCGTTGTGATTTACAAGAATAAAAGTTAATAATTTGGCAACAAATAACAATTTGTTGTAGTGTGTCATATTACAATAAAAGCAAATGAATAGATATTCATTGACCGACTTTGTTATAGTGTGTCATATTACATTAATCATTAGAATTAATTTTATTACTCAAATACTACTACAAAACTCAAAAATACATGATTCCTAGTATATTTAACTAACACGATTATATTTGCATGAAGATCTTTCGGTATCAATGCCAAAAGTATATCCCAACTTCAATATTTCGAAATATTGTGGTTAGAACACGAAACCTGGTAACAGAAACTAGCAAATTTCACACCCTACGCACAAGATTGAGATAACATGTGCTAATTTTATTAAATTAAAATTGATAATAAACCAATGATTACTGCAACAATAAAAAAACACAGGTTTTTATCTAAAGACTTGAAATAAAATAACCAATAAAAATGAAGTTAACTGCCACAAATATTACAGGGTTATCTTTTGTCATAAAAGAGATAGCGAATATAAGTATCATTGTCGCTATAGCGATTGCTATAATTAGTATTGAAAGTGAATATGAATATATTCATATCCAATCCACTATCGTATTTATTTTACATATGTTTTGACATTCATATATGTATTCGTTTTAAAATGGATGTGGATATTGATGTCGCTTTAACATGCGTTAATATTCACATTCATATGTGTATATCCGTTTTTTGTACACAAATGTAATAATATATTTATTTATAACTGTACTTAACAACATTTTACGATTGCATTCACCATTGTTGATATAATTGTTACGAAAAAATATGTCCAGTATATCTATTTTATGTTTAAATCATCATAAATATGTATATACTTGTTAATCTATCAAATTATTTCTATTATTATCTATATTCGATTCGTATTCGTTTTATATACCTATACGTTTTTAATGATATGGTAACACATTTTCCATATCCGTCAATATTAACATTCGCATTTTAAAATAGATAAAGATATGATTATACCTACATTTGTATTTGTATCCATTGTTTTTATCCCTAGCTATAATGTCTATCTCACACCAATGTAATGAGTATCAGGGATATTTTTACGAAATCCTCACTTTATTGTATGTTGTAGAATATACAATGATGGTATTATGTGTTGTAAAATTATTTTTTATATTGGAAATTTGCGGTGATGATATATTCATTCATATATCATTAGCAAGAAATATGATCCATTGCTATTTTTCAAATTTTAATTAATCATCACTAAATTCTGAACTTAAAATATTAGCGGTTATTAGCTATTTTTTTTGAAAAATAACAATAGATAAGCATTGCTAAAGTGCATTGTTGCTAATGATATAATAACAGATATAACATATGTTGTCAATTTTAAGCATAAATAATAATTCACAACGAGCAATATCATTGTTAATATTTAACAACGAATATATAGTGACGCATTTTTTAAAAAAAACTTCAGTATGGATCAATTTAGTTGTAGCGATGTAGCTTAATATGTTAATATACTAATGAAATACCTTGATACAAATATAATCCTTAAGAAAAAATATGTTAAGAATCTTGTATTTTTATTATTTATGAAACAAACAGAAAATTCCAGCGAAAATAGTGAGTATAGATACCAAATCCACAATTCAAGTGTAATTTATACTTTTATTTTTATAGGAAAAAATCCATCTTCATGCTTATCCATCGTAGCTATTTGCTGAGAAAAAGAGACATCGCATTAAATGGAATATGCAAGTATACACAATTGAAATTTATTTATTTATTGCTTTATGATGTGGATATTCTACGTTGAAAGAAAAGGACGTTTGATAACGCGTGTACTTTTTAAAGATAATAAAATACACCGTATTCAGACGTAGATATACATGCAAGGAAGAAGCAACTCGACTACTTGATGACTAAATATATTGAGGAAGATTTTCCAAGTTGGTTCTGTACATCTATGTATCTTTTTTTATATTATACTAAGATTATTGTGTGGGTCTTCTATGCTACAACAAAATTGAGCTGTAGTGACACTATTTCATAATTTTTTTAGAGAAAAAAATATCTTCAAGTTGCATTCCAATAAGGAAATAACATTACATAGAAATTGACGAGAGACGGGCAACAAGTTGCGCCGCCAATCTCTTTTGGATGGCAAATCCAATCCTTCGAAATACAACATTCAAAGACATAGGAATCATAACATTGCTACGCATGATTTTGTGAATCCTCTCGAGGAGCTCCAGTGCTTCACTTGTCAATAATCCAAATGTATCAAATCCAAAGGGAATGAATACATGTTGATTGTCTATACAGGTCTTCATAATTTGTTACAAAATCAATCGTTTTAAATATATAACGACGATATTATTCATTACGAAATGATTTTTCGTACTTGAAATTAGCGACGAATAGTATATATGCTGCTATATCATTAGCAACGGTTCATATAGCAACACTTATTTGTTGACATTTTTTTCAAAATATCAACTAATCGTCACTATTACTTTAGTTCAGAATTTAGTGACGATTAATTAAAAGTTTTAACAACGGATAACCATCACTACGTGGACTGTTGCTAATGATATAATAACATATATAATATTCGCCGCTAATTCCAAGTATGAAAAATCATTTCACAATGAATAATATCATCGTTTATTTAATAACGGCTAATTTAATAACAGATTATGAGAAAAGTGACACTATATTTCAATTTTGTTACCGTGATAGGTGTCTTTTTATATATTAATTTGTCGACCATTAATTTAACAATTAAAAAACATGAGTACATGGGAGTGCAATCCTAAGCGTAATCATTTTATTCTATTCATCTAAGTAACCCAATTACTTTTTATCGAAAAAAAATAGAATGAATTCTCAATAGAATATTGATAGAAAACCAAGTGGATCATTGGTCAAAAGGCTGTGCATCCTTTTTTTTCCTTCATAAATAATATAATCAAAATACGTGATGCACAGCCATAGTGCACATATTTAATCATTTCGTTGACTTCTTGTGATGGTATGCTTTATGTGGTCCATTTGACTTTAAAAAAATGTTGTGCTCTTAAAATCAAAATATGCATTGGTTTGAAGATTGTTTTTCTAGACAAAAAAATCCATTAAACAACAAAATTGACGAATACAACAGGTTATTGTCGCTATATATGGCCATTTCTTCGTTCAAAATTATCGTTTTTGTGGTTTCAAATTAATCACAAAGAGGTGAGATCGATCTCCAATAGTAATTAAAATAGCCATTGAGTATATGTGAATGCAAATATATAAAATATATAATTGTACTATCTATTTATTGATGTTGCAACATGTTCATATTTTCATTTTATTTGGTCAACTGGTTCCATCAAATACTTCAATTATATTCTAATGTGTATTTTACGTGTATTTTGTTTTTAATACGATTTGATTTGTTGTTTCAACCCATTATTCTAATTTGGTTTAAGAGAATAATGGTGTCTTCATCCGTTTTAATTTCATGGTCCAACTTCATTTAACATTTTCTGTAAAGTTCGAGTTCCGTCTGATTTTGAAAATATTGATACAAGGTCCAAAGTGATTACCTCAAAAATTCTCCAAATTGTGATCAAATTTATGTCGAAAAGGATTATGATAACGATATTTTAATGCTATGAAATGTTTTTGACATCTTCATTGTTGGAGATTGGATAATAGAATTGCAAATATATAACTAATGGAAATTTCCTTTCTTAGAGGGCTTTCAATCCGGAAGTGATTTTTCTTCTTGCAGTTGTAAGAGATTACTTCACTTTATGTTCTTGCCAATTCCTTTTTGCTCATAATTATATTTTTGAGAGATATAAGAAAGATGGATTTAAGCAGTCATGGTCGGTCTCAAGCTCGGGTAAATGAGGAGGGTTGCGTTAGGTAGCCGACAGCCAGCGTAAAACAGTCAGAGACAACTTCCTAAATAGTATTTTTTTTCTAAAAAATACTATTTAAGAAGTTGTCACATGACAGTCGGATCTTTTCAACATGGATTTAAGCAAGCATACAGATTTCGTTGAGGCGTTCCCTACTTAAGCCCGGGATTGGCCCAAGATAGATCGGAATGGAGGCGAAGAATCCATATAGCCGACCATACTTAATTGTGGGAAAAGGCTTTGTTGTTGTTGTTGTTATAAGAAAGATGTCAACATATTCTGTGTATTCTTCGCATGTGGTTGACTCAACATGTAATGCAAGACTTTTATTCTTTCTCTTATTCCCATATGTTGCTTCCTTTTCTTATTGTCTCTCAACCTCGTGGGATAAGAGATGTTGATCGAATACACAATTACCATAGTTCTCCACTCAGAGGTTAAGCGATCTTATGAGCTTCTTCACCTGCATGGATTCTTCTACATTTACATCAAGATTCTTAAGACCATTTAACGACGCATGTGAACCTTATGTACTTGTCTCTTATTGACTCTTTATCTTCCATATTGAAAAGTTCATACCTTTGCAAAAGAAGATGTATGTGAGTTCCTTTTACTCCACTCTAACATTCATATGAGACCCTCAACTTAAACAGACCACATATGTTGTCTTGCGAAATGATACATGGCTGAAAATGTCTTTGTTTATGACATAGATGAGCGCATTCGTTTTCTTTGAGTTGTGTATCGCTTTCTTCTTCTCATCATTCGTTTGTACGACTTCTTTCTTTGATCGAGTGTACTTTGTCTCCATCATGTCACATATTTTGTAGTCCACTGACTCCAAGAACATATGTGTTCTTATCTTCCAAGAATGATATTTAAAATCGCCAAAGGAAGGAGGTCTTATCGTAAATTGATGTTCAAAGTTGTTGTTGATCATGTTGTTCATTGTCGCCATGTGTGTTAAGCATATGTATGTAATTCGTGCATGCCGAACTTTGATACCATATATAGATACGTGTATGTATTTAAAACTTGATTACTTGGAGGAGAAAGAAAGAGGTAGTAGTTTCCCACTCCAGTGCAAAAAATGAGTACATTGTAATGGCTCTTGCAATGAATGAGTTAGAAAGGATTCGATTTGTACTTACTGACTTACATGTAACTCCTACTGAAATAATGGAGCTCGAATGTGGCAGCAATGCAGCTATGAGTATACCCAACAACCCCATGTTTCATAAACACACAAAACAGGTGAAGGTTGACTAACTGGTGACCTAATTCAAAAAGGGTTACTAATCCTCTTGCTCGCACTCAATATAAGAGATGTCGTAAGAAGCTGAGCACGATACACACAAACACCCATACATATATACAAACATATATCCACACAAACATGTGTGCACAAGAATTTTGAGAGATATTCGTGTTCCACCCCCTTCAGGGGTACTCTTGTTTTTTTTCATCTGCAGTGTCTCCATCATGTAACCCTAACACTATGACTCCACTAATATAAGGAGTCGTAGGGTAGCCATTCTATTAGCGTAATTCTTATTCTAAATTCAACTCTTTTCTTTCATGAGGATGTTTTGATTTTATTTTATAGTATGTTTATGTTGTACTCTGAACTATCTTCATGTAGTCTATTGTTGAAAATAACATTGCGGAAGCAAATCAAAGCAAGAACAAGATAAATATGTAAGAGGTAATGTCTTTCGCCCGAAAAAAAGGAAACTTAACAACATATATGTAATCTATTACCTCTTTCTATGCTTATTCCTTTCTAAGGCCTTCAGATCAATCCAACAAGAATATTGACGGGCAAACTCCATTTTTTTTATTAATTCCTATTTATTTCGTATCCAACTAGCTCCTTAATTAATCCTTAAATTTTAAAATAAAAAAGGATGCATCCCACTTGGCGACAAGTTTCATATATAAGAAAACAAGGCAATGTACTCCTAAGCACCTGCCATTAATTAGGATTATGCGTTCATTCATTCTACATGATCAAATGAATAATACTATATTCCATGTGGCCGATCTTGTTGGGAAACCCTAAAGTGGAAGGAAGGGAATGCTTGCTTTAATAAATACGATGGCTTTGCTTAGTGTGGGAGAGGGCCTTTCATCCCTAACAAGTCAAAGGCACATATCTCACAACATCTGTTTCCATGTTGGATGTTATTCGGAATATTCTTAAAAACAAAAAAAAGATGGAGAGAGAGAGAGAGAGCGAAGATCTGGGAATGATTTTATTTTATGTTATCGTAATAATCTACCTATTTCTAAATACAAAATTTTTCAATGACGATTTATATTTTTAATCCCTCCATGTATCGTCCATTTTTATAAATTAACGAGTATTGTCTGTTGTGAAATTATTTTTGTGTTTAAATTGATAACGAATGTCATATTTATTGTTAATTCATTAGCAGTGATCATCCCTGGTTATTTTCAAAGGCCAACTATAGCTGACAACATAGTAACGGATATGTCATTCATCGTCAAGAGAAAGTAGGAATAATGATTTTGGAACAAATAATTGTTCATGTACATTAACAATAACTAAAACATCAGATTGTGTCACAATAAACTCATTTTGCTTTAGTGATTATTGAGTATTTCGGTAAGCCTCTTGAAATACTAACTCAGCCACCATAGTAGAACCCTGGGTAATGTAATTCCTACACCTAAATTCCTAATATAGAAATAGATTTATGTAAATATAAAAAAAGTGAGAATATTTATCCAATATAGCAATGAAATCAACCCTTTCCGATGGATATGTTAGGAATGTATGTTTTATACGAAACTTGTAATACATATTTCATTTAATATTCTAAGTAAATCCTCAAAGGATTCATTTCAAAAAATCAGAAATTGATGGGAAGAGGGGGATATAGGAAAGTTACCTACACATGGATGTAAGCTTCCCAATCCTACCCACCCACACACACAAGTATCGCGCGCATGCGCGCCGCGCGCGCGCGCGCACGCACACACACACACACACACACACACACACACACACACACATATATATATATGAATTAAATGGGTTGCCCCTTAAGGGGAGCTAACAGCTCCTCCGCCTCATTTTCTCAATTTTTTATTTTTTATTGAAAAATACTTACATGAAAATTAATCACTATATCTGAATATTATGTCATTAAAATTTTGTCCAAAACAGAGACTCCAACGGTCTCCATTCAGACAGTCATTTTTTAACGGTCGCAGAATAATTGAAAATCGACCATGTCTGGATGGAGGTCCTAGAAGTCTCAGTTTTGCACGAATTTTGAATGACATAATATAAGGATATATTTATGAAAATCCACAAAAGTATTTTAAAAAAATAAAAAATTGAAAAAAAATAGAGCAGAAGGAGCTAAATTATCTCTCCCTAAAGGGCAGCCACATTTTCCCTCGCGAAGTTACATGTACTATAAAAAAATTGGTAATGGGTAACATACTCATTACTATATTATATTGTTAACAAATCTTAATTAGTATATGTTACCCTTCTTTAGATTATTTGTCCTAACCGCTGCAAAAAAAATAATGATAATTAGAAAAGAAATTTTACTCCACGAACCTTATAAACTTTTCTTATTACCTCCTCGATCTTTGAAATAATCTAACTCATCCCTGAACTTCGTAAACTGATGAATCCACATTTCATCATCTTTATTCTATCATTTTGGCCTCAAAAACCCTAGCAAATGCGTGTAAATAACATTAAATAGCATCTTAGCATTCATGCATGTGCATGTAAATAGTGTATAAGATACTGTAATTAAAGCTAAAATAATAGAAAAAATAAAAGAAAAGAAAAAGAATAAAATACTGTAAATATTTTATGACCCGAAACCCCGAGACCTAGGCATCTTGATGAATAGGTCGATAAGGAATAAAGTAGGGGGAGATAAGGGTAAAAATACAATGAAATTCCTTCATTCTTTATTCATTTTGAGACCTATTTTTGGTTCCACTTTTTATACCTCAAATAAAGAAACCTTGTACATGAAAGTTGTAGATAATTAAATAAATAAAAATACAAAATTGATCTCACTCAAAAAATAATGTACAGATAAAAAGTTATGGTCTGAATAAAATTCTAGAATCTCAACTTCTCATACGCTTATCTCACAAATGAAAACTCCAAATGCAACAAACTCACCTTTAATTGTATATAGTATAAAATAAGCTATTTAATGGCGGTGGTTTCGCATTTGGCGAAGCTACGGTTTGAAAGTTGAGTTTTGGACCCCTATTGTATAGTTGTACATATTTAAATTTTCATTCTATTATCTATTCATTATTTTTATTTCTATATTCTATAATTTTGTAAGTATTACTTCTAATATATTTGTATATTAAAATCAGAATAAAAACCTAAATAAAACTCAAAATGAAATACTTGAATATCTTACACATAGATATAATACCTATATACATACCTGCCTAAACTATACTTGTATTTTATTAAATATACAAAACACATCAGAAAAATAAAATAAAAACATTTTTAAGTGTATAAAATTATTTTATAAATTCATAAAATAATACATAAAAAATAAAGAAATTAAAATCACAAAATAAAAATCAATTAATAAAATACATAAGTATATGTACCTATATAAGACTAAAAAGACAACTTGTAAAAATATACCTCATAAAATAAATAAAAATCACTATAAAATACTTCATAAAGAAATAAACATTTTTCATTTTATAATTAAAAATTAATAAAATCATTATCTATTTTTAATTGAATTTAGAAATCTTTTTTTCAAGGTTTTTCCTGTTTGGTCCACGTGGACCAACCAGGAGGGTCTGAGAGTTGACCTCGGTCAACTCTCTGACCCGCCCCCTGTAGCCCTGTCAGTCCAGGGGCAGAATGAAGAAATCGAGAACTACCTATATTACACTCGCTTCCTACGTACTTTCACGGCCCTATTGTTCCGATGGAGAGAAGAACCTATGATAGAGTGCGCTTTGACCCGTTTTCAACCTTTTTTCGAGGAAGAACCATTCACCATTTCGTGTATCGTCCTAAAGACTTTTTGCTCCTCGATCATAGGGCATACACGCCCAGGGATCTCCTCGCTCATTGCGTCGCTGAATCGACCGCCATCGCCTCAATCTCCACGCCCAGCCGTCAACCCTACAAAAACCTTCCTTCGACCATTTTCAAAATTTGAATCGCATTTCATCCAGATTTTCCCCCTTTGACTCGCTTGGGGTGCCTGGAGGTGACTGCTCCAGTGTGGCCTCTTCAAGGCGGCGGATCTACCACGATCTGGGCGTGTTCCACCCACCTCCGGCGCACTCGTCGTTGAGGTACCTTCAACCTTGGGCTATGGCCTTTGAGGTATCCATTCCCCTCTATTTCTTTGCTCCTTTTATTCCCCGTAGTCGTAGCTTCTCGCAGCCACCTTCATTTCCTACTTTCGTCGATCGCATCACATCATCGAAATCTTCGCCGGAGCGCACCTCCGGCAGCCTCCATATCGACGTTCACGCCAACTTTCGCGCCACCACGGGGTCAGCAGTTTGCCCTCGACGCCTTCACTCTTTTCTTGCAGGGTTTGAGCCTAAACTCGTGCCTGGAGCTCGTCTTGGAGGAGGTAGAGGTACCTGGAGCCCTTCCGCTCCAGCGACCTCTCACGAGCCCCTCGGCCATCACCGAGGATTTCTAGAGTGACCAGCACATCGAGGACTCTTGCAGGAGCCTCGGGAGCCATTTTGGAGCTTCACCGGGCGGCGGAGGAGCCTGATCGACGCTGGGGAAACTCGCCTCCACGCGAGTTCATCCCAGTTCATCTAGGCCCCTTCGTAGCCATTAGATCTTGGAGGTCTCCAGACGTGCCAGCCACCGTTGGATCTGAATGTTCTCCACCGTCGATCTTCGCCAACAGATCTAATCCTCGTCGCCGATCGCGAAGGGGCATCGCATGCTCCGGTGCTGACACGTGGACAAGTGAATAGCTGAGCACCGTTGGATCGCGCCTTTGGCTGGAAATTTTGCAAGTATACCCAGCCCCCTTTTGTAATTTATTTTATAACACTTGAACTTTCATTGGCCGTCTAAAAAATTTTGTAAAATTAAATCTAGGCCCCTGAACTTTCTGTTATTGCAAGCTGGTCCTGGCCACGTCACCTCGCGTGACCTGTACACGTGAGGTGAAGGGCATTTTGCACAGGACCCCTCTAGGGTTTAAGTACTTAGATTTAGACCAAGAACTTGTCCATCACATGTAATTTTTTTGGAATATTTGCATAGTGACCCCTAGGATTTTTGGAAATTATGAACAGGTCCTTCCCAAGCGTGTGCTAGTCACGCGTTTGGTTGGGTTATTTGCAGGCATACCCCGCGGGTCTTGATATTTGTATTTGGTCCATTGAATTGCATATACAGTATAATATTTTGTGTGAAACGTGCACTTTGGCCCTTGGTTATTTGCTTATTTGCACTTATGCCCTTGCCAGTAGTGTAGTTTCTTGATGTTGCCTTTATTTATTTAGTGCATCATTTTAACTCGAAAAATTCTCAAAAAAATACCATAGGCTCCTGTTTACTTTCTCATTCGCGCTATATTTTTGTATTGTATTTTTATTGCATTTTCATATTCATTAAAAATAAAAAATATGCATTTTAAGCACTGTTTGCATTAGAAAATCCATAAAAATTATAAAAACATTTTGAAAAATTACAAAAAAAATTATATTTTGCTTGTCTTATCTATTTTAGTGTCAGTCCAAAAATCACTAAAAAATTCAAAACAAAAACCTTAAAAATTAGAAAACCCAAAAATCTTCATAAACATCTAAAAAATCCTAGAAAACCCCTAAAAATATAAACTCAGTCTCTGTAGTTTCTCTATTTTATTGTCTTTATTTTAAAATTAATTTGGGAAAATTTTGCTACCGGTTGCTATTTCTCATTCCATTTTAATCTCAGCCAGTGGTTAATTCACTGTTTTCTCTTATTTTGACTTTTAAAAATACCAAAAATATTTAGAAAGACCCCCAAAAATCTCGAAAATAGTAAAAAAATATAAAAAGACCAAAAACAAGTTATTTTTTGATTTTTGAGCATTTTTCTCTATTTTTATAAATACCTTTTTCCCTCTTTCCCTATATTGTATATATATTCTCTTATTGAAAAAGAAAATAAAAAAATATATAAAATATATAAAAAACAAAATATAAAAATCAGAAAATTGAAAACCAAAATACAAAAATTAAAAATTTGAAAATAAAAAAAATAAAATTTAAAACCCACAAAAACATTGGCATATTGTAGACAACTAATCACATCACTTTTTTGCACAATTGTTGATCTATCCTACCTTGCTCCCTGTGTTCGAACTCTCTACATACTTGCACCTATACATCTTTTATGTAGAGTTAAAAATAAATTTGACTCCACATTAGTTTTCACTGCTTGATTTATTATTGTGGGTTCATTGTTGATTAAATACGGGATTTTGAAGTGGTCAACACACCGACTGTTGATTCGCCTTGTGAATCAATACGACCGCTCTCGAATTCTGTGTCTATCATAAACTTGCTAATCTTTACCCATGAACCCTACGGTTAACTCATGTCCATTGAACTATAAAAACTAACTGGATTCTGTCAGTTTCTTATATATAATACCCTTTCATTTTGAAAAAAAAATACAATAACTACCCTTCTCCCCTGACTCTCCTCCTCACCTCCATTTCTCGACCTAGAACCATCTCCACACATCACCTCTGCCCCTTCCTCCTCCTCTGGTTGACACTCCACCTCCTCCTAGATCAACGGTTGTGATGACGCCTAGGCATCACATCTTACATGTGAGTACACAGTCGCTGGGAGGGGTGCATCCTTCGAGGACGATGACCCCTGTTCCCCTTCTCTCCCGCCTCTACCCGCAGTAGGAGCCCCCATACCCTCCGCCGCATCCTCCTCCTCCCATTGTTCCTCCGCCCATACACCCTCCATCACTTCCTCCTCCTCCCTTTGTTGATCCATTGTCACCCTCTCCATCGCCTCCTCCTTCTCCTCCCCCTGTTCCTTTGCCATGCCCCCTCCACCACCTCCTCCTCCCCTTATTCCTATACACACACTCCCCTCCTCCCCTGCCTCTGCCTGTAGCAGGAGACGCTACCCCCACGTCCTCCACCGCCTCCTCCTTCTCCCCTTGTTGCTCTATCGTCGCACCCTCCATTGCCTCCTTCTCCTCCTCTTGTTCCTCCATCCCCACTCCCCTCCTCCCTCGCCTCGGCCCGCAGCAGGTGCCCCTGCCCCCACGTCCTCCACTGCCTCCTCCTCCACTTGTTCCTCCACTCCTGCTTCCCTCCTCCACCGCATCCTCCTCCTCTCCTTGTTGCCCCGTCGTCACCACCTCCATTGTCTCTTCATCCTCCCCTTGTTCATCTACCCCGCCCCCTCCACCGCCTCTTCCTCCTCCCCTTGTTCCCCCACCCCCGCTCCCCTTCTCCCCTACCTCCTCCTGTTGTAGGAGCCCCTGCCCCCTCCCCTCTACCGCCTCCTCCGCCTCCTCTGAAATGTATTTATTTAGCAGCAATAAATACTTGATTAGTCGATTCAAGAATTCATCACAAAAAAATTAAAAAAATATTTTCTTGATCAGAAGACATCATTTATCCATGAAAATTGAAAAAATGTATGATTTGATGGACTGATGGAGACATGGTGAAGAGAGAGAAAAGAAAGAGAGGAAGAAGAAGAGGAATGGAGGAAGAAGGAAATGAAGAGGAAGAATGATATAAAAAACTCAGCAATGCAATGTATATAATCCCGTTTTTTTTTCAAAAAAAAAGCTATATTTGATCGCCTGGAATATCTCTTTTTAACCTTAAAAACAAATTAATATTAAACCGAATGGTTGTTATTGTTCCCACTCTATGATTTTGCAGTATTCGTCATTCGAGTATTTTGTGCATCCCATTTCTTTTATTTTGTGTTTTTCAGTCGGTCTTGTACTTTGTTTCCTTACCTACATTTGACGTGAATCTGTTAAACTAACATTGTCCATAAACACATTCATAGTGTGGGAGTTAATGCAATTTGTATTAATAAATTGGCAATCGAATGCATTATAATAATCGGTGCAATTTCACTGGTTTTGACTTTGAAGAACACAGTGGCACCATTTTCACGTGAATTGGAACTTATTATTCAAACGATAGTGTCAACGATCGCGGGAATTATTTTAGGGCTGACATTAATTAAGGACCATTAGTATCTAACATCGCCAATTGATATACTTTTGGACACAATTGATCACATAATCACAAGTTAAAAACTGATGCTAATACATATTTAAGTGTAGGTTGAATGAGGACTAACAACTCTCCAATTCATTTATAGGTTGGAACACTTTATGTGTATTATGCATATATCGGTATAAGTAAAAAAACAATGATATATAAATACATAGATTTACAAAACTCGCTCTCAACTGGACTGCATCCTTGAACGGTACAAACAGATCAATATGTATTCATTCCTTTTGGGTTTGACACCTTCAGATTCTTGGCTACTGAAGTAGCAGGGTTCCTCAAAAGGTACAAAGAAAGAATTATACATAGCAATGTTATGGTTCTCAGATCTATAGATGTTGTATTTCGAAGAATTGAATTTGTCATCCAAAAGGGATTGGCAACGTAGCTTGTTGCTCGTCTCTCGTCAATCTTTATGTAATAGCTTTATGATATAGACATGAAATGGAACTCCAGTTTTACGATTGCAAACAGATCGGAATACAATCAATTAGCACAGACTCCGAGTACTTAGTCATGATGCAGTTGGAACTACATGTACATCTAATCGTCTAATAAGTATGACTTGCCGATTTTATTGATGTTGCAGCATCTGGATCTGTGACTAGCTTTAACGCTACAACAAAATGGGTTTATAGTCACATTTTTTAAATCCATTCAAAATTTAGTCGCGATTAGCTAAAATTTAGAAAAGCAATAATGGGTAATTAATCGTCGCTAGCTATATGAACTGTCGCTGGTGATATAGCAATAGATAATGACATTCATCACTAGTTCCAAGTACAAAAAGTAATACCGCAACACATAGTATCATTATTATATATTTAACCATTGATGATATAGTGGCGGACTTAAAATGAACATCATCATCGACCCATTTTGTTGTACTGCAGCATCTATTTCTCATTGTAATTGTCTCCATCTTTTGATGTTTCATATATCGCTTACGGGCGAAAAAAAGATATATATGTGACCTCACTTTGAAGCTTTAAGACCACATCGGATTTAATCGACAAGTTAATATTCAAGGTATCTCAACAACTCGGAGTTTTACATTCAAGATCAACCTTTCGAACCAGCAAAAGCAAACGATAACCTCATACTTTCTTCTTTTCAAAGCAGGTTTAAAAAAAGGGAAGATGCGTCATATCCATCGGTCCAACTTTCAAAGATCGGGGTTGGGAATTTTAATCACCATGAAATCAATAAAAGAGAAGAACCATCTAAATTTGATTATTGTTAATTCCTTGGACCGAGTCTTGTTCTTTGTTAACAATTTTCCGACGCACGTCGTCTTCGTTCCCACGAGGTAGCGATCGATGTGAATGCTCTGCGTGCTCGTGCTTGCAGACCATTTCTTCTACCTTTCTTTGATATTAAATATATTTCCCCAACCAGTCGCTGTTGTCCAGATAAAAGTCAGAGAAAACCATTTTTCACATGATTTCCGAAACCTTTTTTTTTTCAGAAAGCAAAACACGAACTGAAGTATTATGACCAATATCTCGTCAGTCAGAGGAGTTGTACGCGTAGAAGAAGAACGAGCTTGCTGAGGTTGTCATATATGATGGATATATGAAGGTGCATTTAGCATTTTACTTGTGTCTGACAGTAGTTTAATACGTACAGACATGTGTACATACCTACTGACTGTCTAATGATGTTGAATCCCAACAATATAATCCAGGTTGAATACGTATATAGATATGTGTGATTGATCGTGTTTGTGTATCCTTCCATGATTCGCAACGAAAACATCTGTACAACCTTATATGTACTAATCCTTGATTTACAACAGAACTTCCATGAATGATGAAACCTTGAGTGGCTTTTATATGCGTATGGTCTAGGGTTTAAGGAGTATGTTTGATACTAACACTACAAGGATTTGGCATTTTGTCAATAACAGAAACAACAAGGTGGATTGAAATATCATTGTCTGAGATATCTTTATCTAGGAATTCGTTATCCAAGAATAATGAATCAAGTTAGTTGGATTGGAAATGTATAAGAATCATTAGTGAATTGATTCTGTGAATCGGTTGTATAATTTGACCCAAAGAAAATGGTTTAAATATGTTATTAGTCTGAAAAATACATGGCAACTACATTTATCTGCAACACTGCTTTTATACACAACCCACTCAGACTCTCTATCGAGCACTGGTACTGTCTTGACATGCCCATTGATCACTCAAGCTCTTCTCTCTTTCTCACTACTTGCTCACTTGCACTGTTTTGTTTCCTAGCTTGCTTTTTTGCCTCCTCATAATGGCTCCCGAGACTTATATATACTTGTGTTACAATAATGGTCTTGAAGAAAATGGAATAGTCTAGAAAGTCGGAGTAGAACATACCCAAGAAAACTCTAACTCCGTTTGGTTGCAGGGTTGGGCAGGGTTGGGTTGGTCCAACCCGAGGTACCCCTCCTTCCAACCCTCCTCATCCTCCTCACAGTTTACTATTCACGGGGGTACCCCAACCCAACCCAACCCTGCAACCAAACGAAACCTAAGATTTAGATTCTAATTCTCTTAGAAAACTCTTAACGACGCCCCCTCTCCGCAGTTGGATGATAAGTGGCACGACGTGGCACGCAAAGGACCGCACGATCAGAAGCACGTGCATCGCACACAGCCTCCTTGTGTAAATTTCGAACGTATCTCCCACGCCTTTTATATTTTCTTTTAGTACTGTAAATTGAAAACTTAGCATAATAATTTTAGGTAAATTTGCAACTCGGACCATATGCCTTATTAATATTACATTTAAGTCCTTTTGCCTCACATGCCACTACACGTGAGACGCTGAAATTATTTGCAAGTATACCTTTTAACTTGTTGGACTTGTTATTAAATGCATGTTTTATTTATTTAATTTTAATTGCATCATTTTATTTTCTTGTATTTTTGTGCATTTTAATAATTTTACTCTTTAAAAATTGTAGGAAAATTAATATAGATGCATGATGCCATGTTTAACCTGGCATAAATTTTGTCTGGCATTTTAATTAGTTTTTCTAGTTACTAACAATAAAAACACGTATTTTATTCCCTATTTAGATATAAAAACTCAAAAAATTATAAAATAACTTTCAAAATTTCAAAAAAATATAGTATCTATATATATTATTATATATTGTACCATATATCCAAAATTCACTAAAAATACAAAATATAAAACCTAAAAATAACAAGAACCTAAAAAACTTATTAAAAATATAAAAAAATCTAGAAATTTCCAAAAATAATTCTTTCTATTTGTGAATTTTCTTTATTATATATACTATATAATAAATAGTCAATCTTTCAACATGGATTTGATACGAATCAATGTAGCCAACCCTGCTTAAAGTAGGAGAAGGCTTTGTCATTGTTTACACAGCTATGAATATGGATTTTGTTTTCACTTTTTTAGAATACTTATATGGATATTAAAACTATATATATATATATATATGTATGTTTCATCCCATGTCCTATATCATATTCCAATATATATCTATACACAAAATAATATACTTTTGTACAATGTACACGCATAAATTTAATATAATAGATATCCATATTCAAAAAAAGAAACTATATTTATGTCATTATTCATATTTAAAAAATGAAACTATATACATATTTATATCTATAACCTCAAAAAAGTTGAAGCTCGTCTATCCATCCTTTATCCATATACATCAAAATAAATACATATATCCTTGCACCGATAAAATCGACATTTTCATCAAGCAAGAAAATACTGTGAAATATATTTTCTTTTATATTATAAAAGAGTAGATTATTTATAAGAATAAGTTTTTGCAAACTATATATCTGCAAAATTACTGGATGCATGTTGAAAAGCTCCATACCAAATCGGCACCTTATATATATATACTTAATTTTTTAACTATTTATTTTTCATGATTATTTAAATAATTAATATTAAATCCATAATTTTAAAAAAAAGGAGTCCTTTTTTCCCGTTCCCAATTTGGAACATTGCTTGCGGTTGAAGTTAGGAATTGAAGTCCAAAGATGCGTACATATGGTATGGTACCCCACGTAGTGCGCGGCAAGCGACAGCCGTCTTTTGAGCTTCGGACGGTCAAGATCGCATCCCTTTTGACTTCGGTTCGGCCCCGTGTGGGAAACAACGGGAGGTGCGACAGGTGGTTCTGCTGCCCCGCGGAGGAATCTTACCTACAAAAGACAAACTGGCCATGAGATTGTACATCCGGACACAACCCAACTTGGAGTAATAAGCGCACGATATAAAGAGGAACATACGTCACTCGTTTTACAGGAAGGGATTCTCTGCACGCCAAACTAAACCCCATTTCGCATGGAGATGAAGTCATAGACTCATAGGGCTCCTCGAGAGTAGACATCCTGCTAAAATTTGGCATTAAACTTTGGAAGGAACAGGAAGCACATGAGGAGAGAGTACCGTTGCCGTTGCCCGTTAGTTCGTTCCTCATGCAAATCTCGTTGCCGCCGAGGCGTCGCTCGCACGTGTCAGTCGCCTCCGCTCACCTTTGACTTGCTCTCTTCTCTTCACCGGCTACAGACGGTCTTTGGGAGCTTTGCACGCCTATCCTCCAGAAAATCTCTATTTGGTATTTGTGGTCTTTACCAATGACAGAAACCCGACGAAAAGGAAAGGATCATAAAAATATCATTAAATTTCTCTTGGTCCATCTGGCTGTGCAAAGTTGACAATGGGTATACCATCAGCTCAAGTTGAGGTCTTTCCAGCAAATTCTCCTCCCATTTTCCCTCGTATACTTAACCTTCTATGGAGCCTAGAGATGGGAGCCTTCAATGAATCTCACTCCCCCATCCATCGACCACACCTATAAAGCACAACCATCTAAAAGCCTTTATTGAAATCTCTCCGGTCAAAAACCAACTCCTCTCCTCTCCTCTCACCTTCTCTCTCTTTCTCTCTCTACACACGTAGTTCTGACACCATCTTTCTCTCTTTCTCTGCTTTTTGTTTGGTGCTCTCAACCTTCAATGCTTCGTCTTCCTTTGCGAGGGGCAGACCATCTTCTTCCTCGGTGACCATTTAATGGAGGATCACATGAACCACGCAAAGCGGAGACCTTTCTTGCGGATTCCAGATGGGTTTCTTGGGTTTTAGATCCTTCGTCTAAAAACAAGAAGAACAATCTCATCTTTGCTCCATTCTTCATACTTTTCTTCAGATCCCGTTCTTCCCTTTCCATGGGAAGGACCCTGCTGGTGCTTGTCGTGGCTCTGTTGCTCCAAGCCACAGCTTCGTCTTCGCAGCAAACAGAGTGCAACCCCCGCGACTTGGAGCATCTGCAGGCCTTCGCGAACGGACTGCTCTCCGCGCCCGTCTCATGGCTATCCAACAACTCATCCTCTTCTTCCTCGAAGAATTGCTGCCAATGGGTAGGCGTCTCCTGCGACAATTCGAGCGGTAGAGTAACAGAGCTGCAACTTGCCAATATGGGTCTCCGGGGCTCCATCAGCAGCAACTCCCTCGGTGTGCTGGATTACCTTACGAATCTCAACCTCGCCAACAATTCCCTCACCGGCAGCGTCCCTCCAGAGGTGTTCAAATTGTCAAGGTTGGAAATCTTGAACTTGAGCTGCAACAACCTCACGGGGAATATATCGGCGGGCTTATCTCTCCCTTCTATCCGATATTTCAACATATCTTGCAATCGATTCACGGGCGTTCTACCGGACTCCCTCTTCAATTCAGCCTCCTTGGAGAAGCTGTTGTTGCAGAGCAATCAACTCGAAGGCTCCCTCTCGTCTAAAATTGGCGATCTCACCAACCTCACCGAGCTGGACATTTCGTCGAACAAGTTCAGTGGGTTAATCCCGGACGTGTTTGGAGGCCTCAAGCACCTGCGTTCCTTGTCCTTTTCCTCGAATTCTTTCAATGGTAGTCTTCCTTCGTCTCTCTCGAGACTATCGTCGATCCAAGTTCTCAACTTGAACAGGAATTCATTTCGTGATCAGATCAGCCTCAACTTTTCCAACATGCCACAGCTTACCAACCTCGACCTCGGCTCCAATTTCTTCAATGGAGTCATCCCCTCAGATCTCTCCTCATGCCTCCGTCTAAAGACCATCAATCTCGCAAGGAACAATCTCAAAGGGGAGGTCCCCAGAAGCTTCATGGGTCTCACGGCACTCCAATCTCTATCCCTCTCGAACAACTCCTTCACCAACATATCATCGGCACTTGAGACGCTCCAGCACTGCCCAAATCTCATCACCCTGGTCGTCACCATCAACTTCAAAGGAGAAACGCTTCCCAGCGATGGCATCACCGGCTTCAAGTCATTGCAGTTGCTCGTCGCCGCCAATTGCGCTCTCTCCGGCACGGTGCCTGCTTGGCTGTCGCAATGTATGAATCTGCGGCTCGTCGACCTGTCATGGAACAAGCTGTATGGCTCTGTTCCTTCATGGTTTGATAACCTCGGCATGCTGTTCTACATCGACCTCTCCAACAACACCCTCACCGGTGAGATTCCACTTAGCTTGACCAACATCTCCACTCTTATGAGCAGCAATGCATCACAGAGAGGATCATCTTCAGCCGATGTCCCATTCTTCAGCAAACAGGGAAACCGATTGGTCGGATTGCAGTACAATCAGATCGGCAGCTTCCCTCCTACTATAGATCTCAGCTACAATGACCTCACCGGGCCAATCCCACCCCAGTTCGGTAACTTGAAGAAGCTCCATATTTTGGATCTAAGCAACAACAATCTTACTGGTTCGATCCCTGAAGAGCTTTCTAAAATGGTAAATTTGGAGACTTTGGATCTTTCTACCAACCACTTGAATGGAAGCATCCCAGCAGCATTGAGCAGCCTCAGCTTCTTATCAAAATTCAATGTCTCGTACAACAACTTGGTTGGGCGGATCCCAACAGGCACTCAGTTCTCCACATTTAACTCCTCTAGCTACATGGGAAACTCTGGTCTATGTGGCATACCCCTTGATGCATGCAAGCAGGAGCAAGGTGGTTCTTCGTCATATGTGCCTAGAAGGAAAACAAGCAAAGGTGTGATCGCTGGAATTGTGCTCGGAATACTATTTGGAATGCTGCTGTTGATCTTTTTCGTGTACCTGGCCATGGCGAAGACACATTCCAGAAGAATTGATGACACTGAGAGAGATAGAGACCTCAGCCTCGACTCCCAGAATTACATCGAGCAAACGGGATCCAGCGTAGTCCTCTTTCAAGCAAAGGAGCCTAATTCTCTCTCCATCGACGACATCCTGAAATCAACTGGCAATTTTGATCAAGCCAACATAATTGGATGTGGTGGGTTCGGCCTTGTTTACAAGGCCACCTTCCCCAATGACGTCCATGTCGCAATCAAGCGCCTTTCAGGGGAGTATGGTCAGATGGAGAGAGAGTTCCAAGCTGAAGTTGAGACACTATCTCGAGCACGGCATGTCAATTTGGTGTCACTCCAAGGCTATTGCAAGATTGGCAATGACAGGCTCCTAATCTATTCCTACATGGAAAATGGGAGCTTGGATTATTGGCTACATGAGAACGAGCAAGCCTTGCTAGACTGGGCCACAAGGCTCAGGATCGCGCGTGGCTCCGCGAGGGGCCTTGCCTATTTGCATCAATCATGTGATCCTCATATATTGCACCGCGACATCAAGTCGAGCAACATACTTCTTGATTCAAATTTCGAAGCTCATTTGGCGGACTTTGGACTTGCAAGGCTAATGTTGCCATCTGATACACATGTTACCACGGATTTAGTGGGGACTCTTGGGTATATACCGCCAGAGTATGCACAATCGCCGGTGGCAACAATGAAGGGGGATGTGTACAGCTTCGGGGTTGTGTTGTTGGAGCTGTTGACGGGTCGTAGGCCTATGGATATTTGCAGGCCGAAGGAGCACAGGGATTTGATCTCGTGGGTGGTGAGGATGAGGGAGGAGGGGAGGGAGATGGAGGTGTTCGATGGGAGTGTATATGAGAAGAAGTGTGCAGGGGAGATGAAGAGAGTGCTGGAGATTTCATGTAGATGCTTGAGAGAGAATCCTAAAGAGAGGCCTCTGATCCATCAGATTGTCGCTTGGCTCAACGACGTCGACAACGATCTATCGACATGCTGACAATGTCATGCGGATGGGATGCATGGTGTAGATAAACTGGAAAGAGTTGCGGCAAAATTCGCATGATCTGGTGGTATAGGAATCTGATGTAAGTTCTTTTTATTTCTTCTTTTAAGTAAAGCGAAATGAGTTACATATATACAAGAATTGAGAATACAGTAATACAGGATATGTTGATTCTGTTAATTTTCAAAATATCTCATTTATGATCTTATCTTGTTGATGTGTGTATAGATGACTGAGTGTGCTTCCAAAGGATATCGATGCGTGTTTGGATTTGAATATGATATAGATGCAATTTGAGTCCCAAAATTCGATTTATTTTTGCATTTATAGATGATGATTATCATCCCACAGTCTGTTGAATGTTTTATTGCAGGCTACGTATGTGAGAGCTTCTTGTATAAGGTCGTCATTTTTCGATGATAATCTCCTATGTACATGATATTCATCTATCTTTGAGATCATCTCTAGTAAAAATACAGTTTTCCGATAGATGAGGAATATATGTGTAACTTGTGTATAACAGTTGCAGTTCATGCAGTTCTTATCAGTTCTTATAGATTCGGTACAGCTGAACTGTCTCCAATCTGGGATGTGTAGCATAGATAGGAGCCTGTAGACTTATATCAGATCTTTTTTTTGCAGTTAAATTCCTGCCTTGGTAGTTCTAACTTGCGTGATCGCGATCCCGTACCGCAAACTTCTACTTCTGAATGAAGAAAATTTTCCTCAGAATATATTTGTTCCCTCAGTCGAACCTCAACTACCTTTATTTGAGCTCCCTAGGCTTTATTCCACATTTTGGGATCATCATATTGACTGATTCATACAACTACATGACCTTCCTAATTTTAATCTGCAAAGAACTGAAGAAGTCGATATCCATCTCAGTATACTTGCCATCCATCACTCCCCGATGTTCTGATGTATAAATATAATTCAAGGCTATTATGGAAGTGCAAACAGAGGCAATTATCATGGGATGAATCATGAATGGAAGTTAAATGAAGGAAATGTTTGAAATATTTGATGCACCCTTCCTGTCGCACCATAATATACCAGCTCAGTGGTTTTATTATCCTCCGCACATTTTTTCTTCTTCTCCACAAATGGTGATATCGATATCCACAGTCCAAGGACGTAACACAGTTACTAGTGAAGCTTGTAAATCCGTGTGTTTGCTTGTTTTTATGTTTGATCCTGTTTGTGCATGTTTGCTTCCATTGCTCGCAACAATTATGATCATTTACACTATTACGTTCATTTGAAATATTTTGCTAAGTTTATTATTATATGTTTCCATTCCTGGATTGGTTTCCAACCTATAATATTGCACCTAAGATGGCACCCAATTTAAAAAGCAAGCATTGGGTATATCCCTACTTCCTTAGGCCAGGTTCGAATAAGGGATAAGGGGACAATGGCAATGGCGGACCAAAGTTTTTTGGTCAGTTGAAACACCATCATATGTAAGACGACGATAATGATAATGATAAAAATGTTGCGAATCACGGAAGCAAACATGCACAAACACGATCAAACAAGCAAGACACAAACACATATTTACAAGGTTCACTCATAAGTGGGCTATGTCCTTAGACGACAGCGCTCGATTTTCACTATGTGGAGAAAGAAGAGAATACGTAGGATAATGAAAGCCCTAACCCCAGCGAAACCCCATCTTGTTGGGGTATGGTACAATCGTAGGGGGAGCATATGGGGTTATGAAATAGCTGAATGTGCAAGGACGAGGTCATGTGAGCTCACAAGGCGAGCTGCACAATCGATGAAGTGGCCTCTCGCAGGGACCTCCGATTAAATTCAAACAATTAACCCACACAATAATGGAATAAACCTATCAAGTCAAGCACAAATGTGGATCAAAATTAATTATAACCCTATGATGAATATTTATAGTGGACAAGCAGTAGGATCGAACTCGAGGAGACAAGTCAGTGTAGCAGGTATATTATTTATAAATAAATAATGAATAAATAGTATAGTATATTTATACAATATACACTCAATTAATTAATCAATGTTTTGTGGGTTTTTAATTAAATAAAATAAACTCTTAAGTATATGTATGCATATGAAGTAATATATGTATGATAGAAGTAATATATAATAGAATATATACAATAAATATCCAAAAATTAGAAAAATACCTAAAAACAATCCTTTTATTTTTTTTAAAGGGTTATAGAAAAATATTTATAAAGTTTTTATAACAATTAATAATGCTATTAATTATAAATAACTATATAAGAGTATATAATGCAATAGAGGGTAATATATTAATAAATATGAATATATGATAAAAAAATTTCAAAATAAAATATTTTTTGTTTTTTATATTTTCTCGTATTTTTATGATTTTATGGGTATTTTTGTGAATTTTTAAGTATTTTAAAGTTCAAAATATACAAAATCTTGAACTTTTTTAATATATCGAGTTGTTTTAAGCTTTAAAATTACTAAATAGATTGAAAATTTTCTCAAAACTAATTATTATATGTAGAAAATAGTATATATAAATATCTAAATCAGAAAACGAATTATTTAGGGTTTACAAAAATAATTTGTACATTATTTAGGGTTAGCAATGGTTTGCTAATTTTCGGCGTTCATTTTGATTTTTTTTATGATTTTTGGTATGGAGTAATAAAATAGGGTAATAAATACTAGGTATTTTTTACCTAATTTTTAGTTAAGGTTTTATAATTTTTTGTATTTTCTAAGGCAAAAGGGGACAAAACGTGCTCTTTTTTAATTTCAATAAAAAGAAAATATACGTGAAATGCAAAATAAAATATATGCATTTAAGAATAATTAATCAAGAACATCATCTTTTTTCATGATTTTTGGAGCACATTTATTATTTATTGAAAATAGAAAAGCAAATACAAAAAATAATTAAGCTGTCAAGGGTATATTTGCAAATAAAATATGAGATACGGTGTTATATGCAAATTACCCAAACATTGCATCATTTTTAAGTTACATAAAATCAAATAAATAATTATTCCTAATCATTCATTCCATGCATTGCATGTGTTTGCATCTTATATTGCATTTATTCTGCATGAAAATTGCATGATGTTGATCCCTCTGTTAGTGTACCTCTTTATTTTAGATATTCATCATTTCATAATCGTTTTGCATCATATGCGTCATTCATTTTATGCATTATGTTTGTCTTCATTTTGTGTTGTGTATAGAGAAGACTTAGATCAAAAAATGCAACCACTCATATTTAATTATTAAGACCCAATTAATAGACTTGGAGGTTCGTGTCCATGTGTCCGACCTTGGTACACTTACCAAGTTATAAATACTCCATATATTCAAAAGTGTGATTATGCATATATCCAAAATCACCTCTTATGCGACGCAATAAAATGACAATATTAAGAGGGAGATTTTTAGGTTCATCGATAGCCCAATAGGATTATTAAAAAAATGGAAAGTAGGGAGAAATTTTAAAATAATAAAAGCGTGTCTAATTAGAAAAAGTTAAAAACTTGAAAGTTTTATATGTCAATGAGATCTACAAGTTTTAAAGTGTTATGTTGGACAAAACATTTAAAAAGTCGTTTTTTAAAAGAAGTGTTTTTTATAGCATTTTTAATTGATTAAAAACACCTCTTTTAATTCTTTCGACATATTTAAAGAAAAAAGCCAAAACAAATATATACAACAATTATCTATTTTTTTATAATTTTTAATAAGAAGAAAATAAAGAAGATAAGATAGTGTTAAATTTATATGATAATCATGGTTACTTATACATAGCATGTTATTTGTTAATAATAGTTAGTTAGAGGTAGATTTTTATTGACTTATCTAGCCAGAAGAATAATAAATAATAATAAATATGATTAATCTTAGATTCATCAGGGGGATCGGGAGGTGTTTGTGCTTCTTTGGGGAGCCATGCCTGAATGGGAAGCCTAACGGTTGAACTAGGATTGAGCATCATCCCGATAGCCCAACCCATGTTGAACCCTTGGTCAAACCCCTAGTATACCTAATTGGGTCAGGTTCATGCCTAAAATCGGGTTGTTCTAACCTCCAAGATATCAGGGTTTTGGGTTTGAGCCTTTATCAGACATGAACTCGAACCAAAATTGATTTGAGCTTGATTTAAGGCCCAAAGCCCGTCCAATAGATAACGGGTTCGGGTCGGGTTACACGTGTCGACTTTCAGGTTAGGTCGAGCCGCCCAGACCTAATGCTCAACCCTACAAGTAGATGAGGCTTCGTGGGGTATTTGCTAGCGAAATGATGGTGCAATGTTAGGCTATAGATGTGACAAGAGTGGAGCCCTAAAATGGATCCTTCTCTTTTGCGAGGAGAAGGAAGGATCAAAGGGGATGGAATTCTGGAGAGGCAGGGAAGAGAAGATGAATGGTTCGCGTGAATGTCTGGTGAACGATGAAGGTGTTAGTGTGCTTTAATGATGGAGATGATTGGTGTGTACTAAGATAAATACGAGAAACACAAGACTCAAAGGCTAAGAAGCTTACTTGGGACTAATAATGGACACTGAGGAAGAAGAAGAAAGGTGGAAACGGGCCTAGGGATGGAGTAAATGCAACTTTGAGTCTTTGTTTGACTAAATGGTCTAAATCTGGAAGCTCTAACAGCTCACGAGGGGGTTACAACATGTCTGGAAGCCAATGATCTCGTCGGCAAGGGTTACATATTGTGGCTATCTCTCTCTCAATATTCTGTTCACAACGAGGATAAATGAAGCTCGGAGACCTATCATACATGGGCAGATGGGGCCAGATCACGTCAGCGATTAAGTATTTGAAGAGGAAGAGAACCGATTAGAAGTGATCATCGGGTCATGTTCAAATGTTGCTCTACATCACATGTGAGAAGGATGGAGTTTATGTAAGTTTGCGCGAGGTAGAAGGTGTTTAGGGCTACACGTGGGGCATTCAGAGGTGGTTTGGAGTTGACCAGAGACGATGAGGGGAAATGTGAGAAGGTAGGTGGTTGCATATTTGTACGTTTGGAGAAGGGGGCGGTTGGGGGGGAGAAGATGAACAAAGGTCATAAGATGGGGCACATCAGAGGCTCTTGATGAGTCACAAAGCAAAGGTCCCAATGAGATCCGATGAACTCACCAGATAGATAGGAGGCAAAGCGGGCATGGATGAAGCCGAACCATCAGATCGAGAGGGATACAACGACTAAGAACATGCACGGGAGGTTAAGAAGAGGTGTGTCACGGGGCTTCTCTAGAGAGAGCCACCTGGCCCAATGAAAAAAATTAGAAAAGCAAAAATGGTTAGTAAAATGAAAATAAAATAATTAGAAAGCTCAAATTAAAAACATTTTCAATCATGAAAGTTGTTAAATTTCTTCAAGATCTACAATTTTCATGTAGAATCCAAATTCAAAATACATTATATTTACGTAGACATTTTTTGTAAGTATTTTTAAACATACTTATTTTAATTTCTTTTGTGATTTTTGTATTTTTGATTTATAAATAACGTGAAAATAAATATATACAATATTAATCTAAATTTTATGAGATTTTTAATAATAAGAAAAATAAAAAAATAAAAGCACAATAATAGATTTATTTATATACAATAATTAGGATTAATTATATACAAAGGATTGATTGTTAATATTAGTGGATCAATGATGAATTTTATTGAATAATTTAAGTAATAGATACTATGATAATAAATTATGGATTTATCAACAAGTAAAATCACACTAGGTAAACTAATGGAATTAGTGTAACAAATTTATGACTGAAAGTAAAAGGCATAAATAATAGCAACTCGAGTTGAATTATGCTTTGAGATCATGCTGATTTTTGCATATAATAAATGATTGAAATGAAAGTAAACTAAAAATCAATAACGTGCAATTGACTTCCATCTCCATCTTGCCTTCGTGTGCTAAACCACATGGGAAGGGAAGAATGGCTCAATCATAATAATATTTCAGTTGAATGAGTTTGAAAAGACAAATAACAAATAGAAGTCGACATGCATTAAAATTCATATACATGAATCATGGGTGGTGAAGATCCGTTTCATGCACCAATAATCTTGTGATTTTTCCATTCATGATCACCGTTTGGTGAAATAGAAGCACCTTCAAGGCTTCAACTACCCTCGTTCTTCCCATCCACTTCCATCATTAAATAATTTAAATATACCAACTTGACCGGAACTTAAGTCCGAGCCCATGTTAGTGACCCATGTTCCATTTTATCTCATTTAGTCTATTTTGAGAGAGAGCGGATATAAAGGTAAGTCACGTTGGAGCCCCTCGATCAAAATCAAGGGGTTTACACGGTAAAAACTCGCAAAAATTCTGATTTCATGTAAATCTCTCGATCTTGATCGAACGATTCCAACGCGACTCCCCTTTACAACAGACCTCTGCTATACAACAGAGGATCCATACTATTATTTTGAATCTCTTTCTAGGCGTTGTCGTCCAAGAGTTGGACTAGAGAATTCTTCGACTCTGGTTTAGCTAATCGTCTGAGGTGACCATCCTTTCATTTTGCATTATGATGATTCTGGACATGAGTTACGCATGTAAATTTTCTTTTAGGCACCACATTTTTTAAAAATTATGTAATAAATATATGTTTTATTTTATAGTTATTAAGTTTCATAGGACTGTTGTTCTGTATTTTCAAATAGAACTGCATGCATGTATGAAATTATATCTTGATGATTGTCAATAGTTGAAACAACATAATAGATTAACGTGAATAATCGGATATTGACTTGAGAGGGCAAGACTGTAACACCCCAACCCCAAACATAGTGCCATACATAAAACTCACAAAGTGTGGGTGTGGTTTATAAGTAGTGTGGATTATTACTCGACAACTTGGGCTTAAGCATTTTGGGTGGTTGTCAACGGATCCATTTGGATTCAAACCCAACAAGTTGTCGGGGCCGGTTTTCCTCGATAACGGACCGGGGATCTAAGCCCGTTCCGTTACAAATGGTATCAAAGCCAAAATCCATCTGATAGTGGAAAGGACTAATCGAGAGGTGGAGCCGCCCCTACAAAGAGGTTGGAGGAAAAGGCTACCCGGAGCGTGCAACCGTCACTGTCACTGGGAATAAGTGATGTGCCATGTCACAACGAGGATGTTGCGAATATAAGTAAGGGAGGTTCTAACACCCCAACCCCAAACATAGTGCCATACCCAAAACTCACGAAGTGTGGTTGTGGTTTATAAGTGATGTGGATTACTATTTGACAACTTAGGCTGAAGCATTTTGGGTGGTTGTCAAGGGGTCCAATTGAGTCCGAACTCAATAAGTTGTCAGGGCCAGTTTTTCTCGATAACGGATCGGGAACCTAAGCCCGGGACGTTACAAAGACTTACACTAGATAATATATACATGCCATCAAAATAAATACTTTCATCCCTCCCAATTACATCGACCAACAACCTACATAAAAATCTCAAGGATCCAAAACCACAAAAGAAATCTTACTGTAGTTTGGTTGGTGTACATGTCTATTGTTGTCCAAGAAACCAGAGTCCAAATTTCACTAATTTTGAATAAAGGAGGAATTCTTGATAAAATTGAATAAAGAAAAGGTGATAAAAAGCCATTTCCGGGTAATCGGGTCAAGTGATGGTACGAGGCATTAAGCTAAAGCCCAGCTAACAGCCATGGTCCGCTGTTCTCGTTCGCTAGCTGTGCTCCATACAGCCAACCCCTAAATACTTGACGTGGGCTCATCTGAGACGTCCAATTAGATCCAACGGTGTCCAAGCAGCGACTGAATGGGTGACCCATGTCCAAAGTTACGATTATACCCTTCACCTTTCCACCACCCCTCCCCCAAAAAGCCCTCTCTACACTTCGGATGCTCGCCGAAGGAGAGGCCGGCGGATCGGCATCGAGGTCGGCGCACGGATTGGTGAGGAGATGAACGCCGGAAGCGCAGCGAAGCTCATCGTGGAGGCGCTGCTCCAGCGCTTCCTCCCTCTCGCGCGCAGGCGAATCGAGACGGCTCAGGCTCAGGTCTCCGCTATTTCTTGCAAATTTGTTCAAATGGCCAATGGGGTTCACGGATCAGTTGTTGGGTTCTCATTGAAATGCTGAAAATCCTATCTTGGTGTGCCAATTTAGGATTTGATGGTTTCGTGGTGGGTAGAATCGGTGCGTCCTATGTGTATTTTCTTATGATGTGATTCCTCGTGGGATGAAGCTGGTGACGGAGTGGGGTTTTTCTTTATGGAGATACAGTTCGGAGATTTGAGCAGAGAGTAGTGAGTTGCAGGAACGAAAATGGTTAATTAAAGCGGATACGATGAAGTGGATTGTTTAGTTAATTTATTGTAAGCCATGCTATGCGTCCGACCAAACATTTGCTTCGGATAAAAATGGATATTAATGATAAATAATGAATGTCGTCAGGCAGATATATATGGCATTGTATCATTTGAAAGTTAGGCAAGTACCTATTATTTTGTAAGCTTTTTTCAGAGTTTTAAATGAAGAGAACTAGGAAATTTGATTCTAAAACTGTGTGTGTTGATTACATGGGACGAACTCTCCCAAAGAACGAGTCATCGATTCTTCTATTTCCCGTGAAGTGTTTTGGATATATCTTTTGGCTTTGTTATCTAAAACTTAAATCGTCTCAATCAATTTGTTTCGTGTCTCGTACAGTATCCAGACATGCCTACAGAAGGATTACACTGTAAACAGAGCAACACAGATGCAAGCACATCTATGAAATGGCAACTTGGGAAGCTATCTACATATTTGAGAATATTTATTTTTTTTTATAATGACATACGTAAAATCCCATACTTCAACTTGATTTAACTTGTTTTTTGTCAATTTTTAAGGATACAAATCCTTCCTTTTCCTGTGACTTTGGATAGAGGACCAACGTTGCTGGTGCATATAGTACTGTCACTCAAACACTTGGAATGAGAAAGAGAGCAGATTAAGTAGAGGGTAGATTGGTGGAGTAAAAGTGACATAGTCCGGATTTTTAAAGGGTAAGGATGTGAATTGTGAAAAAGAGAGAGGGTAAGAAGAAGAAGAAACATGCTTATCGTGAGGATTTTGGGTGAGGATGCATGGGGATAAGTTGGATGAGGGACAAAGGACATTAAGCCTTGTGAGAATGAAGAAATGAGATCGTGAATGGGGATTTGAGGGTAGAGGAGAAGAAGGAAAATTAAGGGAAAAGAGTTGTAGAGCTAGTTAAAATTTATTCTATCAGTTGATGTAGTCTGGATTTTTATGGGGGGAGAAGTTAGATAGGGTAGCAAGATAATTGGTCACATAGGGTTTGGGAGGAGATGCATGGAGATGCGCGGGTTGAGGAGGAAACATGTTGAGCCGCATGAGAGAGAAGAAATGGATTTGAGAAGAGGAATGTGTGATAGAATAGAAAAAAACAATGCGAAAGAGGGATAACACCAATGGCTTTAAAAAGTTCATATTCATTCCATGCCCATTGTTGAGATACTACTTATCTTTCATGTCTTTTATGTATTATTTATTTCTTTCATCTTCTTTATCTAATTTGCCCAACATGTTACTCTCATATATAATAGCACCTTAGCGCTCCCATATTATTACTATTATTCATTCTCATCTCTTCACGTGGTATTAGAGCGACTGTCCTAGATCGGAGTTCTTGAACCCGTGCCTTAATCCTACCCGCTGCCCTCTCTCATTCGTCCACGCCACAGTTGCCACCCACGCACAACATCGGCAACCGTCGCCGCCACCCACATGCAATAGCAGCTACTGCCATCGCCAACACGTAGCAGCGGCTGTTGCCACCATCATATGCGGCCCTTGCAACATCCCAACACTACCACAATGCTACTGCTACCGTGTGGGCCCCTTGCACCCCCTTGCATCTCCCGACACCGTATACAACCTTTGGGGTGGATTTATTTCCTCTACGACACCGAACTGGAGTCTGAATTGTCTGATTTTGATTCGAAAATGTGATTTAGACATATATATCACATTTTCTGGCCCTAATGCGGTTCAAGGATTGAAGTGGATGGCTGTATTGAGTCTACATGTACAACCAATCATCCATATGATTGTGTAGACTTGCTCTAATCGGTCTACTTCCCAGTCGAGTTTCGTTTTTTTGGCCATTTTCCCATCATGTCAGAAATCAAGGGTGATATCTTTTCTTCGTCCGATGCCTTCAAGGACCCGACTCCCATTATGAAGATAGATGTAACCAACTATGGATTGTTGTTCATGTAGTTCCTGACCCTTATGTAGTGCAACAACATGGAGTACATTCCGACGAAGACATAGTTAATGAACAAGATTGGGGATAATGCTTCGTGGAAGCAAGATTACACACATATTTGGCTCACTGGGACCCTCACCTCAAAGATAGACAATGATATTGTGAACCAACCCGCCGCCAATGTGATGTGGGATGCTATGGCATCCACTTCTGCCCAAGTGAAGAACAAGGTCAATATTCTTCAGCTTCAGTTTGACATATACATACAAAGTAGAATGGCCGTCCACTGCATACTTTCTACTCCACTTTTCGTGGTATGTTCTAGGAGCTTCACGTCGATTACGACCTCCACAGAGCAACATATGGCGTACGAAAACTCCATGATGGTTGGAGTTTTCTTGGCAGCACTTGACCCGGAGTATGAGGTAACACATGTACTTCTTACACGGATGACCATACATCCCATGGAGGAGACTTACTGTCATCTCAGTAGGCTTCTTATTCCACCTGCCACCACCACACAACCTTCCTCAGCTATGATCGCTTCTTGTGGCAGAGGAGGTTCTGCGCATCTCCTTGCTCCTGTCCTCGGGGATGACAGGTCTTTCAAGTTCTGGACGGACAATTGGGCTGATGGAGCCCCCTTAAGGGAATCTTTCCCGCGCTTATTTGCTTTGGTGACCGATGGGCGAGCTTCTGTGGCTTCCTGTTGGTCGGGGGATGGCTGGTTTCCGTCACTTCATGGCAGCCTTTCTGACCATGGCCGCATGCATCTTCGGAGCACGCACGTTATTGTTTCCCTTGCACGCACGATTCTCTCCTCCAGAATCATCGTAATCAGGAGCAACAACCCCAGCGATCATCTCCACATCTCCCCACTTCGTCTTCCTTACAACGTCCGCATAGGAAGGCCCCCCATGAGCCGTAATAACAGAGATTCCTCCCGAGTACCCACCATCGAAAGCCGTCTGCCGCTCGACCGAAACCGCCTCGTTGACCGGCCAGAACGCCATGCACAAAGCTTGCCGATGGCCCACATTACCGCACGAAAAACATGCCAGAGATTCTACAAAGAAAATGTATTGGCTCACGCGGGTCGTTTAGCTTGCGATTGGTCGATGTTGTGACCTGCGCGTTCTTGTTTGTTGGGGATCGTTTGGATCCGGTCTCTTCCCCTTCCTCTCCTCTTGTTTTCTTTTCTTGTAATTACTCTTCTCTTTTTAATAATATGCTGGGGTGAACACCACGCCGTGTCTCCCCCGAACCGTTAGACTTCAAAAAAAAAAATTCTGTCTAGTCCAGGACACTCTGAGGACACATGCTATCACAAGCATAGATATCCCACATCTGCTCGCACGGCGAAGCAGATTGAGCCTTCAGACACTCTAACTCCTCAAGTTGATCCACACCTTGATGATATTGTCTCTCGTATATGGGAGATCATGACTCCAGTTCCAGGAATTACCTCTACATGATCTGCATATACTGAACTTCTGCTAGAGCCTCTTCGAGCTCCTCAGGCATCACATATGCTTTTTATTGGTTGTAGTAGTGCAGATATGACAGAGTGGATTATGGATTCTGATGCTTCTCACCACTTGTGTGGATAGAAATCCCGGTTCAGATCTTACAGGTCTATACCCTTTGGTAGATGGGTTGTCATTCTAAATGGGGTTCTCTTACCCATCACTGGACATGGGAGGTGCATTTGATGTCAACCATACACCTACAGAATGTTTTATATGATCCCTATTTTCAGATTGAAAATGATTTTATTTTCTATTAGTCCAGATTACAAAAGGTTTTGCATTGTCGTGCTATTTTTGACCCCTCTTCTCTTGTGTTTCAGGGCATACTCACGGGCATGGCGATTGGATGCGGTCGTCAGCAGCGGGGGCTATACAGACTAGTCCAACCTCCTCATGTTGGTGCCTTTGCTATTCCTAGTGGACCAATCTTACCATACCTGTGGCATCTTCATTTTGACCACCTTTTTTCACAAAAGCTGTGTCATGTCCTCCCACAAATCTCCACGCAATCTTCCTTCCAGTGCGAGGCTTGTTAGCTTGTTAAGCATCACCTTTCTTTCCATGTCGTCAGAGTCGGAGTAGTTGAGTTCTCACTTGTCTGAGCTCCTTCACTTAAATATTTGGCGTCCGAGTCATGTCCTTGATCACTAGGGACATCGTTTTTATCTGGTTGCTGTAGATGGCTATTCTATACTTTCTTGGATTTTCTTATTAAGTAATAAATCTAAGGCTGGGCCAACCATTAAATTATTTATTCATGAAATAAAGAATATTTTTCTGTTATTGTCAAGTATTTGCGTTCTGACAATGCCTTGGAGTTTTGCACTTTACAGCTATCCGAGTTACTCAGGTCTCTTGGCATTGTACACCAGACCTCGTGTGCCTATACTTCTCAGCAGAATGATGTTGCCGAGCACAAACATCGTCATTTACTAAGTGTAACCGGAACCATTCTGTTTCATAGTCGTGCTCCTCACTTGTTTTGGGATGATGCGGTTCTCACATCCTGCTATTTAGTGAACAATATGCCATCTTCTTTCTTGGGAGAAAAGGTTCATTTCTCGATTGCGTTTTCTGAGAAGGACTTGTTCTCCCTTACACCCATGTGTTTGGATATACAGCCTTTGTTCACAATCTTTCACGTGATCATGACAAGCTCTCTCCCAAAGGTGTCAAGTGTGTCTTTGTTTGCTACTCTCATACTTAGAAATGGTACCCTTGCTTTGATCTGCTATAACGGAAATACTTTATCAGTGCTGATGTTATATTCTTCGAGTCTGTTATGTATCTATCTCTTACATGTGACAGAGTGGCCCCATCTGACTCTGATGAGGAGGTCTACATGCATCTACCTCTTACATTTCTACAACCTCCTGCACCTGCTCTACCACCTCCATCACCTCCTTCACCACCACCATGATACCCACCTCCTCTACCACCTCCAGTATCTATACCTTCTCCTGTGGCTACTCGTGGACCACCACCCTCCTTGACGCAGTTTTTGCCACGTGCGTTTACTCACGGATCTCGCTCTGTTCCCCCTACTCACAGGTTTTCCCCTTCATCCAACACGCCTCAGGTATGTAATGAGCATATTGTCTCTGTTTGGAAAACATAGAGAATTGTTTATTCGATAATCCCTAGGCTCTCTTACATAGAAGAGAGACTTGCGGGTAAATTACATGAAGTAGACAAGAAGAAAAGAAAATAGATAATGTAGTACAAAAATATAGAAATAAAGCATATATCTCTACACTCCCCCTCAAGACACAACATCGATGTCTATCATGCTCATCTTGGATGAACACTTCTGAAATGATCCTCTGAGTAAGGCTTTGGTGAAAATAGCGACCGCCTGGTCTCCTGAGCTGACATGCGATGTAGAGACAAATCCCTTCTGAATAATGTCACGTATATAGTGGCTATTGACCTCAATATGCTTCGTCCTCTTATGGAATGTCTAGTTATTAGCAACGAACAAGGCTGCCTGGTTATCACACTTCAGCAACATGGGAAGAGCCGAAGAGGTACATCTATATGTAGATCTGTAAGAACTGCTCGAACCCACATTATTTCTGTACATGCTTGTGCCATAGCTCTATACTCTGACTCAACACTAGATCTAGCAACAACGGTTTGCTTCTTGCTTTTCCACGAGACAAGTAACTCTCCAACAAATATAGCAAAACCCATGGTGGACTTCCTATCCTTGGGACACCCTCCATAATCTGCATATACATATGCTGAAATGGTGATGGTGCCGCCTCTCTTAAAAAGAAGCCCCGTACCTGAAGATGATTTAAGATACCTTAGTATCATTTGTATAGCATCCATATGTATCTGACGCGTTTGTTCCATGAACTGGATCACCCTACTGACAACAAAAGAAATATCAGGTCTGTATGGTCACATAAAGGAGCTTTCCTACCAATTCTCTATATCTTCTCTTGTCAATCTCATCAGTATCATCTTCGTAGAGCTTCATGCTTGGATCCATAGATGTGGTAGCTGGTCGACATCCAAGCATACCCGTGTCACTTAGCAGGTCAGTGACATACTTCCTCTGAGTCATCACTAGCCCATTTTGATTTCTGACAAATTCCAGTCCAAGAAAGTATCTAAGAGATCCAAGATCCTTGGTAACAAACTCACGGCTCAAAAAATCTTTTTACTTCTTTATTCCTTGTATTCATCTTCTGTAATAAGTATATCATCAACATATACTATAATGGAAATCACACCTCTAGATGTTTTTTGTATGAAGAGTGAATGGTCTACATTCGACCGCTTGAAGCCTTGCTTCTGAAATAAATCTGAAAGCTTTTGGAACCATGCTCGTGGGCTCAAGGCCATAAATTGCCTTGTGAAGTCTACATACCTGTGAACACCCCCCCTCAGCAGCAAACCCAAGTGGCTGCTGCATGTAGACTTCCTCTTGAAGATCACCATATAAGAATGCATTCTTGACATCAAGTTGGAATAATGGCCAATCATGAACCACAACAACTGATGTAAGGATTCGTAGAGTAGAATGGCGAGCAACATGAGAGAAAGTGTCAAGGTAGTCCACCCCATATGTTTGAGTAAAGCCACGTGCTACTAGTCGTGCCTTGTAATGATCATTGCTACAATCTTTATTCTGATTCACTGTGAAGACCCATTTGCAACTCACTATAGACGTTCCAGTGGGAGCCGAGACAGACTCCAAGTACCTCTGGACTGGAGAGCTGCCATCTCCTCCTCTATGGTTACACACCACCTGCTATCAGTCAACACCTCCTGGTAACTCTATGGAATGATCACGGTATTCAAAGCAACCACAAACTTCCCAAAGTCACCCGTCAGACGCTCGAAGGTGACGTGAGAAGCAATCGGATACGAGGCACATGAACGCTTCTGTTCCGAATAGCAATAGGTAAATCTAGATCATCATCATTATTTCTGCCACCAACATGATCATCAACTCCTGAGATATGCCCTGCTGAGAAACAATATTAAACCCATAAGTAGAAGTAATGCTATCAGAACAAACCTGTGGCGTGCTAGGTGATAGACCATGAGCATGAGCAGGAACAGACCGTCGAACTGTAGTGATGTGGTAGTAGTGGGACTGGAATAATGGGAGGTGGTTGGGCTAGTGGTGGTAATGGAGGAGGTGATAAAGGAGACGGTGAGGAAGGTAGTTGACTCAAGGATGGAGGTGGAATATAGACTTTTCTGAATTTGAAGGTGACAACCTGTCTTCTGTAGGCGAGAAATACATGACAAACTCAAAGAACGTGACATCTGCGCTGACATAATACCTTCGATGTAAGGGATCATAGCAACGATAACCCTTCTGAGTTTTGGAGTACCCAACAAAGACATATTTGACTCTCCCTAGGAGAGAGCTTATCAATCCTTGGAGACAACCGATGGACAAATGCAGCAGACCTAAAGATACGACGGTTAAGGGAGAGCAATTCCTTATCAGGAAAAACAAGAGAAAAAGGTATTTTCTCCCCTTGCACTGACGAGGGCATGTGGTTAATGAGATAATATGCCGTAAGAACCGCATCACCCCAGAATGAATGTGGAGCACAACTTTGGATTAAGAGGGTACATGTAACATCAAGAATGTGACGATGCTTTCTTTTAGTAGCACCGTTCTGTTGAGACGTATACGCACAAGATGTGTGATGAACGAAACCATGAGATTGAAATAAACTAGAAAGTAGATCAGTGCAAAATTCAAGCGCATTATCCATCCGAACAATTTTGACAGAGGTAGAAAATAGATTTTGTACTTCTCTATTGAAATTTATTATGGCATTTCCAGCTTCAGATTTATTCTTCAACATGAAGACCCAAGACAGATGACTAAAATATTCACAACCACTAAATAAAATCTGTGCCCCTGATGATCGGGAACACGACTCGGACCCCAAATGTCTACATGTAAAAATTCAAAAGGGGAGCTACTGCTCTGAATCTGCCGACTAAGGAAGACCGATCGATGATACTTCCCTAACTGACATGCTTCACTGTTGAATGACGAGCGAGGTGAAATCAATGGAAGGACTTGACGCCTTTTCTGAAGCGGGAGATGACCAAAGCGTAGGTACCAAAGAAAAGGGGAGATCAGACTAGTGAAATGAGATGATAGATCGACATATGGTGTCTGGATCAGTCGATAGATTTCGCCTGGCTCATGGCCACAATCAATCACCTTGCTTGTAAGAATTCCCTGAAGCACAAGAGATGATGGGTCAAATATTGCTTGACAATTTAAATCCTTGGTAATCTGACTGATAAATTGATGCAAATAATAATTTGCAAAGATGGAAAAATTAAATTTGATGGTAGAAAATGTTTGGTGGAAGGAGTTGATGACAGGAAGAAGAGAATAACTCGTCGGATGCGAGAGATTTGGGGAAGAGAATCGCAGAGATCGTGTGGGGAAGGAGAGAGATGAGAGAGAGAGATAATGAGATAATTCTCAATTAGTTTCAACTTGAACTGTTTAAAACAATTGCCTACCATCCCCTTTATATAGGAGGGGTGGGATTACAAGATTGGAAAGAAATTCAAATTCAAATTGACTTTAATTGATTTGAATCAAAATTCAAATCTATCTTATCCTAATTGTCTCTAACCGATTAACTACTAAATATAACCGACTAATTAGTTAAAAGAGATCACACATAATCACTTTATTTAAATAAAAATGCAACAAACTCAATAAACATAAAATCAATTCGACACACAAAAATTAAGCCCTATTAATTTCGTGCTGCATCAATTTCCATCCGCTTGAAAATTTCATCTCCCTACGAATTGCTTGATCTTCGATATGCTGTTGGAGAATTCGATCTTGAAATTGTAGCTTCAAATTTCCCCAATTAGATCCTTTTCAATGTTACGTCTATAATTTTTCTCCATTGAGGGGCATGACTGCAAATGTTCTACCCTTCACTTAAAAGGATTCCATAGCATAATATATCTTCCAATTGGTCCTTTTGATAAAAACTTTTAGGAGGAGGATCTTTACTGCAATTATTTCAAATTAATTCCCCATTCCTCTTTTGGTGGGATTTGATTCCTCTTGTAGGGGAGTCCCACGTTAGGGTTTCTCTCTCATCAACTACTCGATTACGAAAGATTTGAGAGCAACTCCAAACACAGTGGAAATTTCGACTTCGATTGCGATTGCGTCGGAGTAAACGGGGACGGTGATGCGTGGTCGCATGAGGGGGCTGCGATCTGTCAAGCAGGGGCGGCGATAGGCGACCAACCACTGGTTGTGGTGGTGTTAGGCGAAGCAGTGGGATTTGGGAAAAGGTTTTGACGATGGTGCAGGAAGTGTGGGGTTGCAGGAGGGGGCGATGGGATTTGCACCGGCGGAGCGGGGGTGGTGGGAAGAGGTTTTGACGGTGGTGCAGGGGATGCAGATGCAACAGGAGGTGGTGCTGGGAGGGTGTGGGGGTGGCGGCGGTGGGGCTGGGGATTGCATCCCAAGAGGTGCAGGGGTGACAACTAGGGTGGTAGAAAGGGGCACTGAGGCGGTTTAGAGGGCGGAAAGGGGATGCAACTGGGCCAATGGGGGTGTCAGAGGTGTTGGGGCGGCAGTAGGGACCCGAGGGAGGGTTGTGGGTGGTGATGCAAAAAGGATTTTCAAAAACAGAAAAATTAATTGATTGTGGATTTTTGTCGGAGAAGAAATTGGAGGGGTTGAGAGGAGAAAACTCGTCGGAAAATGAGGGATTTTTGAAGAAGAAATCGCAGAGATCGCGTGGGGAAGGAGAGAGACGAGAGAGAGATAATGAGATAATTCTCAATTAATTTTGACTTGAACTGTTTAAAACAATTGTCTACCATCCCCTTTTTATAGGAGGGGTGGAATTACCATATTAGAAATAAATTCTAATTCAAATTGACTCTAATTGATTTGAATCAAAATTCAAATTTGCCTTATTCTAATTGACTCTAACCGATCAACTTCTAAATATAACCGATGCTGTGAGAGAGGTGGGGCGTCCTTCGGGGGGCCGGGACCACTGGTCTTGGAGGGAGGGGCTTTCACGGTCAAGAAGGCCTTCGGGGCTATCTCCCGGCCGCCGCCGTCGCATTCGGAGATACTTATCCGGGACTGTGCTTTTCTTTGGGCTCTTAAGCTTCCTGAGAGAATTGGTTTCTTTCTTTGGTTGCTCAGGAGGCAGATGCTGATGACGAGAGACCGTTGTGCCAGGCTGTTGCGTGCCATCTCGGACAGATTCCTGCTGTGCAATGACTCGATTGAATCCGTTGAACACCTCTTTTTCTTATGTCCCGAGGTGATTCAAATATGGCAGGGGGCTGGCTTGGACTGGTGCTGCACGGACGATCTCCAGACCTTCTGGAATGCGCTACTTTCAAATAAGGATAGGCCGACGGTGGAGATTCTGTATCCGGTGGCCATATTGTGGGTGATCTGGAGGGGTAGGAATGATTTGCTATTCTCGGGCCAAAGATTCTATAAGGAAAACGTGGGGATTTATGCAAAGCGATTGGTGGAGGATTGGGCGTTGTAATGGGTCTGTTGTAATGACGTGTGGTTGTACTTTCCCCTTTCTTCTTTTTCTTTCTTCTTTTTGCACTTGAATAAAGGCTTGGGGCGTGCACCATCGAGTGTCTCCCCCTCGTTTATGGATTTCAAAAAAATATAACCGACTAGTTAGTTAAGCGAGATCACACACGATCTCTTTATTATTAAAAATGCAACAAAGTCAATAAACATAAAATTAATTTGACGTGCAAAAATTAAGCCCTATTAATTTCGTGCTGCATCAACCCTCCACTCCAATCATCCCTCCTTTTCTCTCACATAAGTTGGCATGCTCTCGACCTCAACCTCTTCACATTACTTCCCTCCTTACCTCCAATTTTTCCTCCCTAAAAATGAGCTACATTAATTGATAACAAGCCAACACTTATGTTGTTCCTACAATACGATGATCCTCACCGACCGTGTCTACCTAACTTCCATATGATGAGTGAAGGTCAACTCCTCGAATTGGTCTCATATTATGAAGGCAGACTCATGAACTGCATGGCCCACAGTTCATAGTTGGTTCCATCCATTTTGATGATGGGTGCCGGACCTTTGAAGGTACCTACGGATGAAACATCCACTTTGTTGTCGGACATGATGACAACTATCTTCAAGACTGGGCTGAGAAACGAGAGATACTGGTGTAAACACTGACATATAGGAAGATGGTTGTGGGTGCAGACTCATACCACAACCTCTTCCATTCCTTGAAGAGTCCTTTGGGTAGCTAGGATGTTGCTAGGGCTTCGCATGACCCCCTAGGTACCTAAAAGAGAAGCACACAGGAAGGCACTCACGCGTGAAGATGAAGTGGGCCACGCGACAGCGACTGAGAAGCAACCGCCGTGCCTAGGCGGCTACGGTGGCACCCGCAGGAGGGGAGCTGGGCGGCAGCAGTGCCCGCAGGAGGGGACTGGGCGGCGGCGGCGCCCACAGGAGGGAGGGGCTGGGCGGCGGTTGTGAGCCCGAAGGGGGGGGGTGGGCGACAGCGGCGGCGGTGAGCCCGAGGGGATCAGGGTTTTGGTGGGGGCAAGGTTTTAAGACACATGCTCCGGTTTAGGACCGTCACTCTAATACCATGTTGAGAGGGAAAAAGAAAAGATAACATTAATCTAACCCTAGAGCTCTCTTATATAAGAGAAAAGCTCTATGGGTAAATTACATAAACAGGACAATAAAAGTAAACAATATAAGAAGGAACGGCAAGATAACACGAGTATTGTAACACAATCATCTGACCATTTTAAGAGCTGTCAAATAGATCTGGAACAAAATACGGAATATATGCTTAATGCCTTTTAAGAATCCCTCTTTCGTTCTCTTAACTTAAAACATGCTTAAGTAAATTTATATTTGGATTATATTTATTTGAATTAACCAGAGTTTTTTCTTCTTCTGATTAGTCTTCCAGCTATACCGTCATCTTCTACCACCTCTCTTTTTTCACCATAATCTATATCCAATTCACGTTATGCCATGTTATTTAAGCTGTTCATGATTGATATCATTGGTCTTATCAGGATGGACAATATCTCCGGCCCTCTGATCCAGCATATGAGCAAGTATTAGATTCCCTGGCCATGGTGGCTCGACATACACCTGTACCACTCCTAGAAGCTCTCCTTAGGTGGAGAGAAAGGTAAAATCTTTTTATTATTTTATGTCTCAATTCATAAATTTATTTTTTTGAACAGTTATTTGCCATATCAACCCTGCAATATGCTCAATAAAAGTTGTCTGGATTTGTCTTCTTACGCAAGTGCGAAAGCTAACCAAGATTCTAATTTGGATCTCTTTTTTCTGGAAGTTCTCGAATATCATCAAGATCCATGTTTTAGATTTGTTCAAAGGAGTTCATGATTTTTACAATTTTGGTTTTGAGAGGTTGCATAGGGCTCTTAGTTTTCTATTCCCTAAGAAGTGAGGTTGTGCAATGTGGGGAGGACTTCATGTTCATTACACTTTCCAATATAATTTATCATATTTGGTCAAGCTTCTTTCGAACGGGTTATGTGTGATGATGGGTGACATCATTAGCCTGTTACAAATAGCTTTTGTGTCGAGTAGATTCATGATGAACAGTTTGGTGATGAAAACTGAGATGGCAATTGATTGGAAGAGGCGGTCTCTGCGGCCTATGATTGTATGGAATGACAGTTGGTATTTATTTTATAGGAGGGGTTTCTTGAACGTTTGGATTGATTGGATGAAGAGGTGTGTCACAGCTATGTCCTACTCTGTTTTGATCAATGAACTTCTAGAGGGTGGTTTCTTACCTTTGCTTTTTGTTATTGTGGTTGATATGCTAACATTGATTGTAGGGTAGATTGTTTGTGGGGGACATGCAGTGGACATTTGCACGATGACTCTTAGTTTTGGTGCTGTAATATAAAAAATGATATTATCTTCTTCATTGAGGAGGATGCAATCAAGACTAGAGGGGTCTCTACGTCGGTGGAGACCTTTAGGGCTTGTTTGGTTGCAGGGTTGGGAAGGGTTGGGTTGGCCCAACCCTTCCCAACCCTCCAACCAAACAGCCCAATCCTCCTCATAGTTTACTATTCACAGGGGTACCCCTGCCCAACCCAACCCTGCCCAACCCTGCAACCAAACAGGCCCTTAGGGAGCCTTTTGGTCTCATAATGAATATGGAAAAGTTTGCTTTTGTTCGGACGGACTGCATGCACATTATGGGTACTTAAGAGTTTGTCGCTTATGTATTATTAACTGTCTTTGGTGTGTAGTAAGCTTCAATAGACTAAGTGGATGCCCATGCTAAAAAGATAAAGCTGAAGCTGCCAGGTGGAATGCTACTTGTTTTTCGAGGGATAAACAATTGGTGCTTTTAAAGGTTGTCCTTTTTGCTGTTCCTGTGTTTTATCTTAGTGCCTCAATATGTCGGTTGGTTTAGGTGTGTTTGAAGTCTATGATTAAATGGTTCTTCTAGTCGAGCTTTGGGCAAGAAGTTCGTGGGATTCCTCTAAGGATTGGAACTAGATGACTAAGCTTTTGAAGGATGGTGACCTTAGGGTGTTGAGTTTCAGAGAAACGGTCAAAGTCTTGCTAACGAAGTAGATGCTGAGGATCTAGGTTGAGTGCGATTATGTGTGTTGTGCTGCCTATTACGAGGTATTTATGGGGGTTACGTCCATCTTAGACATGTTAGTGTAATGATATCGATCATCTTCAATATTTTGGAGGGGTATCTATCCTCCTTTAGTTAGCATTGTACGCATTGCACTTTCTCTGCGACCTGTGGTTCGAAATAGAAAATTCTTTATATGTTGGTTGGAGGGGCTCTGATGATTTATTCGCATGAGTTTTTGCTTTGACAATTAATCAAGGCATGCACATACTAGAGTTGTGTTTCGACAAGGCTTGTAAATCTGCTTTCAGTTCTAACTTCTCCTAGTAGATGGTTTACGATTTCTTAAGGGTGCAAAACTTCTGAGCAAGGTGAAGGGATCTTCTGAGGGACATAATCACTTGTCATGTTTTGATAGATACTTCTCAGTCAAGTAGGCTTAGAGGGATTTGGCCACTCTCATGGTATTTAACCCTATAGACTTTGTAATGTGTTGCAAATTGCTTTGGAGTTTCAAGACCCTATTGAGAGTGAAGATCTTATGGCTTTGGGGAACGACTGAAGAGAGATGACCAATGCTCATAGGATGAGGATTCTGCATGGGACTTTTGTTCGATGTGTTCGGGACACCCAGAGACATAGAGTATATGTTCTTTCCTTACATTCTGGTGAGAGGGATGTGACAGAATATGGCAATTGATAGGGTTGATTTTACCCTTATGGAAGATTTTTGGGACTTTCTAGGTGCGGCTTGCTTGGGCATCCTAGTTGGCAAAATGGTGTGGTATTCAACATGATCTTGTTGGAAATATTCTTGAGCATGCAAAAGCTCTATTTCAACTTAGGTATTCACCCTTTAAAAAATGACGAAGCCTTCTCCCACTATAAGTAAGGTTGGCTACATGGATTCTTGCTCAAATCCATGTTGAAAGATTCAACTATTTTTTACGCTGACTGTCGATTACCTAACGCAACCCCACAAGGGGGGATATGAACCCTTGTCTTTTGGGTGGTAGGCACACAACTCTACCACCAAACCATTTCGGTGGGTACCCTTTCTTCTAAAAAAATAATAATGCTAGTTTGGAATGCAGTTGATTATGAAACTAAAGAGCCTATCTCTGAATAACTTGACATAAATCCCTGCGGACGTTAAACAATCTATATGCCAAGCATACTTGAATTACTTGACAGGTTCAACAATAATATTTTTTTTTCATTTTTTTATAAAAAGATTCGCTGGATCCGTAATGGGAGTTTTATGCAATGACAACCCTCTTATCTCGCACCCCAAAGAGGGGGAAAAATTAGAAAAAAATATATACACTAGCAGACGTTGGGGTATGGAGTAAGCGGACTCATCGTAATATGTTTTCTTCTAAATAAAAGTATCGAAACATACCGCTTATTCCTTCTTCCACTAGAAGGTCATCTGCAACTCTGTTAAAGTAATACTCTGATATCTTATTCCATAGAGCCCTCGGGTCTCTTATATAGGGAGAAAATCCTTGGGTAAATTACAGAGTCTTACAATATATAAATAGAAAATACGAAACAGTAAAACGTAACATATATAAGTCTCTACACTCCCCCTCAAGATGGAGCATAGATATCTATCATGCTCAGCTTGGAAGAACATCTCTGGAAAGGTCCTCTGAGCAGTGGCTTGGTGAATATGTCAACAGTCTGATCCTCTGAACTGACATGAGAAGTGGAAATGAAGCCCTTCTGAATCATGTCTCTAGTATAATGACAATCCACCTCGATGTGCTTTGTTCTCTCATGAAAAGCTGGATTATTGGCAATAAACAATGCTGCCTGATTGTCACATTGGAGATTCATAGGCAAGGGGACATCTACAGTCAAATCTTCTAAGACTGCTCTAACCCACATCATTTCTGCAGTTGCTTGTGCCATGGCTCTGTACTTGGATTCAGCACTGGACCTCGCCACAACAGTCTGTTTCTTGCTTTTCCAAGAAACTAAAGAGCTTCCTATGAAGATAGCAAATCCAGAAGTAGATTTACGATCCCTTGGACATCCTGCATAATTTGCATCTGCACAAGCTGAAATAGACAGATCCGTATCTTTCCTAAATAGCAACCCTGTGCCTGGGGAAGACTTCAGATATCTCAATATCATATACAAGGCATCCATATGAACTTGCCTTGGCTGCTCCACAAATTGACTCACCCGGTTTACTGCAAAGGCAATATCCGGTCGAGTTATAGTAATATATAAGAGCTTACCCACCATCTCTCTGTAACTTCTTTTGTCCACCTCCTCGGTATCATCGTCGTACAACTTCATGCTTGGGTCCATAGGTGTACTTAAAGGTCTGCATCCAGTCATTCCTGTTTCAACTAGCAAGTCCGTGACATATTTTCTTTGAGTCATCACCATTCCTTGTGCATTTCTTGCAAACTCTATCCCCAGAAAATATCGTATCGTGCCCAGATCCTTCGTAATGAACTGGTTTCCCAACAGGGACTTGGTTATCTCAATCCCCTGAGCATCATCTCCTGTGACCAAGATGTCATCAACATATATCATAACAACAACTGTACCTCTAGGGGTCTTCTGGATGAACAATGAATGGTCCGCATTTGATCTCCTGAACCCCCTATTGTTTAATTAGCTGAGAAAGCTTCTGGAACCATGCTCGGGGACTCTGTTTGAGGCCATAGATAGCCTTATGAAGTCTGCACACCATCTGAGTCTCCCCCTCAGCAGCAAACCCTGGTGGCTGCTGCATGTAGACTTCCTCCTGCAGGTCTCCATACAAGAAAGCATTCTTGACGTCAAGCTGAAAAATGACCCAGTTACGTACCACAGCAACAGATAGGAGGATGCGAAGAGTGGAGTGTCTAGCCACTGGTGAAAAAGTATCCAAATAATCTACCCCATACGTCTGGGTAAATCTCCTTGCCACAAGTCTTGCCTTATATCTGTCGAGACGTCCATCCGCATGATATTTCACCGTAAACACCCACTTGCAACTCACAACGGAGGCACCTGGAGGAATGGGGACAAGAGACCAAGTCCCTCGAGACTGCAAGGCACACATCTCCTCTTCCATGGCTAGACGCCAGCAATCAATCTTCATGGCATCTTGGTAGGTCCGTGGAATGTCAACGGACGAGACAACAGCTGTAAACTTCTGGAAATCCCCATTGAGACGATGAAATGAGACTTGGGAGGCAAGAGGATATGAAGCACATTGTCTCCGCTGCTTCCTGTGAGCAATGGGCCGATCCATATCATCCGTCACGGTGTCCACCGGTTCATCCTCCTCCTGTAGTAAAGGCTCCTGCACTGGTGCATTATCTAACCCATCATTAGCGATAATATCAGAACATACCTGAGGCGTGTTGGATGGTTGACATGTAGCTTGAGCAGGGCCTGTCCGTCTTGTATAGAACTTAGGAAATGGTACAATTGGAGGTGGTGGTGGTGGTGGATTATAGGATGGACCCAGGCTTGGAGGTGGAGGCACATAGACACTAGAATCCGTGGATGTGGAGGAGACCAATCTGTCACCTGCAGGGGAGAAATACATGACGGGTTCGAAAAATGTAACATCAGCGCTCACATAGTACTTGTTATGAACGGGGTCATAGCAACGATATCCTTTCTGTGTCCTGGAGTAGCCCACAAAAACACACTTGATAGCCCTAGGAGATAGCTTATCAAGTCCTGGGGATAAGCGGTGGACAAAGACAACAGTGCCAAAGACCCGAGGTGTAAGTGCAAACAAATCTTTGTCAGGAAAGAGAACAGAGATAGGAGACTTTTCCCCAAGAACAGTTGTAGGCATACGGTTGACCAGATAGCATGCTGTAAGTATAGCATCCCCCCAAAAGGATAATGGAGCACAACTCTGGATAAGTAGTGTGCGAGCAATATCAAGGAAATGGCGATGCTTCTGTTCTGCAATCCCATTTTGTTGAGATATGTATGCACATGTGGTTTGGTGGATAATGCCTTTAGAAGAGAGAAAGCGAGCAAGGGTACGAGTGCAAAACTCCAAGGCATTGTCAGTACGCACATACTTAACAGTAGACGAAAAAACATTTTGAACTTCATTGATAAGATTTTGAATAACACTTCCTGCTTCAGATTTATTTTTAAGAAGAAACGTCCAGGACACTCTAGAAAAATCATCAACCACAACTAAATAGAACCTGTGCCCCTGATGATCTGGGACACGACTGGGACCCCAAATATCTACGTGAAATAATTCAAATGGGGAGCGATTGCTCCGACTCTGACGACTGGTGAAGCTAGACCGATGGTGCTTCCCTAACTGACATGCTTCACAACGAAACGACGAACTCGGAGAGATCTGAGGCAGGAGGTGACACATTTTCTGTAGCGGCAGGTGACCAAACCGAAGATGCCAGGTATACGGAGAAACGGAGCCCTGGGAATGGAGTGAGACGCCAGCGTAAGAGTTCCGTACAAGACGATAGAGGCCATTGTGCTCAGAACCACAGCCAATCACCCTGCCCGTTAGTATGTCCTGAAAAATAACAGACGATGGGTCAAAAATAGCACGACAGTGCAAATCTCGTGTAATCTGACTAATGGATAAGAGATTCATAGAGAATTCTGGAGCATGTAAAACATTCTGTAAGTGCATAGAGGGCATCAAAGCCGTCTCCCCCTGACCGATGATAGGGGAATGAGTGCCATCAGCAATGAGTACAGATCGACCAGGCTGAACAACTCTATAAGACTGCAGAATATCTTTCTCACGACAGAGATGGTGGGTGGCTCCAGAATCAACAATCCATCCTGTGAGATCATGGTTATGATATGAGACGGAAGGACTACCTGAGGCACTGGCTGAAGCAGATGTGCTTGCTGACGCCGAAGCCGCAACATCAGAAGCATCAGCAACATCTGACGATGATTGTGGCATGATATCACGAAGCCGTGCCACTAGCTCCTCGAACCTGTGATCTGGAGTAGATGCTGGTGGACCCTGAACATGATCAGCGACACGTGCAGAAGGAGGGAAGCCATGCTTGGAATAGCATGTATCCTCCGAATGACCAGTACGACGACAAAATGAGCACGTAGATCGTATGCGACCTCCGCGGCCACGTCCACCACTTCCTCTGCCACGAAAAGAGGTTGAACTACCTCGTCCTCTGGAGACAGCCATTGCCGAAGGAGGTGGAGTTGCTGTATTCGATGGAACAGGTACACGACTGAGTCTTCTGTAGACTTCTTCCATTGGTGGAATGGTTGCATCGGCAAGGATCTGAGAGCGTGCTGCCTCGTACTCCGGGTCAAGGGCAGCAAGTAATACGCCAACCATAGTGGCGTTGCGGAACGTCTTCTGCTGTTCCGACGTGGCTGTGAGTAGGATGATGCTATAGAGTTTTTCGAACATACCACGAAGAGACGTGTACAGAGAATGAAGAGGCCTCCCATTTTGCTTCGTGGTAAAAATATCATGCTGCAACTGCAGCATCTTTGTCTCGTTTCTCACCTGAGAATATGTCGTGGCCAGAATATCCCACATCGCCTTGGCGGTGGGCTGATGAAGAACATCATTTGCTATCTCCGTCGTGAGTGTTCCGGACATCCAAACTTTGGCATACGCGTCATCGGCCTCCCATGAGGCATATATTCCCTTCTTCTCCGGCGGTTCATTTTCGGTAAGAATATGTTTCTTACCACATGACTGCATAAGACTGAGGAACTGCATAGCCCACAGTTCGTAGTTCGTCCCGTCCATTTTGACAATTGGTGCCGAACCGTTAAAGGCACCTATGGCGGGCATATCGACCTTTTGTTCTGACATACTGCCGGAGAATCTGAACTAGGGATGATAGACAAAGAAACTGTTGTCTACCGAGACTGTTGAGGATTCAAGTGCATATGTAGACATTATGCACTTGAACCCATCATCAACCCGAGCCTGACCGAGACGAGGCGGACGACGGTGAGGCTGATGAAGCCTCGGCGGAGAAGAGGTGTCGGGGCTGGGGCTGTATGGGGCCTGGCGGGGCTGGTGGGGCCCTAGCGGCGGGGTTGGGGCCTCGCAGGTGGCGAGGCTGGGGCCTTGAAGGGCTTGGCAGGGGCTAGTGGGGCCTCGGCAGCGGGGCTGGGGCCTCGCAGGCGGCGGTGCTGGGGCCTGGGGGCGTTGCGGCGGTGCTGGGGCTTCGCAGGAGGGATCTGGGGGTCCGGCGGAGGAGCGGAGAGACCTGGGGGTCGGCGAGAGGCTCGTTGGCGGCGGCGGGAGAGCCTGGAGAGGCCGACGGAGGAAGAAGAGGGGGGGGGGGTGGTGGAAACCCTAGGTTAGGGTTATGGCTCTGATACCATGTTAAAGTAATACTCTGATGTCTTATTCCATAGAGCCCTTGGGTCTCTTATATAGGGAGAAAGCCCTTGGGTAAATTACAGAGTCTTACAATATATAAATAGAAAATACGAAACAGTAAAACGTAACATATATAAGTCTCTACAAACTCACTTTCCAACTAAGAAGGGCATAAAATTAAAACTTATCCGCTACACCTGGAGGACAGGCCCCATTTGCGCGGGGGTGCGGATGCGGGTTCGGTGGAGTTGATGCGGTTCATTACTGATGCGGGCTTGCAGATTTTTGATGCTAGTGGGCGCTGCTACACTTGGAGAAACGTTAGGTCGAAGTTGCGCATTGATCGGTTCCTCGCTTCATAGGAGACGGTTGGGCTTTTTCCTTTGGGTGACGTGTGGGCTCTGCGCCAAGCTCCCTACGACTACAACTCTATCATTTAATCGTCCGAGGAGGATGTGAGACCAATGTCTTTATTCGGATTTGAGCGTCTGTGGTTACTGGAGGAGGGATTTCACGACATGGTGGTGGAATTTTGGCGGAGCACCTAGCTGAAGGGGTCGGTTCAACTATTTTGGCTCAGAAGCTCGGGCTGTTGTGGAAGCGCTTAATTGAGTTCAAGAGGTGCACCAGAGAGTAGAGGGAAAGTGTTAGGGCGACAACACAGGTCATTTGTCACCTCGATGTGGTGGAGGAGACGATGGAGTTGTTGTCTCACGAGGTTGAAGAAAGATGCGCTTGTTTAGGCCAGGTGCAGTTGGACGATATAAAGATGAGGGTCGAATGGAGACAGAGGTCGAGGCAAAGGTGGTTGTGGGAGGAGGATGCCAATACGCGCTTATTCCATTCCATGGCTAGTGGCAAAAAGCGTCAGATTCATTAGGAGCATTGAAGTGGGAGGGGTGCATGCGATGAGTGACATGGAGATTGGTCGATAACTGAGGTCACATTTCGTTGCATTCTCCAAGAGGGCAAGAGGGGCAGGCTGGGGGTGGCGTGGTCGGGGGTGGGGTGTATCTCCACCCCAGGGCCTGATGCTACTCATTTCGGAGGAAGAGACTAGGCGAGCTCTATGGCAGCTGAATGCGGATGGGACCCCAGGTCCAGATGGTTTCTCTGTGTGTTTCTTCAGGGAGTTCTGGGAGTGTGTAAAGGAGGAGATGGTAGCGGTCTTGCGGGAGTTCGAGGAGGGCAACCTGGGCTTCCAATGCCTGAACAAGATGCTCCTGTTTCTACTGCCCAAGTGGGAGGGGGTCTTGGAGGATTTTAGACCAATTGCTTTGTCCAATGCGATCTACCTCCTAGTTGCCAAGGTCTTGGAGAACCGCTTGCGGAGTGCCCCGTGGGGTATTATATCTCCTGAGTAGACAACTTTTGTGCCTGGTAGGCATATGGCGGACTCTTGGGTGCTGGCTTCGGAGTTGGTGCTAGATTGGAAGAGGGAGAAACAGAAAGGGGCCCTTAGGAAAGTGGATTTCTCTAAAGGCCCATGACTGCGTTGATTGGTGCTTCCATTGACGGTTGCAACAAAGGAGAGATTTCCCTGACAGATGGATTTGTTGGGTGAAGAGGTGCATCACAACGATATCATATTCGGTTCTTGTTAATGGTAGATCAGAGGGGAGTTTTTTCCAACCCCAATGGGGGGTACGACAAGGGTGCCCGCTAGCATCTCTTCTTTTTGTGATTGTGGTGGATGTGCTTGCTGTGATGATCGGGCTGGCAACGACTGACGGTTTATGCGCCGGGTACATGAAAGGCGACACTTCCATCCCCATTCTGCAATACGCTGATGACACGGTTCTGTTCATTGATGGGGACTCGGAGCATGCGAGAAATGCCTCATGTATTATGGATATATTTGGGGAGGTCTCGGGCTTGAGGTTGAATAGGGACAAGTCCATGGTCATCCCGTTTGGTGTGACATATGAGGGGGCTCATGATCTTTGCGTGTCTTGCGTTGTCCAGGGGGATCTCTTCCGATCACATACTTGGGGCTCCCTTTGGTTGTTGGGCGGTTGCGGGTGGCGGATTGGAAGGTGGTGATTGACAGAGTGGAGAGTAAGAGGGCAGGTTGGAAGGCAAGAATACTCCCTAAGGGATGGAAGCTGGTCCTCCTCAAGCATGCTCTATCCGCTATCCCGATTTTCTTCTTTTCAACGAGATGGATGCCTATGAGGGTGCAACAGAGGTTGGAGAGGATGATGAAGAGCTTCTTTTGGTCAGACGTACGACAAGAGGGTGGGGTTGGGACACAGTGACGAGGACAGAGAGGGAGGGGGGACTTGGTGTCTGCAGTTTGGAGCTCATGAATAAGGCTCTGCTGGCGACGTGGGCCCTCAGGATCTGGGGGAAATCTGATGACCTGATTTGCAGGGTGATGCAGAGCATCTATGGGGTCAATAGTTCGTGGAGAGTAGAGGCATGCGGGTTTCCATCATCGATTTGGAGGGGTATTTCTACTGAGATGTCGGAGCTAGGTGTTCTCGTGAGACTGCCGTTGGGTGATGGGCATGGCTTTAGCTTCTAGAAGGATGACTGGTTGGGGCTAGGTTCGCTCAGTGAGGAGTACTCGTGTCTCTTAGCTATCGCGGGGGACATGAATGCTATGGTGCATCAGGTTTGGTCGACAGGAGCTTGGTGCTCAACCTTCGCTTCTGCTTTGTCGGATCAGAGGTGCAGTGAGACATGGCCCTTTTGGGGGATGTGGCGGAGGTTGATGGCCTCGACGAGGGCATGGACCATTTTGCTTGGAAGGAGGGGAGTTTTTCGGTAAAGAAGGCATAACGGACATTCTCCAAGATGCGTGGGACTGTTTAGGAGGAGTCCGCTTGGGACTACGGAGTTATTTGGGCTAGTAGGGTTCCTATGCTGATTAAGGTCATGTGGTTAGCGAGACGCGTGCGGCTGCTTTCAAAGGCACGCATGGCAAGGCTGCTGGGTACAGGGGAGATCCTATGCGATAGATACGACCTTGAGAAGGAGGATTCTGAACATCTTATTTTTGGTTGCGGTACCTCGATTACGATATGGGAGCGAGCGACTGTGCCATGGCTTCACTCTGTGGACAAAGCATTGTACTGGAGTTCGATCAGAGCGGTGTATGGAAGTTCTCAGGAGGATGCGACTGGTCCTTTTTCCCTACCACGGACCATTTTGTGTGCTAGAAATGAGAAAATCTTTCGAGGGCGTCTGTTTCTCTGTGAAGGAGTTTTGGGGCATTACAGGGCATGGTGTCATTGTGGCATATCACGCAATTTCTAAATCCTGGTAACCTTTGTACTCTGGTTTTAGTTTAATAAATTTGCGCTGGGTTCCAATATTGGGACTACACCCTCGTTCTCCTAAAAAAAGCTTTATTAAATAGGATGAAAAGCCATCATATATCTGGAAGCAAGATAGTGCTCTAGCATAATATGTCCGATGATGACATGTCTGCTCAAGCCATTGCCATGTGCTATGCTCTGTCCACTTGCTGTTAATTTCACTTCTATATTGACATACGTGAGGGTGCATGCTGATCCATGTAGCTATCCATTTTTATCTGTATTTTGGCTGTCTATCTTTTTGTAAAAATCTAGGATTAATATCCGAATAGGCTCAATTAACTTTATATACTTTTATTACATGCGATAGCCTTTATTTTTTCAAAAGCCAAAGATGACCATTTGTTATTTTCTATGAAATTAGGTGCTATAGTGTTACGAATCTCCCTTTGCTGAACTCCAATAGTATGGCCGGAACCATATCAGAGATAAAGAAATATAGAACAAGGAAGAACGTCGAAATTTAACATGCTACCCGACTTTATATGGAGCAGGATGAAACCACTGGAGAAGGCATCTCAAGGGCCTGATTCTTTGTATTTATTACTCTCTCTCATCTATTACGAGTAGGGTGTGGCTCTTTATACAACCCAACTAGTAAGATTGAGTCTCACTCACAGTAGATGTGAACACCGAAATTTAGCATGCAACCCGACTCTATATGGAGCATGATGAAACCACTGGAGAAGGCACCTCAAGGGCCTGGTACTTTGTATTTATTACTCTCTCTCTCTCATCTATTACAAGTAGGGTGTGGCTCTTTATACAACCCAACTAGTAAGATTGAGTCTCACTCACAGTAGATGTGAGACTAAACCATCAGATGTTGTAATTGGACCCTAGAGGGATCCAATTACCCATCTATACATGTGATGCATACTTTTACACTCCCCCTCAAGGTGGAGCATGTAATGCTCAGCTTGCAAAAATAGAAAGAAACCACTCACTCACAATACAAGACACTACAAACAATATCAACTCAACACAAACTTTGCTGCCTGCCTGCTAAGGACGTTGCTTCTCATACTGTGATAGTGAGAAGGAATTGAATGGGTGGAATGTGGACTGAACTGGATCTCCTTGTCAGAGAACGTGTGCTCTGTACTACGTTTATCAGAGTTACTAAAACGAGTCTCCTCAGCGGAGTACTTTGACCCATCACATGTAAAACTGCGCATCGTGTGAACAACTGCTCAATCTCTGAAGGTTCAAACAAAGAACATTGCTAATTATCCATACGTAGAACTTTGAAGATGCGTCTCTCTAATAGGGACCTTGAAGTGGGTTCTCTCTCATAAGAACCTCGGAAGGATATCATAATGGAGTTCACGAACACTGGAGAATGGGGTCTAAAAGTCTCTTCGTCGGAGAATTGGGTCACTCCCATACTAGCTCTGAGAATGAGATCTCTACTCTGGACTCCCTATGATTACACAAAAAATCCTAAGCCCATAATGGATGAGAGAATGAGATCTCTTCTCTGGAGTCCCTGTGGATTGCATGGAAACTATGAGTCCAAATCGAAGATGGGGATCTCTCAAATAATGATTGCAGATATGTGCACGTCAAACAATAGAGTCTGAATTCTGAATGTCTGAATATGAACTGGAAAGTCTGAATCTTTTATGTAGAACTCTACGTAATACTCCTCTTTCTCCCATACTGGTCGGAATTGATGACATCAACTAAGTTGAGAGAAGACCTGAAGATGGGAAAAAAACAATAAATTTTTTCTCGTTTATTTCTCTTATTTTTATAGCCGTCTCCTTTTTTTTTCGACTTTTCTTCCTTTTTTGTTGTACATTTTTTGTACGATACCTCCTTTTTCTCAAAACTCATGGCCCAATTAGGCCTAAAACGCCTTCACTTTTTATATTTGCAACAACCCACGATGGGCCTAAAAACTATGTCTGCCCTCCCCTATTTTTAATTTGCAGCCCACCGTTGGGCCCATAGGATGTTAACTCTGTCATCCCCTCTTTTTCTTTTATAAGGAGCATCCTAACATGGATTTTAAAGCCTAATGAAGGGGCTCTCCTCTCAAACATATTAGGGTTTCCTATGGATAACCCGTTTGTGCTGTCGCCACCCCTTAGAGATACCGCTTGAAGTCACAAGGAGTCGCTGCCATCAGATGTGTGCCGAGAGGGGATTTAGCCATCGCGCGACCTTCGAAGCAGTGAAGGTACGATGGAGGAGCTTGAGTTTGAGGGGTGCACTTTTAGAGGAGTTTGAGGGTGCTGCACCGTCGCATGTAGGACTTCGAGAGGGGAAGGGGTTATTCAGATGGGGGTTTATTATGGTTGGTGTATGCCGCTTGCTACTCGAAGAAGATGGGGGAACTTTGCTGATTTTGATGCTACTATTTGGGATTCGATAGTTACCATCACGATTCCTGACTGGATAATCCATCATCGATGGGAGGGGGCATGGATCCGAAGGTTCTCACATATCTTCTCTTTCTCCAACAGAGATAACTTGCTTGACATCACGAATGCAATGTATCTTGATCTTCTGTAGGTCCTGCATGTGCATGAATCGTGCATGGAGAAGCGTGCTCATGGAGATTGACTGTGCACGATCCTTTAGGTCTTGTGCCTTAAAATCGGGGTTACATGAAACCCTAGCTTTTTTCTTGAATGAACTCCAAATCTTGCACATATACACATAATAGAACTTGAATATCTTTAGAACATTGAACGGACTGTGTAGAAAAGGAATATAGCATGGAGATCTAGGATTTCATGAAGAAACACGACACATCATGTCTTAAATCGATTCGTGCATAATTTTCAAACTGATCTTGAATATGAACATATAATAAATCTGCAAGAAAACTCAGAATTGGATTGCAGAACTACGTTGTCTATGATGCCGAAGAATTAGGGTCTCAAGAAGCCCTAGAACTGAATCTCGAACAAATCACGAACATAAAATAAATCCTCGAGAATCGAACATGCTCTGATTTTTCAAGAACATTCAGAATCATACCCGATCTGATACAATGTAGAAAACGATAGTGCGGAAGCATATCAGAGATAAAAAAATATAGAACAAGAAAGAAGATCCGGATTTAACGTGAAACCCTACTCTATAAGGAGCGAGATAAATTCACGGGAGAAGGCCTCTCAAGGGCCAGATACTCTGTATTTCTCTCTCTCATTTGTTATAAGGGGTGTGGTGCTTTTTTAGGTGAGTTTTTAGGGTTTTTTTTGTCCTTTGATGAGTTTTTTCCTTGTCTTATGGAGATGTTTTTTAAAGTTTTTGATAAATTTGTTCGTATTTAATCTTGATTATTATCGATTTTTCTTAAGCATTGTAATATTTAATCTTAGATGTCAAATTTCCTCCCGAAGGAGCACCTCCGCCATAGAGATTATCTCCCACTCCATCAATATCATCATGAGTTTCTCGAGGTCCTTTATATTTTCTCGTGCCCCATGTGATGCCAACTTCAGCTCTAGTAACCGTTGCTGCTTCTCCATGCATGTGATGGATTATGGCTATGCACTTCTATATAACATGGGATAGCTATAATACCTATGATAAAGTATCTTCTGATGTAATTGAAGATACATCTGCCTAGCAAATTGGAAGGGTACATACCCCATTTACTGCTTCTGAATATACTCGTCTGCACCAACTGCTCCAAGACTCTTGCTTCCTCTGCGGGCAATAATACCGCCTCCGCCTCTTTTGCTAGTCTAGCTACTTCCTCTGGTACAGTAGCAAACTTAGTCTCTACCTATAAACATGCATGGATTATTGACTATGGAAGCCTCTACCCATCTGACGGGAGAGGAAAACCTGCTCACATCTTTCCAACCGTCCTCTTCTACGAAGACTGTTCGTGTTGCTAATGGGGATCATTCCCCAATTACTGCTGTTGGTACTATTGATTTCTCTCCCAAGCTGCGATTGACAGATGTTCAATGTGCTCCTGCTTTTCCTCTCAGTTTCATCTGTACAAAAGCTATGTCGTGAACTTAACTGTCGTGTTATTTTTGACGAGTTCTGTTGTTATTTTCAGGACATCCGTACGATGCAGATCTTTGGTTGGGGACATAGGAGGAACTTCTTCTATTAGCTCGACATCCCTTCTGATTCAAATTTGCTGGTGCAATATCCATCTCTGACGACCCTCTTCTATGACACCTTCGTTTAGGTCATCCTTCAGCCAAAGCTCTCTCCATGATGTTCCCTGAACTCTCGACACTCAAACCCTTTGAATGTGAGGCATGTCTGTTCGGGAAGCATCATAGAGCCTCCTTTACTGTACGGACTGATCCTCGCCATAGTTCTTCTTTTTCTCTTGTTCATTGTGATATCTGAGGACCTTAACCTGTCCGGACACTAAGTGGTCATAGATACTTTGTTGTCTTTGTGGATGACTACGATCGATTATCTCGGGTCTTCTTATTGAAGTAACAATCAGAAATTCATAATGTTGTCAAGAATTTCTTTCATTATGTCAAAAATATCTTCTCCACTACTATTAAAATATTTCGTTCTGATAATGCATTGGAATTTACAAACAAAGATCTGACATCTTTTTTTGCCTCCCAAGACGCCATCCATTGAAAAACTTGCCCACATACCTCTCAACAGAATGAAGTAGCAGAGTGAACTAAGACTTCTTCTTGATATTGCCCGCTCTCTTCTTACCCAAATGAAGGTTCCCAAGAATGATTGGGGAGATGCTATACTGATTGCTGTCCACCCTATAAACAAGGTCCCCTCTGCATCTCTTAACGGCTTTCTCCCTTTGGCTTACTATACCCAAATGACTCACCCTTCCCTCTGCCTCTGCGGATTTTTGGATGCACAACATTTATTCACAATTTTCATACTCCCGATAAACTATCTCCTCGTGTGATTTAATGTGTTTTCTTGGGCTACTCTCAAACTAAAAAAGGGTATTAATGCTATGATCCTTCTGTCCATCGGTATTACATATCTGTCGATGTCACATTCTTTGAACAAACTTCCTTCTTTACTCAAGATGTGTCAGATATACCATTTGACCTTCCTGCTCCACCTATTGTGTATAAAAGAAAACATGTCTCTGGTCTTGTTCCTGTTCCTTTACCTGTTCCTTTGTTGCAGGAGAATATGCCAACTTCAAGTGCTCCCACCAATTCTGTCCCGGATGATCCTCAAGAGTTTCCCATTGCTATACGCAGAACCACGAGGCTATGTACCCTTCATCCAATATCTCATTTCACGTTCACTAATAGATTATCATACTCTGACAAAAGATATGCATATGCTCTTATGACAATTTCGGTTTCCAGACATCATAATAGTGCACTGAAGGATTCTGGCTGGCAAAAAGCAATGGATGAAAAAATGGGCGCTCTTAATTCCCGAAGGACATGTGATCTTGTGCAGTGTCCCCATGTAACAATACCTGTTGCTTTCCGGTAGGTATTTACTACAAATCAGTCTCCAGATGACTCTATTGACAGATTGAAGGCAAGACTTGTGGCTAAAGGCTTTACACAAACATATGGAGTTGACTACTTCGAGACCTTCTCACTTGTTGCACGAATGGGCTCCACACGGACCATCCTCTCAGTGGCAGTAAACAAGGGCTGGAATATTTTTCAACTGGATGCCAGGAATGCATTTCTATATGACGATCTAAAGGAGGAGGTTTACATGATGCAACCTCCAGGATACGAAGTCTAAGGGGAGTATGTGTGCCGACTTCGCAAAGCAATCTATGGCTTGAAGTAAAGCTCAAGGGCATGGTTTGACAGACTAATTACGTGAATAAGCACTCTAGGGTTCTAGAGAACTACATCCGACTACTGTGTTTTCATCCGAAAACGATTGTATGGTACTGCTATACTTGTTGTATATGTAGATGATATGGTTGTTACAGGTAACAATGATAAAGGGGTGCTAGAGACTAAGGCTTTTCTGCAAAAGATTTTTGTCACAATGGATCTGGGACAACTTCGCTATTTTCTGAGCATAGAAGTCTTACGTACTAAGAAGGGACTTCATATGTCACAAAGAAAGTACTGCGTAGATATACCAACTAAGGTTGGATTACTTGGATGCAACCCCTCTAGTATTCCAGCAAAACCAAGGAAACACTCTACCTCTGTTGATCCTCCATTTGAAGACACTACACGATACAGAGGCCTAGTTGGAAAATTGTTGTATCTTACTGTGACTAGACGAGACATATCCTGTGTTGTGAGCAGAGCTAGCCAATACATGGAAAAACCCTGTTACGACCATTAGGAGGACGCTCTTCTGATCCTTCGATATTTGAAGGAATCACCCGAACGTGGCTTATTCTATGGGGCATATGGATACACCGATGTTGTTGCCTATGCTGATGCTGTTTATGCAAGCTCACCTGAGGACCGTTGCTCCACTACAGGTTATGCTATGATGGTAGGAGGAAACCTTGTTAGTTGGAGGAGAAAGAAGCAGACTGCAATCTTCCAATCCAGTGCAGGGGCATAATACGGGCAATGGCTTAGGCTACATGTGAAATTACTTGGCTACTGACTTTTCTGCAAGAACTCAACATTGATATCACCACTCCTATTCCTCTATACTGTTATAACCACGCTGCTACTTACACTGCCACTATTCCTGTATTCCACGAGAGAACCAAGCACATCGATATTGACTGCCATTTCATTCATGATGCTGTACGAGGAGGCAAGATTGCTACACCACACATCTCGACAGATCTTCAACTTGTAGACATATTTACAAAGGCCTTGTCAAAGAAGCACCTTTTCTGGATTGCTTCCAAGTTGGGCATGATCGATGGATATGCTCCAACTTGAGGGGGAGTGTTAAAGATTAAAATAGATTGTGTTAATGATTGCGGTAGATTGCGTTATTGAGAGTATTGAGAGTATATTTGTTAAGAGAATATTCTAGAGAGAATATTCTATGTGACAGAATACTCTATAGAGAATATTCTATATGGCAGAAATATATTCTTTTAACTCATAGGGGTATTTATGTATTTTTCTCCTTTGATCACTCTAGGGTTGTGAACCCCTCAGGATCCGGGTACCCGTTTACGCGCAATTCGCAAGATATCATTCCTGTTTAATCGCACAAGTCGCAAAAATACAGGGAAATTTTTTTTCGCAACTATGACATTCATTCTCAATACATGACCACAAGTAAAAGAGACAATATGACACCAAAATTCTTTTCATTAATATTCATATCCATTTACAACATGTACAAGCATATTCCATGTTACAACATATATCCCAAAATGTGATACAAAAGAGATAACATTTACATCATTATCTGGACAAAAACTGAGACAAAGTAATTCATACCGTCGGGTATAAACTCTGTCTCCAGGAAGCATGTATAGCTACTGAGCTGCAGGCTGTTTGCCTGCCAAACATGTTAGGAAAGAAAAGGCGTCAGCGGTTGCTGGTACCTCCCAAAAACTTATATAAAATAACAGGCATTTATTATTTACAAAAGAAAGCAAGTAGAGAGGCAAGAACAACTCAAATTAAAATTTATTTCTACTTTGCAATGAAAAAGGTTTTTCAGGCTACTTGTAAGCATCTAAAATGTTTGTCCCATACCCCAGCATTTCCCACATGTGACATATTTTATAGTACTTGAGTATTCATGAGTATCTGAGTGTAAGCACATATCTATTCAGAGATCACGTTGTTGAGTGATAATGGAAAAGTTATGATTTGGAAAGATCTATTAATTTATTTAAATCATTGGGTAGAGAGAATGGTCATTTCCTACTAACCCTAACTGTTGATCGTAACTTTTCAACTCTTTATTTCCAATGTTTCAAATACAACTCCAGATGGTGTAGATGCAGATATGAATGATCTAGATGTAGAATCGCCATGTCTGTTGGCGAAGTAACTCAAGCGGTGAAGAAGTCTACAAATGGCTCTTCCGTCTCGCCCTCTAATTGGAAGCGCGGTCCAATAGAGGGATAGGTCTATTCTCCAATTACGCCACTGAGACGGGTGAGAGAGACTCCCTAGAAAAGTCGCTCTAGAAAAACAACAGCCCGACTAGTACGGGCAACCGAGCTCGTACGTAAAGCTGAAAAACCAGGATCCCCCGCCTGGGCATCCTAAAACAGGGTCAGCGGAACTGGTCTAAAGTCTGGATCCCAACGAGGCGTAAAAACACTGCGAGCTCGCGTAAAAACCGAAAGGAGACTGGGATCCTAGACCCGCGCATTAAGCGGCCGCTGCCCAAACTGGGCTTCCTATCTCCCGCCCAGTTGAGGGTCACCGCGCCCTCGCGCAGTCAGGTGTAAAGATCACCATGACCGGCATTATAAATTCTTAGATGTCCTTGATTCACCGTCATATTGATGTAATAATTACCTTGTAATTGAGGTAATATCTTTGTGAATATTCAATCAGTAAATCTTAGATATATATAAATTGGACTTGTTGAGATTTGTTACAGGTCTCGATTAATTATAGAATTTCAAAGTGATCTGGCATAACTCGGAAACTCATAAACTTCGTAAATATATATATATATATGTGGTTGACTTGAGCATAGATTTCATATGACACATATCTTTTCAAGATCCAGCTCATTTTATGGCCTATTAATAATAATATCATTTCGTGATATCTTCTTTTATTATTCAGACTTGAACACCTTGAAGATATACTAAATATTTATAAGGTATTACTGTTGGTCTTAGGAAATTCCAGCTAAAGCATGGGTCGCAGCCATATTCGTAAGAAAACATTCTTGTCTATTAAATATGAGCATGGATGTGAACTGAATTTAGCATAAACAACCTACATCATATTTCCCAATTACAATGGATAAGTTTCGTAATATATTGTTCGTCGTATATTGTTCTTCAGGTAAAGGGCCCTAAAAAAAAATTAAGAATCTGGCTTTACAAAGAAGTGCCTTGAAACAAATCACATATGCCTTATTTATCTAATTATTTTTATTAATAGATGTTCTTTCTTTTCAAATCTTTTAGGCTGAAAATCATGTTTAATCCAGATCCACAATTTGTCAAAGTCCAACAGTAATACTACTTTTAGGTCTAATTTTTATATTTAATCAAGATCAAATTACATCAATGTTTAAAGTTATAGAAACTTTATTTTCTTCAATTTAACAAGAATATCAGTATCTCAATCTCAGTTGAGATTTTAAGCAAACAGAACGAAGGCAGGAAATTTTAGAATTTTCCATTAATATATTTCAGTTGAAATTTTAAATAGAACAGATCACAGATAGTATAAATTTAAATTTTTTTTATATCAAAACAATTCGGTTGAGCTTTTAAACAGAGCAGAATACTGCACAGCACAGGACACAGAACTCAAAGAACAAAATTTGATTTTTTTTTCTTTTGCAAGAGATCTAATTGATTACAAATAAAAGAGTTATAACTGTGAGCATATTTAGTCTAAATAGGATAGAGGATTGAGATAAAAAGATGCATAACTACATGTATGGCAGCAAAGGATGGGGAAGAAGGTACCTAATTAGATCCAATTTTTGGAGGGAGAGCTGATTTGCATGCAATGTAATGCAGTTCCAGGAGCAATAATTGCCTGGAAAAAGGAAATTTTATTTGAAATAGCAATAGTTATGGCTGCATGTAGCAGTCATTCGATGAAGGGAAAGGGGTTGCTGCTCTATAGTTAATTGCAGGGAAAATGAGGAAGATTTGAGGAGAGAAGATGGGAAAAAAAAGCTGAGCTGAAATGGAAAATGGAAAAAGTGTACTTACGGGTTTTGCTCCTAACTTGGAGAAGATCAAGCATAAAATGGCCGATTGTGAAGCAAGGAGGAGTAGCAGCAGGACCAACTGTCTCTGGTTTGTGCAGTAGAAGGAATAGATCTTTGGGGAGAACCTCTCGTTTGTAGAGTTGAAGGAGAAGGTGCAAATTGATGGAGGGTTGTTGGGTGCTTTTATAATAACGAGAGGAGCTCTAGGGTTTACAAGTGGTGGAGAAAAAGAACCAAGTGGAACGAGGGCTGTTCTCTGCTGTATTGTATTTTTTTATTGTTTGTTTTACAACAATTTCTCTCTTTATTCACTTACATAAAGTTGACCATACGCGCACATTGGAACTCGGATTTCGATGTGTAATATCTCAAATTGATCGTCTCAGAATGGCGGTCAATATGAGTATAATATTGATATACTTCCGATCGGGTTTCAAATAATCGAAATTTTCGGAAACGGTTTTTGTTCAAGATTAAATTTTATGGTTTTAAATTATCAAACGACCTCCGATTGACGAACGGTCGATTCCGTTGGTCTTGTTTCGTCGAATCAGATCTAATGACGGTCTCCGTTCGTTTTGTGGTTTCCGAATTTGCGTCGCGGCTTTTCACGGCACGCATTGCAAAGGGACCGATTTTTGGTCGATTTCGTCCGAACGACTTTTGATTTATGATCAATTGGTCGTTTTAGGTTGTTTAGAATTGACCGACAACGTTTTTGGGTTCATTAGACTCAAAATCGGACGACTTCAGGTTTGATTGGAAACCGGATGCTACAAATATAAAAACCTCAAAGGGAGTCTCGTCCTCGAGACTCGAGTTAAGGCTATTAGGTGTCTGGTTGGAATTTCATATGTCCATAAAAACCTCAAAGGGTTCTGAACCCATAAAAACCTCAAAGAGAAAATAGGCCATATATTTATAATGTATCTAATTACAAAAGCTTGTTTTGTTGATTACATCAGAATAGCTGCGCGTATCGTGCCCGCATGTCGGCTTCAGTCTCCCATGTCGCTTCCTTGGCGCCGTGTCGGTGCCACAAAACCTTGACCAATGAAATCTCTTTGTTGCGAAGCTTCTTCACGGCACGGTCAAGTATCTGGACAGGCTTCTCCTCATAGGTCAGATCCGGCTCTACATCGAGATTCTCGTAACTGATAATGTGGCGAGGGTCATGGACATACTTCCTCAGATTGGATATGTGGAAAACATCATGAATGGCAGAAAGATGTGGAGGAAGGGCTACTCGGTATGCCACTTTCCCCACTCTAGCCAGAATCTCAAAAGGTCCAACATATCGCAGCGCCAACTTGCCACGAATACCGAATCTCTGCACTCCCTTCATGGGAGATACTCGCAAAAATACCCAATCTCCAACCTATAATCGATAGGAGTGTCATTAATATGAGAGTAATTTGGACATATTTATATATGTCATAGATGAAGAAGAAATAATTAGATTACCTGGAACTCTAAGTCTCTCCTCCGACGATCCGCATAGCTCTTCTGGCGGCTCTGTGCCGTCAGAAGCCTCCGTCTCACAAGATCAACAGCTTTCGCAGTCTCTTCCAAGAGATCCACGGAATATAAAGCATGATCACCTACCTCACGCCAACTGAGAGGCGTGAGGCATCTCCGCCCGTATAGGGCCTCGAATGGTGCCATGCCAATACTGGAGTGATAGCTGTTGTTGTACGTGAATTCCACCAAAGGCAAATGGTCCTTCCAGGACCCTTTCCACTCCAAAGTGCATGCGCGAAGTAGATCCTCAAGTGTCTGAATGGTGCGCTCACTTTGCCCGTCTGTCTGCGGATGATAAGCAGAACTCATTTTCAGCTCTGTCTGTAGTGCTGACATGAACTGATGCCAATAGTGAGATGTAAATCTCGAATCTCTGTCAGACACCACCTCTCGTGGTATACCATGCAGCCTGATAATGTTCTGCACATAGAGCTTGGCCAACCTAGATGGAGTATAAGTCGTGTGGACAGGTATGAAATGGGCTGACTTGGTCAACCTATCAACAACGACCCATATAGAATCATGGCCACCCGGTGTCTTCGGTAATCCCGTGACAAAATCCATAGAAATGCTCTCCCACTTCCACTCAGGAATGGGGAGAGACTGCAGTAATCCTGTTGGTCTCCTGTGCTCAGCCTTGACCATCTGACAGGTCATGCATCTGCTAACATGTAGTGCCACATCGCGCTTCATCCCATCCCACCAGAAATGTCGACGCAGATCACGGTACATCTTCGTACTGCCTGGATGGATAGATAACCGTGAACTGTGTGCCTCGTCCAGAATGTCTCTGCGAAGCTGCTCGTCATTGGGTACAACGACCCGTCCTGCCTTCCATAAAATAGACTCCATCACAACAAAGTCGTCAAATTCGTCCTTGATGGCGCGCATGTATCTATCATGAATCCAAGGATCTGTCTTCTGTCCATCTACAATACGATCCCAAAGACTGCTGTATCGTGGAGGCACGGCGGTAGAAATGGATGTGCTCTCCTGAGGATGCCAATCGGTCAAAGCTGCAAGCGTATCCCACGTGTATAGCCAGTTCGCCGTACCCTCTGCATGTGCTCTCCTGCTAAGTGCATCAGCCACCACGTTTCCCTTACCGGGATGGTAAGAGATCGTGCAATCATAATCCTTCAGCAGCTCGAGCCATCTACGCTGCCTCATGTTCAGCTCCTTCTGATCAAAGATGTACTTCAGACTCTTGTGGTCTGTGAAAATCTCGAAGTTCACCCCATATAGATAGTGGCGCCATATCTTCAAGGCGAAGATAACTGCCGCCAACTCCAAGTCATGTGTGGGGTAGTTCCGCTCGTGCGGTCTCAACTGCCGTGATGCGTAAGCAATCACCTGTCCCCTCTGCATCAACACTGCTCCTAGACCTTCTCCAGATGCATCCGTGTAAACTGCATAGTCCTGAGTGCCTGAAGGAAGAGCAAGAATAGGCGCTGTAGTCAATCTCTCCTTCAGTGTCTGGAAGGCTTGCTCACATGAATCGTCCTAAATAAATAGAACTCCCTTCTGCGTCAGTCGTGTCAGAGGACGAACAATGCGTGAAAATCCGCTGACAAAGCGTCTGTAATAGCCCGCTAATCCGAGGAAGCTCCGAATCTGAGTGACTGTCTTGGGCTGCTCCCAAGACATAACTGCATCTATCTTCGCAGGATCAACCGCGATACCTGCCCCAGAAATGATATGCCCGAGAAACGAGACCTGGGATAACCAAAACTCACACTTGCTCAACTTGGCATATAGCTTGTGCTCTCGTAATGTATCTAAGACGATCCGTAGATCATTCGCATGATCCCATTCATTCCGTGAATAGATGAGCACATCATCGATGAACACTACTACAAACTTGTCCAAGTATGGACGGAAGATACGGTTCATCATATCCATGAAAGCCGCAGGTGCATTGGTGAGCCCAAACGACATCACCACAAACTCGTAGTGTCCATAGCGAGTCCTGAAGGCTGTCTTCGGAATGTCCGACTCGCGAATCCTCAGCTGATGGTAACCTGAGCGAAGATCGATCTTCGAGAAAACCGAAGATCCCTGGAGCTGGTCAAACAAATCATCGATACGTGGCAAGGGATAACGGTTCTTCACCGTTCTCTTGTTTAGCTGCCTGTAATCGATGCATAACCTCATGGATCCATCCTTCTTCTTGACAAATAGAACCGGAGCACCCCAAGGTGAAGTGCTCGGCCTCACGAATCCCAAGTCAAGCAACTCCTGCAACTGCACCTTCAGCTCCCTCAACTCGGCTGGTGCCATGCGATATGGTGCCATCGAGATCGACTGTGTATCTGGCAACAATGTGATCTCGAACTCAATCTCCCTCTCAGGAGGTAGCCCTGGTAGCTCATCAGGAAATACGTCCGGGTATTCTGAGACTACTCGGATGTCCTGTATCATCGGCTCCTGATCAGACACCTCCCGAACAAAAGCAAGATATGAATCGCAACCTTGATCAACAAGTCGCTGGGCTCGCAATACTGAAATGTACTCCATGGTGGAGTCATATGTAGTACCCTCAAACGTGAACTCCGGTAAACCAGGAATTCTGAAGACAACTGTCTTCCTAAAACAATCAACAAGTGCATGATGAGTGGATAGCCAATCCATGCCTAAAATCAAGTCGAACTCATCAAGCTGTAGGAGTAGACAGTCTGCGATCATCTCGTGACCGCCACACAGTACGGTAAGTGCCTGACTATCAGAGATATAACAAATAACTGGCCACCTGGCCCTCGGATGTGATATGGAGACGATAGCGTCTCTGCAACTCTATCTAAAGAAACAAGCAACCTCGAAGCAAGGAAAGAGTGTGTCGCGCCGGAATCAAATAAAACATGGAAAGGTCGGCCCAAGATTGAGACCATACCTTTCACTACAGTAGCCGCTGAACGTGCCTGCTCCTCAGTAACGACATGTAACTGCCCCTGCCTGGCTGATGCAGCACTAGATCCCGCCACACTCTGCGTCTGTCTCGGCTGCTGTCGCCTAAAGTTGGAGTTCCTGCCACGGAAACTCCCTGAACGCTGTGTCTGAGGCTGTGGCTGTGAAGGCTGTGGCTGAGGCTCGCCAGAAGCCTGTGGGCACTGTGCTCGGTAATGTCCCCACTCGTGACATCGGTAGCACCGGACTGGTCGAGTAGAGGGAGTAGCTGTGTCCGTGCTCCGAGCTGGTCCTGCAGGTGGTCTATCTGCTCGCTGCGACCCAGATGGTTGAGTGGACTCTGTACCTCGTTCGGCAAGTGCTCCTCCTAGAGTAGTCGATGGAGAAGAGCGAGCACTGCCAGAGAATGTCGAACCTGTAGGTCGGAACCGTCTGGATGACCTCTGCTGCTGAAATGGTCGACGTATCGGCCCAAAATATCGCCGCGGTCTAGGCGGTGCTCCAGACGAGCTCCCGTAACGTCTCCCTCTGATGTCCTCGAACTTCTCCGCAGCATCGGTAGCCTCGGAGATAGAAGTGATGTGCAGTCCAGCCAGCTTCTCCTGTACTTCCTCTCGCATGCCACCAATGAACTTTTCCTTATTCTCTTCTGGAAATGCGCCAGCCGCTCGTGTATGTCGTGACAACTCTGTGTATCTGATAAAGTAATCCCGGGCTGTCATCTGTCCCTGACGAAGCTCTGCAAACAGTCGGCGCTGGGACTCCTTCCACTTCGCAGAAAAGAAGTGGGCTCTGAACCTCGTCACAAAATCGTTCCAAGTAGGCTCTCGGCCTAACTCGGACACTACGGCCTCCCACCATCGCTCGGCGAAGTCTATCAGTGAATACTCTATGAAAGATAGCCACGTGTTTCGTGGCGCCTGAATCGCCCTGAGCACCTTCATTACTCTCTTCAGCCACTGCTCAGCGTCATCTGGTGGACCTGTGCCCTCGAACAAGGGTATGTTGGCCCGCTGATAAGAAGTGAAGACTGACTGGTGCCTGTGAATGGCTGCATACTCGTGTGCATCCTCGTCAGCAAAGTCAACAGGGTCCTGCTCCCTGTCTAAGTCTGCATCCTCCTCAGCTCCATGCTCTGGAATGTCCTCTAGTGGATCATCAGGATGAGGCTGCTCCACCTCAACGGACTGGTGCTGGTCCTGTCGTATCCCATCCTGGGATGGATAGTACGTGAAATCTGACAGGTCCTCAAACCTCATCTCCATGTCCGTCTGCCGATCGGCAATCTCAGTCTGCTGGGCCAATATCTGCTCCTGCTGGCCTCTCATAGCAGCCTGCTGCTGCTGAAGATCGGTAAGTGCACTCAGTATGCGTGCCAGCTGATCAGAAGTATCCTGACCTGGTCGAGATGCCATGGCTCTGCATGAGAACCATAATTAGTCATAAGGATGCTCTAGACAGATATTTACCATAAATGCTTTTCTCTTCTTGGGATATAAGATGAAAATTAATGAAATTGGTGACATCTGTGGTTATTGAATATGAATGTCATATTTCCCTTCTCGAACTCACGACAAGTCGGTAGACTGTCGCTATTCGAGATCTTAATGCGATCGGAATTGTAATATCGCGAATGTGCGTATCGGGGTACCACTGCTCTGATACCAAACTGTGAACCCCTCAGGATCCGGGTACCCGTTTACGCGCAATTCGCAAGATATCATTCATGTTTAATCGCACAAGTCGCAAAAATACAGGGAAATTTTTTTTTCGCAACTATGACATTCATTCTCAATACATGACCACAAGTAAAAGAGACAATATGGCACCAAAATTCTTTTCATTAATATTCATATCCATTTACAACATGTACAAGCATATTCCATGTTACAACATATATCCCAAAATGTGATACAAAAGAGATAACATTTACATCATTATCTGGACAAAAACTGAGACAAAGTAATTCATACCGTCGGGTATAAACTCTGTCTCCAGGAAGCATGTATAGCTACTGAGCTGCAGACTGTTTGCCTGCCAAACATGTTAGGAAAGAAAAGGCGTCAGCGGTTGCTGGTACCTCCCAAAAACTTATATAAAATAACAGGCATTTATTATTTACAAAAGAAAGCAAGTAGAGAGGCAAGAACAACTCAAATTAAAATTTATTTCTACTTTGCAATGAAAAAGGTTTTTCAGGCTACTTGTAAGCATCTAAAATGTTTGTCCCATACCCCAGCATTTCCCACATGTGACATATTTTATAGTACTTGAGTATTCATGAGTATCTGAGTGTAAGCACATATCTATTCAGAGATCACGTTGTTGAGTGATAATGGAAAAGTTATGATTTGGAAAGATCTATTAATTTATTTAAATCATTGGGTAGAGAGAATGGTCATTTCCTACTAACCCTAACTGTTGATCGTAACTTTTCAACTCTTTATTTCCAATGTTTCAAATACAACTCCAGATGGTGTAGATGCAGATATGAATGATCTAGATGTAGAATCGCCATGTCTGTTGGCGAAGTAACTCAAGCGGTGAAGAAGCCTACAAATGGCTCTTCCGTCTCGCCCTCTAATTGGAAGCGCGGTCCAATAGAGGGATAGGTCTATTCTCCAACTACGCCACTGAGACGGGTGAGAGAGACTCCCTAGAAAAGTCGCTCTAGAAAAACAACGGCCCGACTAGTACGGGCAACCGAGCTCGTACGTAAAGCTGAAAAACCAGGATCCCCCGCCTGGGCATCCTAAAACAGGGTCAGCGGAACTGGTCTAAAGTCTGGATCCCAACGAGGCGTAAAAACACTGCGAGCTCGCGTAAAAACCGAAAGGAGACTGGGATCCTAGACCCGCGCATTAAGCGGCCGCTGCCCAAACTGGGCTTCCTATCTCCCGCCCAGTTGAGGGTCACCGCGCCCTCGCGCAGTCAGGTGTAAAGATCACCATGACCGGCATTATAAATTCTTAGATGTCCTTGATTCACCGTCATATTGATGTAATAATTACCTTGTAATTGAGGTAATATCTTTGTGAATATTCAATCAGTAAATCTTAGATATATATAAATTGGACTTGTTGAGATTTGTTACAGGTCTCGATTAATTATAGAATTTCAAAGTGATCTGGCATAACTCGGAAACTCATAAACTTCGTAAATATATATATATATATATATATATGTGGTTGACTTGAGCATAGATTTCATATGACACATATCTTTTCAAGATCCAGCTCATTTTATGGCCTATTAATAATAATATCATTTCGTGATATCTTCTTTTATTATTCAGACTTGAACACCTTGAAGATATACTAAATATTTATAAGGTATTACTGTTGGTCTTAGGAAATTCCAGCTAAAGCATGGGTCGCAGCCATATTCGTAAGAAAACATTCTTGTCTATTAAATATGAGCATGGATGTGAACTGAATTTAGCATAAACAACCTACATCATATTTCCCAATTACAATGGATAAGTTTCGTAATATATTGTTCGTCGTATATTGTTCTTCAGGTAAAGGGCCCTAAAAAAAAAATTAAGAATCTGGCTTTACAAAGAAGTGCCTTGAAACAAATCACATATGCCTTATTTATCTAATTATTTTTATTAATAGATGTTCTTTCTTTTCAAATCTTTTAGGCTGAAAATCATGTTTAATCCAGATCCACAATTTGTCAAAGTCCAACAGTAATACTACTTTTAGGTCTAATTTTTATATTTAATCAAGATCAAATTACATCAATGTTTAAAGTTATAGAAACTTTATTTTCTTCAATTTAACAAGAATATCAGTATCTCAATCTCAGTTGAGATTTTAAGCAAACAGAACGAAGGCAGGAAATTTTAGAATTTTCCATTAATATATTTCAGTTGAAATTTTAAATAGAACAGATCACAGATAGTATAAATTTAAATTTTTTTTATATCAAAACAATTCGGTTGAGCTTTTAAACAGAGCAGAATACTGCACAGCACAGGACACAGAACTCAAAGAACAAAATTTGATTTTTTTTTCTTTTGCAAGAGATCTAATTGATTACAAATAAAAGAGTTATAACTGTGAGCATATTTAGTCTAAATAGGATAGAGGATTGAGATAAAAAGATGCATAACTACATGTATGGCAGCAAAGGATGGGGAAGAAGGTACCTAATTAGATCCAATTTTTGGAGGGAGAGCTGATTTGCATGCAATGTAATGCAGTTCCAGGAGCAATAATTGCCTGGAAAAAGGAAATTTTATTTGAAATAGCAATAGTTATGGCTGCATGTAGCAGTCATTCGATGAAGGGAAAGGGGTTGCTGCTCTATAGTTAATTGCAGGGAAAATGAGGAAGATTTGAGGAGAGAAGATGGGAAAAAAAAGCTGAGCTGAAATGGAAAATGGAAAAAGTGTACTTACGGGTTTTGCTCCTAACTTGGAGAAGATCAAGCATAAAATGGCCGATTGTGAAGCAAGGAGGAGTAGCAGCAGGACCAACTGTCTCTGGTTTGTGCAGTAGAAGGAATAGATCTTTGGGGAGAACCTCTCGTTTGTAGAGTTGAAGGAGAAGGTGCAAATTGATGGAGGGTTGTTGGGTGCTTTTATAATAACGAGAGGAGCTCTAGGGTTTACAAGTGGTGGAGAAAAAGAACCAAGTGGAACGAGGGCTGTTCTCTGCTGTATTGTATTTTTTTATTGTTTGTTTTACAACAATTTCTCTCTTTATTCACTTACATAAAGTTGACCATACGCGCACATTGGAACTCGGATTTCGATGTGTAATATCTCAAATTGATCGTCTCAGAATGGCGGTCAATATGAGTATAATATTGATATACTTCCGATCGGGTTTCAAATAATCGAAATTTTCGGAAACGGTTTTTGTTCAAGATTAAATTTTATGGTTTTAAATTATCAAACGACCTCCGATTGACGAACGGTCGATTCCGTTGGTCTTGTTTCGTCGAATCAGATCTAATGACGGTCTCCGTTCGTTTTGTGGTTTCCGAATTTGCGTCGCGGCTTTTCACGGCACGCATTGCAAAGGGACCGATTTTTGGTCGATTTCGTCCGAACGACTTTTGATTTATGATCAATTGGTCGTTTTAGGTTGTTTAGAATTGACCGACAACGTTTTTGGGTTCATTAGACCCAAAATCGGACGACTTCAGGTTTGATTGGAAACCGGATGCTACAAGGGTTTTGTCCTATGTAAGGACCCGTCGACCTCTTGAATAAGACAAGCCTTTCTATTCTTTCATACTTTCTACAATATCCATGCTGAAGAAAAATCTGAATCAATTTATCATACTCAGCTCTAGATATGGCAGAAGAATTATGATTAAAGATGTTAGAAATAGCCTGATGGGCAACATGGGGTTTACCACACTTTCCTCAGCAATGATCTTTAGTATTGCCAATCCCATCATTGTAAGTGCACTGGGATCTTACTTTCCTAGGTCTGGTATGGGCCCATGGCCACAAACAGATGGGAGTGCCATTGCCACAGATGGATCACCTATTATCATGCAACCACACATGGGGGTTCTAGACAACCAAGGAATCATCTGATCATTAGTTGCGAGCTGAATATATTTTGCATCTTCTAAGTACAAACATGCATATATGAATTCGACATTTGAAATTGAAATTCAAAGTGGAATAATAATGTGCTAGAGGTCGCCTGTCGTATCTCATGCGAGGCATCGTGCGTGTATATATATATATATAAATAATATATTAATATTAACATAGTTCTACTCCATAGAATATGTCTGTCGTAGTTTTTCCTACATGCTCTTTACAATGTTGTAGTGCAAGTGTCTATAGTGTTATTTTGAACACAATTGTTCATAACCATGCCTTTACCATTGCATTATTTTTCTTCCATGTTGCTAATTTGCGTACCTTCACTACAAGTTCCTCATCTGTAATGATGTGCATTTTGTTATGATCTTCTATCAAATTCATAAGAGAATGAAACTATAGAATTGGAGCCACAAACAAGTTGTGAATCACTAACAACGGAGAAAACCTAGGCGGAGATATTGGCCACCACTTTGAGAGAGAACATGGTGGCATCACAATGATGAAATGACACAAACCAAAACGACCATCTTAATCAATTGAGTAGGGAGATGAATGCAATAGAAAGATAAACACTACTCAACACTTGGGGGGGGGGGTGATGGCTGCTTATCCTCCTTGTTCAATGGTGGGGATGTTGTTATGCGTTGATGAAAGAAGATATCTCTATGGCTTCTTGAAGTACGTGCTTTAGGACGATAAAAAATGGCAAGGTTTTCTCCCACTATAAGTAGGGTCGGAGAGAGACAAGATGGAATGGAAAACAAAGGAGGTATATGGCCCTGACCTAGGGTCATTGCTCTAATATCTTGTAGAGTGGAATTGATTGATTTTATGGATTGGGGGCAAACCTTCATTATATAAGGAAAATGGTATTTGACAAAAGAGCATAAATACCCATGACGGGATAATACTAAAAATAGAGGATACCAATTTGTGCGAGGGACAAATGATATTTGGCCATATCGATCAGAATTGCTAAAAATTTATGGTGAATTCCTCCAATTTTATTGATATCAACGATACTGTTCGATATATCGCAATATATATGTCTGAGAAAAAGGAGATAAATGTGAATTTTCACATGCAAACCCCAAGGACCTCTATTCAAACCACAATAAGAAGAGATCATAACCTAAATCTCCAACTTCAAATTAATGGAACACTTCTCACATCATTAACACTCGATTGAATGTTCGATGCGACCACACCTGATTCTATTTTGAGTCCTAATATCGTATGCAAGTGCGAAATCAAGAATGCCAACCACGCCACCTGCCTGTTCAGTACCCCAGATGTAACTTGGTTGTTAGGGACAATGCGTCATCCAACTCATCCATTGAGGTCACAACCTTCATATTATCTACATAGGGCCCAAGGATGCGTGCCCAATCCCTTGCGACACCTAGCTCCATCTAACCAATTGCCATGAAATTCTACCTATGGAACGATAGTCACCACAAACATAATTGCTACTAGTGCCTTATTGAAAATTCGATTTGATTGAGGTGACGATCATAATATATTATGCATTATCCATTTAAACCATTCTTATTCGACACTGATTTTGCGGCAGACAACAACAATAAAGCCTTTTCCCACATTAAGTAGGGTCGACTACATGGATTCTTTGCCTCCATTCAGATCTATCTTAGGTCATTCTCGAGATTAGATCTGTTGACGCATACTGAATAACTGTATCTCTTTGTTATTTTATTTTCTTGTTATTCTCTTTATGTAATTTACCCATAGGCTACTCTCCTATATAAGAGAGCCTAGGGCTATGGAATAGAGCATCTCATTCACGTTTCCCAACATGGTATCAGAGCGACGGTCCTAGACCAGAGTTCTCGAAACCTCATCCCTGTGCGCTCCTACGCACTGACTGTGCACCACCGAGCGTGAGTTCCTGATCTGCGCGCACTCCAGCGCGCACCCCTGCGCGCACTCCTGTGCACTACTACGCGCTGACTGTGCACCACCATGCGCGATCTCTGTGCGCCAGCCCATAGTTTGCGTGCGTCAACACCGTAGCGCGCACGTATTCATGGGGATAGTTGCTTGAGGTCTACACATGCAACTAATCCCGTCTATGTCATTGTAGACAAAGATTATCTCTTGTCATTCGCTCCAGTCTTCCGTCTCCAGTATGTCAGAAAGCAAGGCAGATATCCCGTCTATTGGCGCGTTTCGTGGTCCAGCGCTCATTGTCAAAATGGATGGTACGAACTATGAACTGTGGGCAATGCAGTTCATGAGTATGATGAAGTCTACAGGTAAGAAGCACATTCTTACCGAGCCCGAGCCTGCAGAGAAGACTAGAGTTCATGCCTCATGGGAGGCTGATGATGCATATGCCAAGGTGTGGCTATCTGGCACATTGGCTATTGAAATCGCCAATGACATTCTACATCAACCCACAGCCAAAGACATGTGGGATATCCTGGCAGCGACATATTCTCAGGCGAAGAACGAGAGGAAGATCCTGCAACTACAACATGATATATTCACAATAAAGCAGAACGGCCGTCCTTTACATTCTCTCTATACATCATTGAGAGGGATGTTTGAGAAGCTTTATAGCTTCATGCCTCTTACCGCCACGCCAGAACAGCAGAAGACATACAGGAATGCGACGATGGTGGGTGTGTTTCTCGCTGCACTTGATCCAGAGTATGAGGCAACACGTTCACAGATTTTGGCGGACTCGACTATTCCTCCCATGGAGGAAGCTTTTCACAGATTGAGTAGGATCACAGTACCTTCAGCAGCTGCGAGTCAGAACCCCTCAGCTATGGCGGCCAACAGAGGCCGTGGTTTTCATCACCAGGGCCGTGAACGTACTCCTCGTGGAAGGGGTGGCCGCACTAGGCCAACATGCTCATATTGTCACCGAGTCGGACATACTGAAGACACATGCTACTCAAAGCATGGATTCCCTGCATCTGCACGAGCCGCTGAGCAGATAGAGCCTCCATCTGCTGCTACACTGGATCAACGATTTGATGATCTAGTTGCTCGTCTCAGGGGCATTATCCCACCATCAGGTCCAGCACCGACTACAGAGAGTCATACTGATGCTGCTGCTTCTGCCTCTGCCTCTACTAGTACTTCAGGTAGTACACTTGCACTCCACAGTAGTAGATCTGATACATTGCCGTGGATCATGGACTCGGGCGCTACACATCATCTATGTGGCGACCAGAGCCTACTTACAGGATACACTCAGATTCCTCCAGGACGGACAGTAGTGATTGCCAATGGCACACACTCCCTTATCACGGGTCAGGGGGAGATTAGATTGACATCTTCCATGCAGCTCAAGAATGTCCTACATGCACCGCATTTTTCTATGAATCTATTGTCAATTAGTCAGATTACGAAGGATCTACAGTGTCGAGCTATTTTTGATCCATCTTCTTTGATTTTTCAGGACATCCGTACGGGCAACGTGATTGGTCATGGCTATGAGCAAGGAGGCCTTTATCGACTGAACCAGACCCCATTTGCTGGAACCACATCTTCTCCTGCTGGACAAGTATCTCCTCTCCTGTGGCATCTGCGCTTTGGTCATTTACCGCTTCAGAAGTTGCGTCTTGTTCTACCCTATGGTCTCTCTCACACACCTATCCAGTGTGAGGCATGTCAGTTGGGAAAGCATCACATGTCGTCTTTTCCCAATAGTCAAGGTCGGAGTAGTAACTCCAAGTTTGAGTTGTTTCATGTCGATGTCTGGGGTCCGAGTCGTGTTCCCGATCATCAGGGACACAGGTTTTATATTGTATTTGTGGACGATTTCTCTAGAGCGTCATGGGTCTTTCTAATGAAAAATAAATCTGAAGCAGGAAATATTATTATCCACTTTCTTAATGAAATTCAAAATGTTTTTTCTACTTCTGTCAAGAGTTTGAGAAGTGATAATGCTTTAGAGTTGTGCACCAACATTCTAGCCAATTACTACTCTTCAAAAGGGATTATTCACCAAACATCTTGTGCTCATACATCTCAACAGAATGGGGTTGCTGAAAGAAAACACCGTCACCTTCTTGATGTCACAAGGTCTCTTCTTATTCAGAGTCATGCTCCGTACTCCTACTGGGGTGATGCAGTCCTTACTGCATGTTACCTTATCAACCGTATGCCTTCTTCTGTCTTGAATGAACAGATTCCTTTTTCACTCATTTACCCTGACAAGGATTTGTTCATGCTTACCCCTCGTGTGTTTGGGTCAGTCGCATTTGTCCATCAGTTGTCACCTGGTACTGACAAGCTCTCTCCTAGGGCTGTCAAGTGCGTCTTTGTGGGGTACTCCAGAACTCAAAAGGGGTACAAGTGTTTTGATCCTGTGCGTCGGCGGTATATGATCAGTGCAGATGTTACATTTTTTGAATCTACTATGTATTTTTCAGAATCCGGGAACATGCATCCACCACCTATATCTCCTGATACCGTATTCATGGCACCACCGACAACACCACCGCCACCACCATCGCCATCAACAGTATCCCCGCTACCATTCCATTACACCCGCAGGCCTCCTCCAGCTCATGGTCCTGACCAGTCAACTAGCTCGCCTATGGTATGTAATGAAAATATTAATGTTGATGGATCTGACGACATTTCTCAGCAGGATACATTACAGGAGTATGGTGATACCACAGAGGATCTGGATGTTCCGATCGCTCTACGCAAGCCGAAGAGAAGCTGTGCCAAATATCCAATATCAGCAGTTGTGTCTTTTGAGAGGCTATCTGGACACTTCAGGACGTTTGCATTGGCACTTTCGGCTACAGACATTCCACGGAACCACCATGATGCTTTGCGGGATTCTAGATGGCGGCTAGCAATGGAGGAAGAGATGGCGGCACTTCAGTCTAGAGGAACCTGGAGTTTGGTTCCTATACCTCCAGATGTCAGCCCGGTGAGTTGCAAATGGGTGTTTACAGTTAAACACAATGCAGATGGCTCCATTGACAGGTACAAGGCACGCCTGGTTGCACGGGGATTCACACAGACATATGGGGTAGATTACCTTGACACGTTCTCCCCTGTGGCGCGTCATTCCACTCTACGGATTCTGTTATCAGTTGCAGTTACTAGAGACTGGCCACTCTATCAACTGGACGTGAAGAATGCATTTCTGTATGGAGACTTGCAGGAGGAAGTCTATATGCAACAGCCACCAGGTTTTGCTGTTGAGGGGGAGTGTTCCAAGGTTTGCAGGTTACACAAGGCCATCTATGGCCTTAAGCAGAGCCCCAGAGCATGGTTCCAGAAGCTGTCGGACCTCTTTGAGAAACAAGGATATAAACGCTCCAATGCTGATCATTCCTTGTTTGTACAGAAGACGGAGAGAGGTATCATTGTAATCATGGTTTATGTTGATGATATCTTGATTACAGGAGATGATGACCAGGGCATCAAGCAGGCAAAGGAAAGGCTGGGGACCGAGTTTGTCACCAAGGACCTGGGAGTCCTTAGATATTTTCTGGGGCTGGAATTTGCCAGAAATTCGTATGGATTAGTCATGTCACAGAGGAAGTATGTTACAGATCTACTGAGTGAGACAGGTATGCTAGGGTGCCGACCGGCTACGACACCAATGGATCCTAGCATGAAGCTGTATGATGATGACACAGAGGAAGTGGACAGGAGAAGATATAGAGAACTGGTAGGCAAACTGTTATATGTCACGATCACTAGGCCAGATATATTATTTGCAGTGAGCCGTGTGAGCCAGTTCATTGAGCAACCACACGCCAGGTGCATATGGATGCAATACATATGATACTTAGATATCTCAAATCTTCTCCAGGTGCAGGTCTACTATTCAAGAAAGGAAAGGGGATCTCTATCTCAGCATGCGTAGATGCAGACTATGCAGGATGTCCCAAGGATAGGAAGTCCACCTCAGGGTATGTGGTCTATGTTGGAGATGCCCTAGTCTCATGGAGGAGTAAGAAACAAACTGTGGTAGCTAGATCTAGTGCTGAATCCGAATATAGGGCTATGGCCCAGGCTACTACAGAGATGATGTGGGTGAAAGCGGTGCTGACAGATTTATGCTTAGATGTACCACTTCCAATGAACTTGGAGTGTGATAATCAGGCTGCTTTGTTTATTGCAAACAACCCTGCATTCCATGAGCGGACCAAGCATATCGAGGTGGATTGTCACTTCATACGTGATATGATTCAGAAAGGATTCATTGCCACATCTCATGTTACTTCAGAGAACCAGACTGCAGACATATTCACCAAGGCATTGTTACGAGGTCCATTTCAGAAGTGTGCTTCCAAGCTGAGCATGATTGACATCTATGCTCCATCTTGAGGGGGAGTGTTGACGCATACTGAATAACTGTATCTCTTTGTTATTTTATTTTCTTGTTATTCTCTTTATGTAATTTACCCATAGGCTACTCTCCTATATAAGAGAGCCTAGGGCTATGGAATAGAGCATCTCATTCACGTTTCCCAACAAGATCCAAAAAACTAAAATCCCTTTGTATAGTCTCATTCCAACACTTTTTGGACTGCATTCGGGAAACAATGTAGTGTAACTCGTATGCGTTCCTCATGCGAGAACCCTTGCAAAAATTTTGAGCTACATTCGGGCAACGATGTAGCAACCCTTACCAATTTTTCATTGCATTCGGGCGATGCAACGTGTCGCAAGTAGGGAACGCCCCGACGAAATCTGAATGTTTGCTTAAATCCATGTTGAAAAGATCCGACTATCTCGCGACAACTTCTTAAATAGTATTTTTTAAAAAATACTATTTGGGAAGTTGTATCTGACTGTTTTACGCTGGCTGTCAGCTACCTAACGTAACCATACCCTCCTCAATTTACCCGGATTTGGGACCGGCTATGGCCGAGTTAATTTTTACGACATATTTAACTATTTTTTTGAGATACATTTTCTCGCAATGGATTGTACTTAAAGTGCTTATTTTCTCATTGAAAGAGTATTATAAAAAAACGAGGTTCTGATGCTATTTTAAATAAACATGCAATTAAGGACCAATGATAGTTCGAAACTAAACTTATTATTACTTCCACATATCTTATCATTATTAAAGCTATAGAACCCGACTTTTTTTTTTGAAAAAAAAAGTCGGGTTCTATAGCTTTAATAATGATAAGATATAGAACCCGACTTGTAAGGGTTTTGATGGAACATTCATAATCGAATATATCTTTTTATTTATCTTAGTGAACTATATGCAGTTTATATTTCAATATATTTAAATATTTGTAATCGATCACGCACTCTAATTAATCAAGCTTTTAATTCAATTTCTTTAAATGCATGTAACTGATCTTGCACTCAAATTAGTCAAAGTTTAATTCCAATACTATACTCAAATAATCTTCTCGCTTTCCCTTTTTTCCCAATACGGTGCAACCTTTTGTTTTTCTGCACTTAACATAGTTAATGTTGGTTGAGCATATGATCTCAACCCATACCATTTCCTTAAAACCGTAACAAAGCTTACCAACAACTAATGTATGCGTAATTATATAAGAGTAACAGGAATAAATTAGCAACGATCTAATATATAATCATCATGTATGTTTTTAAATAATAACTTGAGAATTAATTAGATTTGTTCCATGCGAAGAACTTGAATGCTGTGAGAGGACTATTGATGTTTGTATTTAACGCAAGATGCAAACAGAAATTTCAGTCTGCACAGAAGGATTATCAACATAAAGAAAAAAAATCAACTTTCACCTCCTTAGGATACTTATTCATGATATTATTTTTGTGTTTCGAGATTATCCATTTGAAATCAACCTCTACGTTTTGACTCCAATTGTGCATCGAGAATAAAAAATCAATGGATAGTGTTAGAAAATAGGAACGCGGAAGCGGAATGATAACCATAGCATAGAACAGAAAAATAAACATGGAACACAAAGCTTTTTACGTGGAACCCTACTCCCTAAGGAGTGAGATGAAACCACAGGAGAATGCCTCAAAGGGCTTATGTGTTCATTGAACTTTCTCATCTGGCTACAAGGGTGTGGGGGTCTATATATAGCCCCCACTGAGTCTCCACATCTCCAAATTGATGTGAGACTAAACAACTGGACGAGGTAAATGGATCCTGGAGGGATCTATTTACCCATCTCCCTCATAAATGATGCATACAATTTATACTCCAACACCCCCTCGAGCTGGAGCATGCAATGGTTAGCTTAGATAAAAATAAAGAAACTCAACTCACGCTACAGGACACTACGGACAATATCAACTCAACGCGCACAACTGCCGGTTGCTGTCGAGGACGTTGCTTCTCATGCCATGCAGGTGAGGAGGACGAAGGAGCTGGAGTGTAAGTCAACTGAATCTCCTCGTCGGAGAACATGTGCTCTGACTGCGCTTGTCAAAGTAACTGCAACTGGAAATGAGTCTCCTTATCGGAGTACTCTAGCCCGCCACGACATGTGGACAATTGCTCCATCTCTGAAAAGGGACAAATTGAAAGGGCCGTGGAGTGCAATCCTCGTCGGAGTCCACGGTCGTTGTCAGAAAGTCTGAAAGTCCCTATGATACCATCTGCAGAACTGGGTTTCTCCCATCTGGTACAGAGTATGGTACTCTACTATGGAGTCCTTATGATACCACATGAAAGCCCTATCCAACATGGTATAGGGAATGATCCTCTATTCTGGAGTCCCTAGGGCTCACATGAAAACCCTGGCCAAAAACACGAAAGATAGGGACCACACAAAAGATGGCAAACATATGCACATCTGAAAAGTCCGCATACATGTACATGTCTGAACTGAAGATTCGGAACCAATCGTTGAGTCTGAACAACTGATCATATGCAGAGTCTGGAAACTGGCCGGTCTGGAGAATCTGACATCTGAATGGACTTGTGACTCTACATATAACCCCCCTTTCTCCCATACTTGTCGGAAAATAGTGACACCAACAAAGTTGGGAGAAGACAATAAATCGAGGGAAAACACGAACTTGCATCTTTTTGTCAATTTTTTTTTATAAATAGCCGCCTTGATTTTTTAAGCTGTTTCATCTCTCCTTTTTTTGCACGGCTTTTGCAACACATTTTTTTCCCTTCTCTTCCGTTTTTTGAATAGTGGGCCCCTTCTCTTTCTTTTCTGTCCAACTCCCCTTCCCCTTTTTTCTTTGGCCCTTCTATCTTTCAATTCATTTTTCTCCTTTTTTTAACAACTATCAACCTACATTGGCCCGCAAGCAGCAATAATATTTTTTTTAATTAAATATGCCATCGACCCCCCTAGGGTTCCCACGATGGGAAACCCCTTCGAACTCCGACGCCCCTTAGGGTTCCTGCTTCTTGCGAGAACTGGAGCTCTCCATCGCTTGCTCGGGAGAGGTGGCAAGGGTAACGCTGTCCTGTGCCATGAGATGCGTCGCCTGTGCTAGGAGTTCTGTAGCAGGAGCGCGAGTTGGAGAGGCTGCACCTTGGAGGAGAGCATCGAGATCGGAAGGAGAGATGTGGCTTGGAGATTAGTGTTGCGCGTTGCTGCCAGGATCGCGCGAGGATCGATGAGATGGGAGATTGGTGCTGGAGGGAAGCTACCTGGAGGTGCGGCGTGGATGGTGCGCACGAGAGAGATGCATCGGCGTCGCTGCGCGTGGAGGATCTCTGGCAGGAGCGGTATCACCAATGGTGCTGCTTGACAGATAGGGGTGAGGACTTTCGTCTGACCTCGGAATCGCCATTGGCGATGGTGTCCCAAAGCCCTTATCGGATCGCCTGCTCGAGCCTTTGGCTAGGGTTTGCGGCTAGGGCTTGCCTGGTGCACCTACGCCTAAAGGCTACCAACGCCTGAACATGAGAACACCGCCAGGATGATCTTGGAGGGTTGTTTGGCTGGCGAGAGAGCGAGAGGAGCGTTGCTGCCACCCTAACTTTCCAAAGAACTTGACGATTCCTGAAATGCATAACTCGCTCCAATATGCAGTTAAATCTTCAGAATAAAACTTTTAGAACTTTCTCATCTGACTACAAGGGTGTGGGGGTGTCTATGACTCTATATATAGCCTCCACTGAGTCTCCACATCTTCAAACTGGTAGATGTGGGACTAAATAACTGGATGGGTTACCCATCTCCCTCATAAGTGACGCATACAACTTATACTCCAACAGATAGTAGTAAATATATATATATATATGTTGGAAAAGAATGAGATGCTTATTATTCTTGGGAACCGTCGGCTCTCTTATATAGAGGAGAGACCTATGGGTAAATGACATAAAACAGACAAAAAATAACAATATGGAAATGGTACATAATCGAAAACAATTCTACTCTCCCTCTCAAGATGGAGTATAGATGTCAATCATGATCAACTTGGATGAGGACTTCTTGAACGGTCCTCTGAACAATGCCTTGGTGAAGATATCGACAGTTTGATCTCCTTAACTGACATGAGAGGAGGAAATCAAGCCTTTCTGCATCATATCTCGTGATTAATGATAGTCCACTTCATTGTGCTTTGGGTCATCACAAGACCTTGCGCATTCCTGGCAAACTCTAGCCCTAGAAGTACCTTAGGATGCCAAGGTCTTTGATGACAAATTGACTACTCGGGAATTCCTTTGCCTTCTTTATCCCCTGCACATCATCTCTTGTAATAAGTATATCATCAACACACACCATGATAATAGTTGTACCTTCGGGTGTTCTCTGCACATATAATGAATGATCTGCATTTGGCCTTTTAAATCTTTGCTTTTCAGTCAGATCTGAGAGCTTTTGAAACCATGCCCTACGATTCTGTTTAAGGCCATATATTGCCTTATGAAGTCTAAAAACTTGTTGACACTCCCCCTTAGCAGCAAACCCTGGAGGCTGTTGCATGTAGACTGCCTCCTGGAGATCACCACACAAAAGAATATTTTTAACATCTAGTTGATATAAAGGCCAATCATGTTCCACAACGATTGAAAGGACAGTTAGTGTGGAGTGACGATCAACATGAGATAAAGTATCTAGGTAATCCATGCCATAAATCTGTGTAAATCCTCATGCCACCAATCTTGCCTTGTATATATCAAGGCACCCACATCATGGTTCTTAACATTAAACAACCATTTACAACTGGCAACAAATGCCCCATTAGGAGTATGTACCAAGTTCCAGGTACCAGGTGACTATAGAGCAACCATCTCCTCTTCCATGGATAGACGCCTGCGACTGTCTTTCGAAGCCTCCTGATAATTCCGTGGTATTTCCTCGGTGGATAGAGCAACAACAAACCTCTGAAATTCCCCCTATAAGGCGATCAAACATAACCAGGGAAGCAAGTGGATACGAGGCACATGTACGTTTCTGCTTGTGAAGCGCAATATGGACATCCAGATTATCGTGAATTTCCTCAATCCATATATTAGTCTCCTGCATTTGTTCTTGCCCAGATACATCTCCAGATCCATCGTTAGAAGCAATATATTCAGAACATGCCTTGGTCGTGTTGGATGACAGGCAGTGACCGCGAGAGGAAGGAGGCTGATGTGTATAGAAGTGCGGTAAGGGTAGAGAGACAACGGGAGATGGGAGAATTGGTGGAGGTGGTAATGATGGTGGATGTGGCGGAGAAGTAGGAGTAGATGGTGGAGGTGTGGTAAGAGATGGTGAAGGTGGTGTAATAACAGTCATGGGTGGTGGTGGTGATATATAAATTTCTTCATTTGAATCAGATGAAGACAACCTGTCGTCGGTAGGGGAAAAATACATTACAGACTCAAAGAAAGTAGCATTTGCGCTAACATAATATTTTCTGTTGAGAGGATCATAGCATCTATACCCCTTCTGCGTTCTAGAGTACCCAACGAAAACACACTAGATAACTCTAGGAGAGAGTTTGTCAAGTCATGGAGACAACTGGTGAACAAATGGCACGGAACCAAAGACACATGGAGTAAGAGAGAATGATTCCTTATCAATAAATGCCATGAAGAAAGGATTTTTTTCTCCCAGAACAGACGAAGGCATACGATTCACAAGATAGCATGTCGTAAGAACAACATCACCCTTGAATGAATGTGGAGCATGACTTTGAATAATAAGTGTACGAGTGACATTAAGTAGATGACGATTCTTTCTCTCAACAACACCATTCTGCTGAGAGGTGTAGGCACAAAATGTTTGATGAATGATACCATGAGAAACAAAGAGTTGTGAGTATGCACGAGTACAAAATTCCAATGCATTATCAGTCCTCATAATTTTGACAGAAGAGGACAAAAATATTCTGCACTTCATTGATAAATCCTATAATGATTTTCCAACCTCAGATTTATTTTTCAACAAAAATACCCATGATAACAATCATCAACTGCAACTAAATTAAACATGTGTCCATGGTGATCCGGGACACGACTAGGAACCAAAATGTCTATATGAAACAATTCAAAAGGAGAGCTACTGCTTTGTCTCTGACTTCTGGGAAACACAGAACGGTGATGCTTTCCCCGCTGACACGCCTTGCATTTAAAGGAAGAGCAAGAAGAAATCTGAAGAAGGACGTGGCACAACTTTTGAAAGGGAAGATGTCCGAAGCGCAACTGCCACATGAAAGGAGAAACGAGTCCTGTGTAATGGGAGGATGGGCCAACATATGGAGTTCAGACGAGGAGGTGACCTTCCTGCTCACGGCCACAACCAATCACCCTGTACGTAAGTGTGTCCTGAAAAAATAAGAGACGATGAGTTAAAAATAGCTCTACAGAGCAAGTCCTTCGTAATCTGACTAATGGACAATGAAGTCATAAAAAAATCAGGTGTATGCTGCACATTCTGTATGCGCATCGAGGGTATCAAACTACACTCCCTCTGTTCAATTATCGGGGAGTGAGCCCCATCAACAATGACTATTGTCCTCCATGGAGAAATATGTCTGTAAGCTATAAACTGATCTCTATCTCCACACAAATGATGTGTTGTCCCAGAGTCCATAATCCATTATGTAATATCAGGCCCATGACAAGATGTAATGGTAAAAAATGGTAAAAATGCATGAGGTATTGGCACCATCAGAGGTAGCAATGTCTGGAGCAGATGAGGAGGCAATGGAACCTCCTGTAGGCATGATGTTCCTCAAACGAGAAACTAAATCATCATATTTCTGATCTGAAGGAGCAAGGACATATGAGTCAACTTGCTTTACCATGTGAGTAGATGCAGGGAAGCCATGCTTGGAGTAGCATGCATACTCTGTATGGACTAGACTATGACAGTATGTGTATGACTGACGAATGCATCCACCTCTTCCACGAGGTCCACAACCACGTACTTGAGAAGAACTCCTCTACCACCGGAGGCTGCCATCACAGAAGATGACTGAGAAGTGGCTGGTAATGGGACTGAAATCCTGCTATAAGCCCGTGGAAGGCTTCCTCCATGGGAGTAATAATAGCATCGACCAATATCTTTGAGCGAGCAACTTCATATTACGTATCAAGTGCCGCTAAAAACACCAACCATCGTGGCATTTCGGTATGTCTTCTGCTGCTCTAGAGTGGATGTAAGTGGCATAAAGCTATGGAGCTTCTCAAACATCCAACGCAGAGAAGTGTAAAGAGAATGAAGGGGCGTCCGTTCTGTCTGATAGTGAAGATATCATGTTGTAGCTGCAGAATCTTCGTCTCATTCATTGCCTGTGAATATGTAGAAGCAATGATATCCCATGTGGCATTATATGTGGGATGTTGTAGTACATCGTTGGCAATCTCCACGGTTAACATTCCTGTTAACCATACTTGTACATATGCATCATCTGCCTCCCATGAGGCATGAACCTCAGTTTTCTAAACTGGCTCTTCTTCGATAAGAATGTGTTTCTTACTCTTGAACTTCATCAGGCTCATGAACAGCATTGCTCAGAGCTTGTAGTTCGACCCGTCCATCTTGACAATTGACACGTGACCTCTGAAGGCACCGGTGGTGGGAATATCGTCCTTGCTCCATGGCATAATGCTGAATGAAGAAAAGTAGGGTTTTGTAGAGCAATGAGAATTTGTCTACACAAACATCTAGGGATTTGATTGCATATGTAGACTTGTGCAATCAAATCCATCTCACAATCGGGCCTCTACGCGAGGAAGAAGTAGCGGATTGCCATAAGGATGCCGTCAAATGTGATGGACGGTGGGAGAATGCCTCCAACAAGGCTAGGACGGTGAGGGCCGCCGTCGGAGGAGAGTAGCGGTGAGGGGAGGTCGCCGCCAAAGAGATGTGCGGTGAGGGAGTTGCCACCAAAGGACCAAACGACAGATGGTGGTGCTGCCGAAGGGTTGTGCGGCAGAGAGAGTTACCGTCGAAGGGCTAGGCGACGGAGAGGGTTGGGGGGGGGGCTCGACGGAGAGGAGAATCACAACAAACCACAAAGCATAGTTAAGGCTCTATTGATGTTTTAAAAAAATTAGGACTAATTTTTTGTGGAAACCAACAAGGTGGGATGGAATTTCATTACCTCAGAGGTTTTTTTCTCGGGATTTTCTCCTGCTCGAAAACAATGTTTCCATCACCCCGATCACAGTGACAATGTATACACAAAGGTGGCCTCGTGATCTCCTACGCATTGGCGGTCACAGACCGTTGATTGGATCACCTTCTCTGATGATGGCGGTGGCTCTACGATGGCTAATCCAGTCGAGATAATGGTGCTCAAATGAGGGGGGAGATGATTTGGTGGTTAGGGTTTGATAAGTCAACCATCTCTCTCTTATTTATATAAAAAGAATGCAAACTCGGATCCATGTATGGGTTTTGTCCTATCATATCAAAATGTCGATATCTTGAGCTAGGAAGCTTGGAATTCGATATTCTAGGGCTCGTTGGAAAGCTCTCGACATGCTCTACGAAACGGTGTGGTTATTTACAGTTTTTGAGCGTCATAATCTCGTCAGAATTTAAAATGAAATACAGGATTTATAAGGTCTCCCGTGGAAGACTGAAAGGTTGTGACTTATCAATTGATCATGGTGGTGTGGGTGCTGCCTAGGTCGGAGATGAAAAATGCCCTTCTACCCAAGTGATCATTATAATGTGGGGCATGAAGAATGATTTGATGTGACATATGGTGAGAAAATCCTATAATGTAACTCTGCTTCTTTTACGGGTTATGTGGAGACCTCTCTGCTTCTAACTTTTTTTGAGATAAAAAAGGGTGATCTGTCGAGGCAGGAGTCACCACGGCAGCGCTTTCATTAAAAAAGAAGGCGAGTACATCAATTTGAGGCCCAGAAATTGTACAGAGCATTACAATGTGCGACAATATTCTCCGAATAGAATCTCTGGTTTTTGAATATGAGATCATTCCGCCCAGTCCAAATATCCTATGACACAACAAAAGGCTTTGAACAATCATTCGAAGAGCCAAGATCCACCGCACGAACCGACATCCAAAAATCCTCCAAATTGTTGGCTTGCTCCCAAGGGATCCCCACCGACCTCCAGACCTGCGCTGAAGACTCGCATCCGAAGAAGAGGTGGTTTGCGTCCTCCACAACGCCCTCACACCTGTCGCGACACGTATCTGCCAAGCCAAACAACCTTTCGCTCCTCGCTTTGTCATACAGGCAGTTTCTTCTCAAGCATCACAGGAAGATCTTCACTCTATTGGGTATCTTGGCCGCCCAAATAATTTTCATGTCCGCGCACAGCTCCTCGTCGCGTCCCACAGGTGACCTTCTCATCAAAAGGTAAGCTTTCTTAACGGAGCATCTCTCTCCCTCCCACACAAAATGGTCAGGTTCATTGCACAACCCCCCGACAGGGGTGTAGTAGCCAGCATCCGCAAGAAATTGTCCATTTGTTGGTCTGACAAATCCGATACAAACCACGGAGCCTACGAACCAGAGTCCGCCATCGCAACCAGAAGCGCAGTCCTGGCAACCGCTAAAGCCAACAGCCTAGGAAACGCAACCCAAGGGCACCCTCCCCCGTCCAGTCGTCGAGCCAAAATCTAAACAACTGACCGTGTCCTATCCTCGGACGCAAGGAAGGAACAACATTCGACAGAACGACACGGATCCCCACCCAAATCGGTGACTTAAATCTCCTCTCAGCCACCAGCGCCCCTGCGATGCCATAAATGCACCTTAAAAGCTTGGCCGCCAACGAAGTCGAAGATCCCCAAATCTGAACCACCCACTTGGCCAACAGAGCTTTGTTCATGAACACATCACAGACTCCAAGACCACCATCAGATACAGATTTTGTAACATACTCCCAGCCTACCAAATGCAGTCCAGCCCTTTGATGCCTCCCATATGACCAGAAGGACCTCATCATTGTTTCGACCTTCCTTCTAACCCCAACCGGCATCAATCGAGTAGAATAGAAAAAGATCGGAATGGCAGCGCACATGTTCTTGAGGAGGGTTAATTTCCCTCGCCTAGACCGAGTTACGGCCTTCTGCCCAGCCAACCTCTCCTCCATTCTGCGTATCACACAGTCCCAATCCGACTTCTTCATTCTGCCATCCACCAATGGTAGCCCCAGATAGGAGATCGGGAGTCCCCCCGAAGGGCAACCCGCCCACTCAACAATCCTGTCATGCTCCGCGCCGTCCAGCCCGAAGGGAATCACCATAGATTTCTGCCTGTTTATCTGCAACCCAGAAAGACACCCAAAGATATCCATAGGACTGTTGCTTTACGGTTCTGCTCCTCCGAACCCCCCAGAAAGATCAACGTGTCATTCGCATACTGAAGCAAAGAACCGAAATGTCTCCCATGCGGAAGCCTGCACACCACTTTGCCTCCACTACACGTTTGAACAAGACCGCTAAACAATCCGCCACCATGATAAAGAGCATAGGAGCCAACGGGCACCCCTGACGAACCCCCCTTTACGGCTGAAACCACCTGCCCTCTGGCTTACTGTTAACCAAAATCGAGCTCGAGCAGGTAGTGACACATCTCTTCATCCACTGCACCCAAACCTCCGGGCCCCTCTACTGTAGCGAAGACCACCGGAACTTCTAGCTGACACAATCGTAGGCTTTAGCATAATCAATCTTCCAGAGCATCCCTTTCTTCTTCGACCTCTTCTACTCAAGGCAAATCTCCAAAGCCACTGCAAGCCCATCTGCCATCTGACGACCCGGAATGAAGGCGGACTGCTCATGAAGCACCACCGAGTCCATAACCTTCTTGAATCTGTTCGCCAGCACCTTCGCCATAATGAGATATAGAGCATTGGAAATAGAAATCGGCCCTATGCTTCTAACTTTTAGCGGGTATATGTTCAGTGTTATCAGATATCATCCCTCTGCTTTCATTGATTGTAGGCAGTGATAGAGATTTTAATTTTTGGAAGGACAACTGGACTAAGGAGGGTGCGTTAGCCGACTGTAGTTCTCAACTGTTCGCCTTAGCTGAGGATCAAGAGATAGCTGTCTTGATGTTTGGTTTAATGAGGCATGGTCACCTACTATGATGCCTGACTGAAGGGTGGAGGAGAATCTGATATTGTCTGGCACTCTGGAGCAGGTTATTGGGCTATATGAGGACCTTGATCACCAGACATGATCTGACTCATCTGAGGGTATTTGTTCCATCAGGAAGGTATTTATGGTCCTCTTGTCATCAACTGACTTCAACCATGCTATCTAGGAGACGGAGTGCAAGAAGTTATATGCATGGAAAATTCCTTAAAGTTTTAGGATATTCCTATGGCTTCTGCACCAAGGTCGCAATATGTTCAGTGCTCGTCAGGGTAAAAATTTTAAGGGTGGCAAGGAGTCATTCCCTAGATTCTTTGCTAATAGCGAAGATTCGGGCCACCTTTTCTTCTGATGTGGTGGTTGTAAGAAGGTATATGGTGCAACATCCAGTTCAGTGGTGGAGACATCGAGCATGCCTGAGTTTCTAATGGTGGTGTCTCTTGTGTGGGCTCTGTGGTTTGCTATGAGTGATTTGGTGTTGTACCATGAGAGATTCTATGCAGAAAATGTATAATAGCATGTTACGGTACTTCATAACTCTTGGAGCTTGTAATTGTTAATATTTAAAATCATATAGAAGGTTGGGTATAAACCTATTTCAGTGTCCACCCATTTTACCCCCCGAGAAAGGTTGACTGCCATACAGGAGGAACATAACTATGAAGCCTATCAAAGGCTCCCTTCATAGCAGGACAGTATTCCGAAAGCAGACACATTCTTATCTTATTCCAAACAAATTCAATATTTAGATGCTAGATCATCGACGTATTCCTAGCCAACGAATATGTAGTCCTGAGAGATCCTACGTCCCTTTAGCAGTGGGATGATGCGGCATCTTGTTGTCATTCCGAGGAATGAGAGTAGACAGGATCCATGACTTAACCACATTGTCCCGCTTCTAGGACAGATTCTTGGTTTTCTTCTCTTGGGGCTCTTCTTCCTTTAAGAGATGATTATTGTAATTCATATGACCCAGTCGAGGACACTCTGCATGCATAGATTTTAGTTCGTCCCATTGAATTTGATGACTTGTATATAAAAGGGCTGTTCATCTCTCATAATCGCGGTCTATACCTTACAATTAGAATCCATCATATCTGAAGCCTTGATAAGAGAAGAACTTGTGGGATAATATATTTGATGATCAGTCTTCCGACATTAGCCTAGAACTATTGAACACCCTGGCATATAAGAGCTGCGTTGTTGCAAGGGCATGCACACATGCATGGTAGGGGTATGCGTCGAGCTCTGAGCAGCATCGAGAAGTTCACTATGGGTGTGCGGGCTGCCTCTGGTTTAGTGCTCGGGCTGGTGGTTATGGGGCCACACTAAATGGCAGTGAGGTGACCATGGTTGCCATGGAGGATGTTGCTCCGAGTTAATCTTGCGGGTTTTGGGAAGGGGGACATATGCTTATTGGGTGATATATTTGACCATTGATCCAGAACCACTGTGTTGAAATCATACTGTGAGAATCGAATGACTTGTTTGTAACAAGAGAGAAGCGGAGCGTCAAAAAAAAAAAAACAAGAGAGAAGCGAATGACTTGTTTGTAACAAGAGGCTTACTCCTTTTATAAAAGGATGGATGGTGCTAAAATTGTACATGAGAGACTTGGGACTGAAGACACAATGAGAAGATACTTAAAGTCTCCCAGAGGCATGCTTCTTGATTGGGATTAGCTGAAACATGTTTACTCCTTTCCGTCTTCAGGGGTCATATATGGCTGCTCAATCTTTATCTGCATAAGCAAATATTTTATGTATACAAGTGGTTCATAATTTTTTCATTGATTTGTTCTTTTTCTTAGGGTTGTTAAATGGCCATAAATTCTTTTAAAATTTTTGTTCCTGTTTTCATATTTGGTTGGAAATAATTTTTTCTCCTGCAGCGAATCCCCCAAGGGAGCTAATGATGCATCTACATATCAAAAGAAGGTCTGTATTTTTCTCATCTTTTATCACCTCTAGGTAAACAATAGATTCGTGAATTCTTGGATGTACATGTCGTATTCAGTACAGATGTTCTTATGATGTATCTCTAAAGTAATTGCACATAAAAAGATGACGAAACCTTCTCCCACTTTAGGTAGGGTTAACTACATGGATAATTGCACATGTTTAAAAAATAAAGATGAAGACATCCAAGCAAACTTTTTTTTTTAAATTTTCTATGTAATTATGTTTACCATCCGTGAAACCTAGACCAGCGAAAGCTGTATAATCAAATATTTTGGCAAGTGTAGGGAAATTTAGATGCTTGAGTAGACATGCCCAACCATTGAACATGTATAAAAATGGCAACACTTCTTTTAGGCCTTTTACTGTGAAAACAGATGATAAATTATAGGTAGACGGTTGCTCCTGAGGGGCTTTGGTATACATATCATCTTCATGACAGTCATCTGGTATCTCCATATCAATTTCATTTTGGGTATAGAATGATGAATTTTTGCTTGCCTTTTTCACTCGTAAGAATGTTGTCGTTAATGGTGGAAGGAAGGCGGGCGGGTCTCAAGTGGAGTTTTGTCCTTCCATTTGATAGAGGACAATGGAGAAGAGACAGAGCGCACACCGAAAAACAAGGGTTAAACCTCCAAATGCATTAAAAAGAGATGGTTACAAGCTTTTAAAACACCTCACATTTTCTTAGTGGAGCAACAATTAGGATTTCAGAAAATGGTTTGAGATGGCATGTGCTAAAACGAAGGGTCCTCAAAGAGAGGGACTCTTTGGTGCTTGACATTGTTGAATGTGATTGATTGACATTTTGAAGGTGGAAAAGGTTGGTGCTTAGTATTGGTCGATTAATCACGTAGTATATTCTTGGTCTTGTCAGTTCTGTAATGGTTTCCCATTTATGAAACTGATGCAATGAGGTTGTTAAGCTAGAGTTCGACTGGCATGCTAAGGTTTTGAAGTGTTAACATTTTCGACATGGCATTTTGTCAATATCTTCAATTACTTGCTATGATGGGTGTCCGGGCTAACCAAGATGCGAGAAAGCGGGCCTAAAATCAGAAATTTACGAACATGAAGTTATTATCGAGTCCATTTTTTTTCAATTTCAATAGTTAGATTAAATTGAGATTAATTTGAGTGCTCGAAGAAGTAATTCTAAATATCATCTCCGTTTATGCGCTGTAAATTAGTTTAGAGGAAATGATTACACAAGTTTTTGGAGAGGATTTGGATAAGATTATGCAAGGGATCCCTCAAAGAGAGGTGATTTGCCTAGGTAGAGATCTTAATGGACATGTAGGGGTATTCTAGTGTTCATGGAGGCCATGATTTTGAGGATAGAAATGAAGAGGGAAATATCACTCTGTAATTTGTAACATCTTATGGTCTTTTCATAGCAGTGTTCAGAAAAACGACCGAGTAAGCCGCATACTCGGTCGCGTACTCGTACTCGATAGCCTTGCCGCTCCGAGTACGATGAAACAACCATGTATGCGGGTTGACCCGTATACTCGGCCGAGTATACCCCCTATGCGGTCGCATACTCGGCTATTTTTTTGATAGAACTTTTTTTATAATCTAAAGCCAAATAACCCCACCCGCATAATACCATTAAACTGCATACTCCCCGCATAAAACCGCATATTCCCCGCATAAAACCGCATACTCCCCGCATACTCTCCCGGCTAAGGATATTACCATGATATTAAATATTTATTTATATTTTTAATAATAAAAAATATCAAACTGCATAAAACCGCATACTCTCCCGCATACCGCACACTCTTTATGCAGTGACCCCTCCGACTGAATACTACATAGCGCCTTCCTGAACATTATTTCATAGAAAACAATCTCTTCAAGAAGAGGGAGGAATGTTTAATTACTTATAAGAGTGCATTGACTAGAACATATATTGATTACTTTGCATTGAGGAGAAGAGATCGATTGTAGTGCAAAGACTGCAAAGTAATCTCAAAAGAGTGGAAACTCAACATCGCTTGTTAGTCATGAACATGTAAATAAAAGGGCTGGTAAAGAAAAACATGGTTCCCATGATGATTAGAACTTGATGTTGGAATCTTCAATTGATGTAATCAAGCTTCGAGAAGGTTTAGAAGACTTATCTTGGGATTGTAACGGAAGTGCAAATGAGATGTGAGAGACAATAACATCTTGTATACGAAGGGGTAGCCAAAGAGATGTTAGGCAAGTCAAAGCGAGGAACTCCAGACCAAAAGGTGACTTGGTTGTGGAGTGAAGGGGTATAAGAGAAACTTAAAATTAAAAGAGCCGGCTTTAAAGCTATGTATAAGGAACATATGAAACTGTCACTAACTACAAAAAGCGAAGGAAGCAAAGAATGTTGTAAGTGAAGCTAAGTCAAAAGCTTATGAAATTTCGTACAAAAATCTTGACTCTAAGAAGGTCCAGATGGATATATATTTAGATCAAGGCCCTAAACGTCGGTTTGAGTCACCATGTCAGTATCGACCAAAACAAAATTTTGGTGAAATTTCGATGGAATTTCGATCGGAATTTCGTTCATTTCGGTCATTTTTCGTACTAGGACCCCCATATTTCGGTTATTTCGGTCGAATTTCGACTTCGACTGGATATCGATATCCGACTGAAATTCGACCGAATTTCGTGGAAATTTGAGGCCATGATTTAGATTGGCCAAAATAAGAGAAAGGATTACCAAAGACCTTACTTAAATAAGATGCAATAAGGATGAGGAAGGATACATGTTTGTTACTCATAAGGATATAGGGACTAGATAAAAGCCATATTTCCATAAGCTTTTCATTATGGAAAGAATTAGAATGATCACTTTGAGAGATATAGGCAGTAGTGAAAGTTACTTGAATCGTGCTAGCTATATATGAGAACAGAGGAAGGAAGTAAAGGAGCTTTTGAAGGTTATGAAAACTAGGAAAGATGTCGGAACTAATGACATTCCTATATAAGTATGGAAAGTTCTAGGTGAATGTGGTTTGACTTGGCTCACAAATTTATTCAATATTATTTGGTGAAGTAAGAAAATGACTGAAGAATGGAGGAGAAGCATCATGGTGCCTCTTTATAAGAATAAAGGAGGCATTCCTAATTGTTCGAATTATAAAGGTATCTGATAAGTCGTACTTTGCAAATTTGAACATGTGATCAAAGAAGCTTGAGGCAAGTTTCCAAAGTAAAAGACAACCAATTTGGATTCATTCCAGGTCTCTCAACTATGAAAGGCATCCACTTGCTGAGGAGAACAATGGAGATTTATAGAGTTAAACGAAGAACCTCCATATTGGTTTTTATTTATTTGGAGAAGGCTTATGATTCTGTCCCACTTGAGATATTGCGGAGAGTTTTGGAAAAGAGATAAGTACCTATCGTATACATTAACCTTACAAAGGGTATGTATGATGGGACTTCATTTTGTGTAAGTATCCAGTCTGGGAAGATTAATCTTTTTAACATTAACATGGGTCTGAATCAAGGATCAACTTTGAGTCCATAACTTTTTACTTTGATTACACACAAGTTGACTGGTTACGTTTAGGATAAGATACCTTGGTGTATGTTATTCGTTGATGATATTGTGTTGATTAATGATACTAGAAATGGAGTAAATGAGAAGCTAGAGGTTTCGAGTCATGCCTTAGAGACTAAAAGTTTTCATATAAGTAGGGCTAATATTGAATATATGGAGTGTACATTTGATGGAAGCAGTGGTGAAGGAATCAAGGTGAAGATTGGAGATGATAAGTGATAACATTTAGAAGATATATTCTTTTAGATACTTTGGATCTATTTTTCAACATGATATGGAAGTTGCTGGAGATATTACTCATTGAATATATGCAGGTCGACTAATATGAGAGGAGCTTCTATTGTTCCATGCATGGAATTAAAAATCGCGCCTCAGGGCGCTCGAGGCGTACGCCTCGTGGCGAGACGGCCCATTTCCGCCCTGGGGCGTACGCCTTGGCAGTTTCTAGTGAGGCGGTCGCCTCACTCATGAAAAATGTCGTGAGGCGTGACCGCCTCAAGGCACTTCGAGGCGTTGGTTGAGGCGAATTGATTTTAAGTGGGTCATGTGCAGTGCACGTGACCCACTTTACTAACCCTCCTCTCCCCCTAATTCCATATCGACCATCCCCCTTCGACTTCGAGCGAAAAGCCCTAATGAGCCCCTCCTCCCAACGTCGGCGATGTCGACCACATCTGGAGCTGCCGCAAGGCTCGCAGCCACCTTTCGGCGTCAGAGATCTCTTCTCCAAGCTCGCGAGCTCCTCCATTCGCCACCGCCTCTTCCTTTTACACCATCAGGTTCACCGTCCATCGCCATTTTCATTTTTTTTCATTTTTTGTTACTTATTATATCTTAGTAACTCGTTTGAGGACTTGAATCGTAGACTATACAACTTGTTACTAACTTACTAGTGAATACTTACATTACCAGAGTCGTGGTTTTCTTTAACTTTTATTTTCTTGTTACTAGTAAACCCCATGAATATGGATATCAACTCCATCTCAATCTGGTTCTCAGAATCGATCGGTTTATTGAATAGTTTTCCAGTTGACTGATTTTTGTCCATATAGCTGTTTGATCATTCGACTAATCCTCTTGAATGGTCAATTCAACAATTAATTGACTATGCACAACTTTTGCTCAATTCACCAACCGAGTGACCAATCTGACCAGTCGACTGAGCTCAATGGTTCATCTGATTGAAATATTTTCCCGTCAACTAATTTTGGTAATGAACACTTGATTTAATGGATAATGTCTGCTATATCCTATGAACACATCTTTTCATGGTTTTACATAATTTGGCACCATCTTCTTATGTATCTGATTGGATCCAATAGGTGATTAACATGTTTTATTTATGATGCAATGTGCTATAAATTTCAGAAATGCCGAGAGCTAATAAGAGAGGCATAAAAGATTCTGAAGGAGGTCGAAGTGACCCCGGATGGAAATATTGTGTTCCAGTCGAAATGGAGGAGTCTCATAAGGGAAAAGGTTATCTTTACGTACAATGCAATTTCTGTGCTTAGCGGATTACAGGTGACATTGCGAGACTCAAGCACCACCTTGCAAAAACTGGGAAGAATGTTAAAGCATGTCCAAAAGTCCCAGTTGAAGTATCAAATGAAATGAAGTGTTTACTGGCAAGGCTTGAAGAGAGAAATAGAAGAGCAGTGTAAGAGATGGAAGAATTTTGCAAAGTGGGTGCTTATGAAATGGAAACACCTCATGGGAGCAATGAACATCAAACAACGACATGAGGATCCAGCAATGTGAAGCAAGTGAAGGGTCCTATGGACTTTTTTGTTGGTGTGGCTGGCTCGGGAAGTCCCGGTATTGGGACTACGAACTTCCTCGAGAAGCAACATCAGATGACATTGAATGCATCTTGGAAGAAAGAGGAGAGGACTCGTGTTTGTCGTGATATTGGAAGATTCTTCTTTGAAAATGGATTAGCATTCAATTGTGCAAATAGTCCATCATTTCAAACAATGGTTCATTCTGTTGGTGCATTTGGGAGGGGATTGAAAACTCCAACGGCACACGACTTGAGAACATGGATATTGAAGGAAGAAGTGAATATCATCGACAATGTGATGAAGGCCGCAAAGGCTTCTTGGACAGAGACAGGTTGTAGTATCATGTCTGATGGTTGGACGGATACAAAAGGTCGTCCACTTATCAATTTTTTAATTAACAATCCGACTGGGACTTGGTTCTTGAAGTCCATTGATGCATCGGACAGAACAAAGAGTGCACAATTACTATTTTCTTTGCTCGATGATGTAGTTGAGGAGGTTGGTGAAGACAATGTCATACAAGTTATATCCGATAATGCCTTAAACTACAAAGCGGCTGGAAAATTGCTGATGGAGAAGAGACAACATCTATATTGGACCCCGTGTGCCGCCCACTGCATTGATTTGATGCTAGAAGACATTTTAAAATTGCCTTTGCATGCTTCCGTTTTCAAAAAAAGCCAAAAGAGTGATAAACTACATCTATATTCTTGGTTGGGTTTTGTCCATGATCAGGGCAAAGATTGGGGGAGATTTGGTCTGACCTGCCGTTACCCGTTTTGCTACGGCTTTCTTGACATTACAGAGATTGGTCACTGTTAGGGACTCCCTCGAGTCATTTTTTACTTCCTATGCATGGAAGAGGAGCCCCTATGCTTCCAAGCCCCAAGGGCAAAGTGCATGCAATACAATTTTGAGACGCAAATCTTTTTGGCCCGGCGTTGCCTTTGTGATTAGAACAACCAAACCTTTGGTCATGGTTTTAAGGATGGTTGATTCTGAAAAATATCCCCCAATGGGATTCATTTATGAAGCCATGGACAGAGCCAAGGAGGAAATTGCACATGCGTTAGGCAATGAAGAAAAAAAATACAAGCCATTTTGGGACATCGTGGATGCTAGGTGGGATCGCCAACTTCATACGCATTTGCATGCTGCTGCCTACTTTCTCAATCCCTAATATCACTACGAACCCTCATTTTCCACACATACAAAGATAAAAATTGGATTGTATGCTTGTATGGAGAGGTTGATAAGTGATCCATTGGAGAGGGAGAAAGTAGATCTACAGATAGATGCTTTCAGGAATGCACGAGGCTTGTTTGGATATTCCAATGCCGTGAACTCACGCAAGAAAAGGAGTCCAGGTATGTATATCTCTGATCCTCTAGATTCATTATTCTTTGCTTTTCATTAATGAATTTAACCATATATTATGGATTTTTCACCATCATCAGCTGACTGGTGGAGGGCTTTTGGAGATGATACTCCCGAGCTAACCAAGTTTGCTATAAAAATATTGAGTTTGACATGTAGTGCATCTGGTTGTGAACGCAATTGGAGTTCATTTAATCAGGTAGTATCTTGACTTGAGTAGATCATAAACATATTTTCTAATTGTATATGTTCTAAGCATGACCATGTGTATTGGGTAGATACATACGAAGAGGAGAAATCGACTCACACAAGCAAAACTCAATGATTTGGTTTATGTGATGTTCAACTTGAAGTTGAAGCAGAGGGAGGTCAAGAAAAAGACTATGGAGGATCCCCTATGCTTGGAAGATGTCGATTCTGGTGATGAGTGGGTTTCAGAGCTTCAGACATGTGAATACAATGCATATCATGAGCTTGATGTAAATACTCCTATGGAGGAGGATGTTGAGGAAGCTGAGGAAGAACAAAATGATTCTCGTAGGAAGAAGAGAAAGAAAGGTAAATGTGACATTAATCTTATTTCATTCGAATAAAACATATAATATACCAACAAATAACAATGGTATTGTATAATACAGATAAAGCTGTGGTTGATGTTGATGAGGACGAGATTCATACTGGAGATGATGTTAGTGATGGAGATGATGATGAAGAAAATTTAAACTACATGGATGATTCATTGGATGATCCAATGAGAAATAGTGAATCGGAGGTTGACATTCTTGCTACCGATGTTAGAGTTCAGGGCAATGATTGCGAGTCTACAAGACAAGAGCATGAATTGGCAATTGGCATTCTACTTTTTGAATTAGAAATAGTATTTGTAATATGGAAGTTGGAACTTATTGTGTTTTGTACAATCTATTTTGTCTTGTGTTTAATTCTAACATTCTCTACACACTGCAAGTCTATGGGTCTAAGACAACAATGGATTGCATTAGAATTCTTTTACTTGCTTTATGCTTCAAGATATGTGTTATTGTATTGCTCTTTTAAGATTTTTGTACTAGAATATGTTAGATTAGTTTTTTTTTGGGGAAAACTGAGGCTTACGCCTCGACCGCCTCGAGGCTACGCCTCGCCTCGATTCTGGTGGAACCGCCTCGTTCTGCCTTTTGTTTTTTAAAACCTTGTCAACAACACTATTTTGCTGAGAATATAGGCACAAGAGATCTGCCATATGATGCCAAGAGATATGAAGATCTGAGAGAGATGAATGGTACTAAACTCTAATGCATTGTCAGCACAATCATATATAACAACAACAAAAGATGTTCTTTGTTTCCAATTTAAAGTTTGAATAACAGACCCGGCCTTAAACTTGTTTTTCAGAAGAAAATTTAAGAATGTTTAGAATAATCATCGACAACAACTAAATATAACCTGTGCCCCTGGTGACTAGGAACATGACTACATGACTGGGACCCCAAATATGAAAATGAGCTATCTCAAATAAAGAATTACTATTGCGATACTGATGACCAAGAAAATTGGAACGGTGATGCTTCCTATGCTGGCAAGCCTCGCACTGAAAAGTTGACTGAGGGGTTCTATCGGTGGATTCTGACTGAGTCGAAGATATCACCTATGTAGAGTGACTAATCCAGTGGGAATGGAAGATCTGTCTCCTTAAGGAGACTAGACCAGTTTGTAGATGTTCCCTTGCTTACAACTACATTTAATTATCTTGTCCGTGGGTCTATCTTATAAAACACAAGAGAAGCGAGGTCAAATATGGCTCGACAATGCAGATCCTTAGTAATATGACTAATTGATAACAATTTCATAGAGAAATCAGATGCATGAAGAACGTTTCTTTAGACGTATAGACGAAGAAGTGAACTATGTTATGTTTTTACAAAGATGATGATATGCTCTAAAGTCCATAATCCACTATAAATTGTTTGCCTTGTGACAACTAGTAAGGGCATATGCTATACCTGCAACATCGGTAGAGTCAGAGACAATAATGCAAGAGGGCCAGAAGGTGCAGTTGTAGTGCTTGTATCAGGAGTCATTATCGTACTCAAATGGGAGATAAGGTTATCAAACTTCTGATCCGCAGAAGTGATAGTAGGCTCAACCTGCTCGACAACACGGGCAGACGTGAGGTAACCATGCTTTTGATAGCATGTGTCCTGGCTCAAAGTTGCTAGTATGGTGGTAGCTTGTGCACTGTTGGCGTAAGTATCCACCCCCTCTTCTACAGACACCGCGTCCTCTAAATTATGCCGAGCCTTCTCTGCCATGAGATACGACCATCGCATAGGTTGCCTGGGTAGTGATTGCAGGAGGTACCATGATCCTACTCAATTGGCTGTAGGCCTCCTCCATGGGAAGTATAGAAGCATATGTGAGAAGCTGGGTGCGTGAGACATCGTATTATGAGTCAAGTGTTACAAAAAAAAACTCTGATCATAGTAACGTGTACGTACGCCATCTGCTGTTTTGTTGAAGTGTTCAGTGGCGTGAAGTTGTGAACTTTCTCAAACATGCCCCTGAGTAAGGAGTAAAAAGCATGAAGCGGGCGAGTATCCTGCTTGGCTGTGAAAATACCTTACTGAAGCTGCATGATCTTCGTCTCATTTCGTGCATGACAATATCTGGTTGCGAGGATGTCCCACTTAGAGAGGAAGCCCCGCTGCAGCGATGCGGAAGCCTCATGAGGCCCTTGCGGTTGCAAGGAGTTGTCGGTAGGGCGGCAAGGAGTTGCTGCTAACCCCTTACGGTGACAAGGGATTGCCAGTAGGGCGATGACGGTGTTGAATATGTTGGTGGAAATGAATGACTTATTATTTCAAGAAATCCTAGGCTCTCTTATATAGAGAGACCCCATGGGTAAAATACATAAGAGTCCAGAAAAACAGAAAATAAGAAATGGTACATAATAAAATAACATAAGTCTCTACACTCCCCCTCTAGGTGGAGCATAGATGTCTATCATGCTCAGCTTGGAAGAACATCTCTGAAAGGATCCTCTGAGCAGCGGCTTGGTAAATATGTCGGCAGTCTGATCCTCTGAGCTAACGTGAGATGTAGATATCAAGCCTCTCTGGATCATATCTCTCGTGTAGTGGCAGTCTACTTCGATATGCTTTGTTCTTTCATGAAATGCTGGATTGTTGGTAATAAACATTGCTGCCTGATTGTCACACTGAAGCTGCCAGGGATCGCCATATCGCGATATATCGTCGATATATCGGCGATATATCGGTATCGACAGGTCACCGATATATCGCCGATATGGACAATATCGGATATCGACATGAGAAAATGCCTTGGTGGATACCGGGTTTCGGCGATATGCGTCGATATATCGCCGATATATCGGCGATATATCGGTATCGACATTGTATCAAAACGATATCGATACCGATATTTCCTTCCTTGGAAGCTGCATGGGTAAAGGTACAACTATATGTAGATCTTCTAGCGCAGCTCGAACCCACATCATCTCCGTACTTGCTTGCGCCATGGCCCTATATTCAGATTCAACGCTAGACCTTGCTACAACAATTTGTTTCTTGCTTTTCCAAGAAACCAGTGAGCTCCCAACAAAAACGGCGAATCCTGAAGTAGACTTTCGATCCGTAGGACACCCTGCATAATCTGCATCCGCGCACGCTGAAATAGATAAATCCGTGCTCTTTCGAAATAGCAACCCTGAGCCTGGAGAAGACTTCAGATACCTCAGTATCATGTATATGGCATCCATATGAACTTGTCTTGGCTGCTCCATAAATTGACTCACCCGGCTTACTGCAAAAGCAATATCGGGTCGAGTTATGGTAATATAAAGGAGCTTACCCACCATCTCTCTACTCTATATCTCCTCTTGTCCACTTCTGCGGTATCATTGTCATACAGTTTCATGCTCGGATCTATAGGAGTACTCGATGGTCTACATCCAACCATGCCTGTTTCAATCAGAAAATCTGTAATGTATTTCCTTTGGGTCATCATCAGACCATGTGCATTCCTATCAAATTCCAATCCCAGAAAGTATCTTAGGGTACCGAGGTCCTTCGTGACAAACTGACGGCCCAGGAATGCTTTTACCCTCTCTACTCCCTGAACATCATCTCGTATAACCAGAATATCATCAACATAGACCATGCCGACAAGCGTACCTGTAGAAGTCTTCTGAATGAACAACGATTGATCCACATTTGATCTTTTGAATCCCTGTCATTCAATTAGGTGGGAAAGCTTCTGCAACCATGCCCTTGGACTCTGTTTAAGGCCATAAATCATCTTGTGAAGTCTACACACCATATGCTTCTCCCCCTCAGCAGTGAACCCTGGTGGCTGCTGCATGTAGACTTCCTCCTGCAGATCTCCATACAAGAAGCCATTCTTGACATCAAGTTAAGATATAGTCCAGTCACGTACCACAACAAACGATAAAAGAATGCGAAGAGTAGAGTGACGAGCCACTGGAGAAAATGTATCCATATAGTCCACGCCATAGGTTTGTGTGAAACCTCTCGCAACAAGTCGTGCCTTGTACCGATCAAGACTGCCATCTGCATGGTATTTAACTGTGAATACCCACTTGTAGCTAACAATGGATGCACCAGATGGAGCATTAACCAAGCTTCATGTACTACGAGACTGTAAAGGACACATTTCTTCTTCCATAGCCAGTTGCCAGCAATCGATCTTCATAGCTTCTTGATAGGTCGGTGGTATATCCACAGAAGACAAAGCCGCAACAAACCTCTGAAAGTCGCCTGTAAGACGATGAAAGGACGCCTTGGAAGCAAAAGGATAAGAGACGCAAGTCCGTTTCTGCTTCCGAATAACAATGGGAACATCGAGGTCGTCGTCCGCTGTACTGCCGTTTACGCTCCAACGAATGATGGTGTTTCGTCACATGTCGGCGCGAACGTCTGGACGGATCGTCAGATCGTGAGGACGATCTGTAGGCCATGCTCTGATATCAAATGATGCAGATTGGATTTTGGCACGGCGATAAAATTTGAATTTAAACGGTAGATTATTGGTGGAAGAAAATGGAGGGATTGAGAAAAAGAACACGCCGGACGCGCGGGGTTGAGGGAGAAGAAGCGCGAAGAACACGCGTGGGGAGAGAGGGAGAAGAGAGAGACAAAATCTCAATTTTAATAAACTTCAACTGACTACAAACATTGGACCCTCATCCCTTTATATAGGAGGGATGATATTACAAAAATAGAAAACTAATTTCAATTGACAACCCATTATCCTAAAATGACTCTAAATAATTAACCTACTAACTACCTAATTTGAAATTCAAAAATCTCTAACTGATTTATTGAGATCACAAGCGATCTCATTTATTTAATTAAAGACACGACAATTTAAATAAATGTAAATAAAGTTGACCGATAAAATTAGATAAATATTCGGCCCTATATGTTGACTCCACTCCTCCGCTTTTAAAAATTCGTCTCCCGACGAATTGCTGGATCTGTAGGTTTGGAGGTTGAATATGCATCCTCAGTCATTTCCTGGAAGAATTGGTGCGGAGCAAATGGCGGGATCCACACGCGGGCGTGGGTGACGCGGCCTTCGTGGTGGAAGAACATGTGTGGCGCGAACGGCGACGTCTTCTCGAATGTTGTCTTCCCATGGTGATGACCGAAGAATTGATGAGGCATGAACAACATGGCTCTTGGAGGATCCATAGCAAAGCAATGACACAAGGAGCGGAGAGGAGATGTGTCCAAGGAGTGAAGCCATGGGGTCCGTAAATAGGGGAAGCCCAAGACCCTAGTCCTATTTGGATAAGGAGGGTCCCTAGATTTCTTATTCCCAGGTCTCTCTTTTTTTTAAATATTCTCGCAGTCGGGGGTTTGGGCGCAATTTTCGCACCCCTTCATTTGAGCAATTTTTGTAAGAGGATCTCTTGAACTGACCCTTTGAGTAAAATCTGTTGCAGGGGGGGCTTCTTATAAATTTTCCTAAATAATCTCCAATCCCACATGTGGTGGGATGCAAATTCCGCAGTCATCAGGCCCCCGGTTAGGGCTCGCCCGTTCTTGTTGCGCATTTGACGCGGCTGGGGGAGGCGGTCTCGCGAGGGTGGGCACACGGGAAGGGAGGCGGTCTCGCGAAGGGGAGAGGCGGCGGGGCGGGAAGGAGCTGGGGAAGAGGAGGCGAAGGAGGCGGGAAGGGTCGGACCTGGGAAGCGAGGCGCTGGTGGGAGAGAGGGAGAGGAGAGAGACAAAATCTCAATTTTAATAAACTTCAACTGACTACAAACATTGGACCCTCATCCCTTTATATAGGAGGGATGATATTACAAAAATAGAAAACTAATTTCAATTGACAACCCATTATCCTAAAATGACTCTAACTAATTAATCGACTAACTACCTAATTTGAAATTCAAAAATCTCTAACTGATTTATTGAGATCACAGGCGATCTCATTTATTTAATTAAAGACACGATAATTTAAATAAATGTAAATAAAATTGACCGATAAAATTAGATAAATATTCGGCCCTATATGTTGACTCCACGCTGCATCACTCCTCCTGCAATGAAGGATGCTGCACATGTACAATATCTGACCCATCATTAGTGATGCCATCTGAACATACCTGAGGCGTGATGGATGCCTGACGTGTAGTTTGAGTAAGACCTGACCGACGTGTATAGAATTTAGGTAAAGGTGGAATAAGTGGTTGTGGAGGTGGTGGCGGTGGTGGTGGCGGTGTAGCAACAGGAGCTGGAGTGGACTCAGGTGAACTCAAACTAGGAGGAGGAGGAACATAGACATCATCGTTGGTAGTGGATGAGACCAACCTGTCACTTGCAGGGGAGAAGTACATAACGGACTCAAAAAATGTAACATCAGCACTGACAAAATATTTCTTGTTTATGGGATCATAACAACGATAACCCTTCTGAGTCCGAGAGTAACCTATAAAGACACACTTGACAACTCTAGGAGAGAGTTTGTCAAGTCCAGGATATAGGTGATGAACAAATGCAACGGTACCAAAGACACGAGGAGTAAGTGAGAATAATTCCTTATCAGGAAAAATAACGGAAAGAGGAATTTTCTCACCAAGGACAAATAATGGTATGCTATTGACCAGGTAGCAGGTTGTAAGGACATCATCCCTCCAGAAAGTGATAGGTGCACAACTCTGGATAAGAAGGGTTCGAGTGAATTAGTGATGTCAAGAAGGTTAAGATGATTTCTTTCTGCCATGCCATTCTGTTGAGATGTATAAGCACAGGTGGTTTGGTGGATAATACCCTTAGACGAAAGAAACAGAGAGAGAGAATGGGTGCAGAATTCCAATGCATTATCTGTACGAACATATTTGATAGTAGAAGAGAAAACATTCTGCACTTCATTAATCAAATTTTTTATAACATCCCCTGCTTCAGGTTTATTCTTTAAAAGAAAGACCTAAGAGGCACGAGAAAAATCATCCACCATAACTAGATAAAACCTGTATCTTTGATGATCAGGTACACGAATCAGACCCCAAATATCAATATGAAATAACTCAAACGGGGAACTAATTCTCCGACTCTAACGACTAGGAAAGCTAGACCGATGATGCTTTCCCAACTGACACGCTTCACAACGAAATGACGAGCTAGGAGAGATCTGAGGCAAGAGATGTCGCATTTTTTGGAGCGGGAGATGACCAAAGCGAAGATGCCAGGTGTACGGAGAGACTGATCCGGTAGGATGTGAAGAAACACCAGCATAAGAGTTCCGGACCAGACGAAGAGACCATTCTGCTCAGTGCCACAACCAATCGTCCTTCCCGTTAGTATGTCCTGAAAATCAAGAGATGAGGGGTCAAGTATAGCACGACAGTACAAATCCTTCGTAATCTAACTAATAGATAACAAATTAATGGAGAACTCAGGAGCATGTAGAACATTCTGTAGATGTATAGAAGGTGATAAGGTAATCTCCCCCTGTCCAACGATGGGGGAATGAGTCCCATCTGCTATCAGCACTGAGCGGCCAGGTAGGATGTCCCTGTATGACTCAAGTCTCTCTCTGTCACGACAAAGATGATGGGTGGCGCCAGAATCTATAATCCAATATGAGAGATCATGAAAAGATGTAAAGGCAGTGGCACTACCTGAGGTACTGGCAACGACAGATGAACTAGCAGAAGCTGTAGTAGCAACATCTGAAGATCCACCTAGAGAATCAGTAGACGATTGAGGCATAATATCACGTAGACGTGCCACAAGCTCTTCGAATCGGTTATCTGTAGTGGTTGTTGTCTGAGACGTGACATGCTCGGCTACACGCGTTGATGATGGGAACCCATGATTAGAGTAGCATGTATCCTCCGAGTGGCATGTGCGATGACAGAATGAACACGGTTGGCGAAAGCGACCTCCTCGTCCACGACCAGAAGACTGACCACCTCTTCCACGCGATATTGCCATCACCGATGGAGGTGCAGTAGATGAGCTGGAAGAAACTGATATGCGACTGAGCCTCCTGTAAACGTCCTCCATAGGAGGAATAACAACATCGGCCAGTATCTGAGAGCGAACTGCCTCATACTCAGGATCGAGCGCTGCAAGTAGTACGCCCACCATGGTAGCATTCCGAAAGGTCTTCTGCTGCTCTGGAGTCGCCGTGAGTAGTATGGTGCTATATAGTTTCTTGAACATCCCTCTCAGGGACGTGTAGAACGAGTGAAGTGACCACCCATTCTGCTTTATCGTGAATATATCATGCTGGAGCTGTAACATCTTGGTCTCGTTCCGTACTTGGGGAATATGTAGCGGCCAGAATATCCCACATTGCCTTGGCAGTGGGTTGATGGAGGACGTCATTGGCAATCTCCATCGACAGTGTGCCTGACAACCAAACCTTGGCATAAGAATCATCAGCCTCCCAAGAGGCATAGATCCCAGTCTTCTCTACCGGCTTATCCTCTGTAAGTATATGCTTCTTTCCGTTTGACTTCATGAGACTCATGAACTGCATCGCCCAAAGCTCATAGTTTGTCCCATCCATCTTGACTATTGGCGCAGGACCTTTGAAGACGCCTATGGAGGGCATATCGACTTTACTTTCTGACATTTAGCCGGAGATGAAAACTAGGGTTTGAAAGCAAAAGACGGTGTCTACATCAACCGGATAGGATTTGAGTGCATATGTAGACTTTATGCACTCAAATCCATGTCACAATATCGTTCGACGAGTGTTAAAGCGGCTGGTAGGGGCTCGACGGTCGACGGGGCCGGAGGAGAGATCCGGCGGTGGGCTTCGGAGGGCTGGGGGGTTTCCCGACGGTGCTTGGCTAGCGGTAGCGGGGCCCGACGAGGCCTGGCAGGGCTGGGGGGGTGCCCAGCGAGACCGGCGGAGGGCCGACGGAGGGCTGCAGGCGTGGAGGGGCCTGGCGGGGGCGGGCGACGCTGCCGAGAGAAGAGGGTGGGCCGCCGAGTGGAGAGAGAAGGTAGGCGGCGCGGGCAGTGGGCTTAAGAGGGTAGGGTTAGAGTTTTGGCTCTGATACCATGTTGGTGGAAATGATTAACTTATTATTCCAAGAAATCCTATTCTCTCTTATATAGAGAGACCCCATGGGTAAAATACATAAGAGTCCAGAAACTAAACAGAAAATAAGAAACGATACATAATATCATAACATAAGTCTCTACAGAATAGATGCGGAGGGGGCGGCGTACGTGTTGGAGGAGGCCAGATAGTGGAGGCTGGGTTGGCGAGGCTCAAGACTCGGTCTTGGACCGCTGCTCTGATACCATGTGGAGAGAAATGTATGACTTGATTATTTCGAGGGCTAAAGGGCTCTCTTATATATAGAGGAGAACCCTTGAGGGTCAATTACATAAGATATACACCATAAATTTGAAAATTCAAATTAACTCTCAACAGCTTTAGATATACTATTTTCTAATCATCACCTTCTCATTCTGATTGTTTAAACACTTGTTTTTCCCCTCTTGTGATATGGCATGCATTTGGACTGAAAGTTGAATGCTATGTGAAATTGTGATAATCTTTTTTTTTGTAATTTAAACTTCGAACTTGTTTATTTATTGGTATTATAATGAAAAATCATGTACCCTCTGTTAGTTACTAATTTTTATTCACTTGTACACCAGCTTGCAGTGGAATGCATATTTTGCTCGGCATGCATTCGCTTTGTAGAATGCTGTCCATTAGAAGGAATTCCAGGTTCAACAATAACATATTATTTGTTTCATATCTTTGTTTTTATATATCACCTATCTGTTATTTTTTCAGAAAAGCTCTGGTCTGGTCTTGAGAACTTCGTGTTTGATTGGTTAATAAACGCTGATAGGTGAGACTCTTCCAAGCAACGTTGCATTCTGTTTTAAACAATTTACGAGGGTGTGGGAAGTTTAAATGGGAATTGAGATCAGGACTCAAGACAAATAATAACATCACCTTTCAATATGGTTTAAATTTGACTTTTTCGGTGATTATTGTCTGATTTCGTGCTAAACAGAAAAAGCAAACTTTTCCATGATAAATGAGTTGGTGGGGGTTTGTTGGGTTATGGGATGACGTAACTACCAAAACTATGCTGAGGTAAACATTCAAGATGAAGTTTATACGGATTTTAATCCTTATTTTGTGCCATTAATGATTCTATGCACGAAACTACCTGCTGCCTGTGGTGTTTATGATCATAGGTAGTTGTACTCATCAAAACAATCTGCTGGCTGAAATATTAGGATCCTCTTGCACCCACATAATTATATCAAAAGCATGATGCAGTAGATCCCTTAACATGCAGATATTAAAAGGAATGAAACCTCCTTTTCGCTTTCTTTTCCTTCAAATATCTCGCAGGATAGTCGAGATAGTAAGAATCCTTGGATTCCATGCTCTAATATCAAATGACTCAATCTTAATTTCAAGGAAGATATTAATGGGTGAAAAAAGAGGAAATTGGGGTGAAGATATGAAGAAGAGCATGCCACAATGGGTGAGGAGAGAAGAATAAATGGGATGAGGTCCAGATTGGATGGTTTAAGAGGATGAAGTGTTGAGAGGCGAGATAATTTACCATATATGTGGGGATTTGTGTTTAGTCCTATAATGCTTAGTTGTAGGACTTAGTTGTGTTGGTGGGATTGTATGTCGAGTCACATACCTTTAATATTTATTGAGAAACATGATACAATATCTAATCCATCGGAGATTTTCTCTCGTGGTTTGATCCAAGGCCCTAAATGTCGGTTTCGGTTACCATTTCAGTATCGACCAAAACAGAATTTTGGTGGAATTTCGACCGGAATTTCGGTCATTTTGGTCACTTTTTGTACCAGGACCCCCATATTTCGGTCATTTTGGTCGAATTTTGATTTCGATTGGATATCGATATTTGACAGAAATTCGACCAAATTTCGCTGAAATTTGAGACCATGGTTTAATCTAGCATCTCTGGAGTAAGGTTCCTTGTAAATACATGTCTTATTCTTGTTATTTGATTTCACAAATTCTATTTTATATTTCCACATGGTCTTCTTCTTGGGTTCATTCATCTCGAGGTTCGTCTTTATTTTGATTATCCTTTTCTTCAAACTATGAGTTCTATGGCGATTATACTCCAAAGCAAGTGCACAAAGTAGCATGCTATTCATGCATTGGGGTTTAAGTCACTAAAGATGGAGAAGACGATGATGAGTTCCAGCTTGGAACCTTAAGTAGAAGGTGATGAAACATCCTTTTCAAGGTGTGAGTTTAAGGGGTTGTTGAATCCTCGCTATCGACGACAGATGGCATATACCTTGTTCTACTTTGCATAGGCCCACCTATAACCATAAAGAAAGAGTACGGGGAGGCGATATCACCTGGAGAAAAAGTAGTATGATTGGCGATGATAGTTGCATGAACACACATGGGGCCTAATGGTGGCTTTGTCTGTAAGTAGCGAGGCAAGGGGGCAATTGATACAGAATAGATAGTACTCGTAGAAATCACGCATGAAATCATGATGACAACTTGCATTAGGTCACTATAATGTCGGCTAGGCCTTTACAATACATTAGTAAGGGCCACATGGGGAAGGCATGAGTTGACCATGTGACACGATGGTAGTGTCGAGAAAGACTCCTCTATAAAAGCACACGTTAGTGAAGAAGAAGGAAAGCTAGTGATGGGGCACGATATATAGTTGCAATCGGTTCTTTCGACAAGACACCATTGAGGAAAAAGGAGAACGACACCTGTATTAGTTTTATCCTTGGGAATTTTTTATGTATGTTTATTTATTTGTATCTTTAAAAATTAAATTGTCCAATTCAGAGTCCCATCATAAAAAAGGAAAGATTGAGTGTTTCTTGGGCCCAAAAGGCCAAAGTTTATGAAGCAAATAGCAAAAAGGAGGAATAAAAACATTAAAAATTTGACGGTCTGTTTCAATAAAAAAGGAGAAATTGGGAAAAAAGAAGAGAAGGATGCTAAAAATAAGTATGATAAAAAATGAGTGAAAGGTGAGTGAGAAAGCGTGAAAGGAAAAGGAATGTTTTGTTTGTATCTTCTACATTGATGTGTTAGAAAATAGAAAATCGTGCTTTTCATAGAAGACCTAGGGCTCTCTTATATTGGAGAAAAAGCCCTAGGTAAATTACATAAGAGGTACATGAGAGATATAGAAGTAAGAAATAGTTACAATGAGATACCAATATCTCAACACTTCCCCCTCAAGCTGGAGCATATACGTATCATGCTCAGCTTGGAACAATACTTCTGGAATGGACCTCTAGCAAGTGCTTTAATGAATATATTGGCAGTCTGATCTCCTGTAGTGATATGGGTGGATATGAGTCTTTTATGGATTATGTATTGCAAGATTATTAGCAATAAAAAGAGCTGTTTGATTGTCACATAAAAGCTGCGTGGGAAGAGGTATCTCAACTGCAAGATCTCTCAAAGCCAAATTTAACCCGCATCATCTTTGTGCTCCTTTGAGCCATGGTTTTGTACTCAGACTCCGTGCTCGATCCAGAAACAACTGTATGCTTCTTGCATTTCCATGACACATGTGAGCTCCCAACAAAAACCGCATAGCCATATGTAGACTTCTTGTCTCTAGGATATCCTGTATAATCTGCATATGCACAAGATGTCACCTCTAGAGATGTACCTCTGCTGAATATAAGGCTAGTACCTGGTGAAGTCTTCAAATATCTCAAAATCATATATAGACAACATCCGTATGTACCTTTCTAGGCTGCTCCATGAACTGTCTCACCTTGCTCAGAATAAATGATATGTCTAGCCTGGTGATAGTAGCATAAAGGAGCTTCCTAAGAAGCTCTCTGTATCTCATCTTATCTACCTCCTCATTGTCATCATTATATAATCTCATGCTCGGATCCATAGGTGTAGTAGGAGACTTGCACCTTGTCATACCTGTCTGGGTCAAAACCAGAGCACGCTTGTTCCTGGCGAATTCTAATCCAAGGAAGTAACGTAGAATGCCAAGATCCTTAGTTACAAACTGTTGACCTATGAAGTCCTTAGCATCCTTAATACCCTGCTCATCATCACCCGTAACAATAATATAATCGTCAACATAAATCAGAATGGCAACGGTATCTCTCTGTTTCCTCTGGGAAGATCCTCAAGTGCATCACGGAAGCGTGTAGATTGCATCGTATGCGATCGGGAGCTACTAGTCGTACTAGTTGCTCGATGCAACAAAATTTAAGTTTTTTTAATATGATGAAACCACATGATCCAAGAACCTTTCTCGGATCGTTTCATCTAAACCACAATTAAGTATAAGGTTTACCTCTTTAAGTGTGATTGCGATCGAGTCTCTAAACGAAGAGACCTCCTGTCTCAAGTCCGATCCGACGGAGGAGACGCTTGCGAGTGCGTTGATGAGATGTGTGCTCCTCGCAATCCTTGTTGATGATCCAAGCAGCGGATCTCATGATCTCGTCACACGAGATCCATCATCTTCATCACGAGCGAGACGCGCCGAAGTAGATGGAGATCCACGAGTAGATGATCCGTCAGGATAACGCGATGCTGCGTCGATGATGAGTCTCACAATGGTTCCATGGTTGGACGACCATTATAAGAGAGAGAGACTTGGCATGTGGAGAAAGAGAGAGAGAGAGCATTTGTTTACATTGTGTAGAAGAGCAAGGGGTGCCTCTTCTTATATATAGGGTTTTGGGAGTCCATGGATCCCAATCCATGAAAAACACACAATCAATGGTTGAGATTGATTTGTTTTTCTTTCAATGGCTATGATCTTGCTGTAAAAACACAACAACTATTAATTTAATTTAATATATATCGATAAATCAATATATTTAAATTTAAATCAAATCAATTAATTATCCTTGAAGATAACGAGGAGATAAACCATATCCCCTAAAAGGGGGGACAACTACCAACATCCTCATTATCTCATTAGATACCATTATCTTATGATATCTCCAGGATTTACAACAACAATTGTTGTAAATTATTTCACAAAAATAACTCATGATTATCTTGTGAAATATTGCAATCATGCCATTGGAAAAATGTGAATCACATTCACATCCCAAAACAAAATGTAATTATATTTTAATTAATCATTCAATGTGAATCCAATGCACATCAATAATTAATCAACAAATATAAATCACAAATAGCTCTCTCTTATATATTATAAATTACATTTATAATATATATGATTAATATGGATAGTGCTATTCACATTATTCATATCCATGATAATTAAATCACATTTAATCATCTTGGATCTCTTTTCTCATGTGCCGAAATAACATGAATCACATTCATATTATTCACATCTTTGATAATTAAATCACATTTAATTATCTTAGATAGCTCTTCTTATATGGATAAATAATATGAATCAAACTCATATTATATTTTACGATTAAATCACATTTAATTATCCATATCTCAATGCTTGGATATATATAAATCAACAATGAAATCATTCTTGAACTCTTTCAAGGATAATGTGCTTTCTCCGTGGATACTTGGAGATAAGGACATTGCGATTGTATTGTTCCACGTATAGCAAGGTTGCAGAAAGCGGTAGTCGGTATTCAGTCGGCGGGGTCACCTACTAAGGATTAGTCGGCAGTCGGGCGACTAGTCGGAATTAGTCGGTCAATAGTCGGTTTTGAATTTTTAATTATTTTAAACATATAAATCAGTTTTTTATATATATATTCGTATGTATATACATATATTTGTACATTTTATATGACATCATGATGAAACAAGAGAAGTAATTGACTTTAAATATAACATTAAGCATATTAGGATATGTTTGCTTTTAAAAAAGTGAAAAACAGAAAAAATAAAAAAGGTTGTTGTAAAAGTCGGTCGATTAGTCGGCCGACTAGACCGACTAGTCGGCCAGACTAGTCGGGTGGACCGACTAAGGGCCGACTAGGCCTAGTCGAGTCGGCTACCCCCCCGACTCGACTAGTCGGACCGACTAGTCGGCATAGTCGGCCGACTTTTGCAAGCTTGACGTATAGTGACTTGGATATTGAGATCACATCTCAAATCCAGATCTTGCAGACCTCCCATAGATGCTTGATTAATTCAAGACCACAAATCTAATCTTCTCATTGCATTTGAATCACTTTCAGATCAATGTCCAACATTTGAACCAAGATTAGATTACTTCTTTACTGAGAGGAGTTACTAACATCCAGACCCGTTTCATCACTCCCTAGGAATGAAAGCATCGTGGTTATACAATCGTTTATGATCACATAACTCTCAGGTATTCCCAATACATGTACATCCTGCATATTGAAAGACCTACATTAAATCCGAAGTTTTAGATCTCTTTTAGACTGTCTCCTTCAGGGTTTTATCATTAAGTTTCTCATTCGATCAATGGGAGTCGGTATCGATCATGTACTTTCCAAAAACACATATTATACCTAGGTGTTGATCATATACTTTCCAAAAGCATATATCAAGCCTACAAATTCAGTCAAGCTTCCAAAGCGAGACGACCGCGCACGGAATTTGATTCTTCCCAATATCTCATGAGTGAGCTCATGTCTTCCGGTTCAGTAATGAACCTGTATGATCCCTTTGAGAGATTGTATTACTCATATGTCCTTGCATGCACACCAGCGCGTCGGTGTATAGACCTTGATTAGGCCATCAACCTATCGGTCTACCAAATGTACATACTCAGACATATAATAGTACATCTGTCTCCGGTCAGAAGATGCGTGCCTATACTGTGACAGCATACGACATAGGTCTTTGGTTATCTCGATCTCGTTAAGTCAACTCTTTGACCTACCTAATCTGATACCTCCGAATCTCAATTCCTATGCAGAGGACCTGCATCAAGAGGACGGTCAGATATCATCCTTTAGAGATACGGATTGCCATCTCCTACTCAGGCTGGAGATCACATCTTAGCAATCATTTGACGGTAGTTGATGAGTCCTCAATCTAACTCTTTAGATATTCATTCAGGCACCAGCCTCTATGATTCAATAATTGAATCAACAGCTGTATGATCATTAAGATGGCCATGATAGATAACCCTAATTGTATTAAGGGACCTATTATGCAAATTAGTTATTCTTCATTTCAGATTAAGGAGTGAATTACAATAACATTTATTACATAATGGCTCGTCTTGGGCTCACATGTCCAACAAATGATTCGTAGTGGGCCGCACAAACCCCTGGTGCTCTATCAACTCTGAGAGCTTCTGGTATCAAGCTCTCAGACTCTGCTTTAGGTCGTAAATATTCTTGTGAAGCCTGCACATCTTCTGAGCCTTAGTAGCAAAATTTGGTGGTTGGTGCATGTACACCTCCTCTTGAAGATCACCATATAGAAACGTACTCTTCACATCAAGTTGGTAAAGATGCCATTCTCGAGTCAAAGCGACCAATAGAAGAGTGTGTAATGTCTTATGTCTGGCCACTGGTGAGAAGGTATCTTGGTAGTCCACCCCATATGTCTGGGTGAACCCTCGTGCAACAAGTCTTGCCTTGTAGCGATCTACACTGCCATCTTTCTGTTGCTTCACCATATATATCAGTTTTTTTTAGTGAAGAGTGGGTGAACCCCCGTCGTGGGGGTCATTGCCAGGTAACTATTAATAAAAAAGAAGAGATTACATTACCGCGTTAACCAGGAATTGTAAAGTCTAGTGCAATGAGAGACTACATTTTCCCAGTAACACCTCTGACCCTTAAATAACAGCTCGTTTCAGCCAAGCCAGATTGCCCACAACACAGCAAACAGCCACGCGCAATCATCCGTAGACCCACCCCCCATCCGTCGAACAGAGGCCCAAATCATGGTGAGATCATCCGTACGGATCCATGAAATACCAACTTCACTCCATACCTTGGCCGAGATCGGGCAGCCCAAGAACAGGTGGGCCGAGTCCTCCTCCGCCTCATTGCATTTGTCGCAACAAGTGTCGGTTGCGCCATCAATCTCCCTCTGCGGCTCTTGTCAAGAATGCGACCCCTCTTCAAGCACCAAAGGAAAAATTTAACTCTGCTAGGGATCTTTGTTGCCCATATAATTTTGATGTCATCCTTCAGCTCTTGGTCGTGCTCTTGCGCCCGCCTGTTGAATTCTTTGTATGCCCTTTTGATCGAGAACCTATTACCTGTCCAAACAAAGTGGTGTGCCCGTGCTAAGCGTATCCGTCCGAGGGAGATCCAATTGCATTCTCAGTAACTTGTCCATGCGCCGCTCCGACAAAGGCGAACAGAACATCGGCACCCACGTGCCTGACACCGCCGTCTGGGTCAAGGTTACTTCCTTGAGGGAAGCAAGCGCAAAGAGACGTGGGAAACGGTCCTCAAACCCCCCGTCCAATCATCTCTCCAGAATCTAAAAAGGTTGCCATCGCCGATCTTGCGCACCATCCTACTAGAAAGCTGAGGAAGGATCTCACGAATCCCGACCCAGAGCGGGGAGTAGAACCGTGTTCTACCAACAGAAAAATGGCTCGTGACCCGATATATACTCCTCAACAGTCTCGCAACCAGTGAAATCGAAGGCCCTCAGATGCGGAGCACCCACTTCGAGAGAAGCGCCATGTTCATGTTCCCCACGTCGCGGATTCCCAGCCCCCCATCCTCACGGCCTCTAGTCATCTCCTCCCAGCTGATAAGGTGCAATCCATGGCCCTGTTGCTTCCCATCTGACCAGAAGAAAGTCTTCATCAGTGATTCGATTTTCCTTCTGACCCCCGTCGGCAACAATCTGGTGGAAAAAAAGAACACCTGTATAGCGGATAGGACATATTTTAATAATACCATCTTCCCACCTTTCGACAGAGTAAAAGATTTCCAACCCGCCAGTCTTCGCTCCATCCTTTGGATGATGTCTTCCCAGTCCGAGTTCTTGAGTTTTCGAGTGGAGAGAGGGAGCCCCAAGTAGGGAATGGGGAGATTCCCCATTCGGCACTTCGTAGCCGCCGCAACCCTGCCTCGCTCCACCTCATTCATCCCGAATGTTATCACCACCGACTTGCCCTTGTTTATCTCTAATCTCGCGAGATCGCCAAAAATATCCATTAAATGCGACGCATTATTGATTTGATCTTGAGTGCCACCAAGGAATAAATGTCGTCAGGGTAATGGAGAATTGGAATAGAAATGTCCTTTCTTTTGTAGCCCTCGCACCACCCAGCCTCAACCGCCTGCCTAAACAAGACGCCCAAAGCTTCAGCCACCAGAAAAAACAACATAGGGGCCAGCGGGCACCCCTGCCTAACTTTATATTGCGGGTGAAAGAATCCTCCTTCAGGCTTCCCATTGACGAGAACCGAATAAGATGCCGTAGTGACGCATCTCTTCATCCAATCTACCCATTTCTCCGGGAAGTCCCTTCTACGTAAGGATGCCTAAAGAAACCTCCAATCAACCTTATTGTACGCCTTTGCATAGTCGATCTTCCAAAGCGCCCCCGTTGTCCCAGACCTCTTCCAGTCCAAGCAAATCTCAGATGCCATCACGAACCCATTCGCGATCTGCCTCCCGGGGTTTTATCGCCGACTGCCCCTCCAAGACAACGGTGCCCAACACGCTCCTCAGCCGGTTAGCCAACAACTTGGCCACGATCAAGTATGTCGCATTAGAGAGGGCAATGGGCCTGTAGTCGTCCACTATCATGGGTGAGTCATTCTTCGGCAAAAGGAAGAGCAATGCCCTATTGATCACATCAAAGCCTCTGTTGTTCTCCCTTAACTCGTTAATCATCTCCAAGAGATCGTCCTTCAGGGTGTTCCAGAATTCCCGGAAGAAGAAAACCGAGAAACCATCAGGCCCAGGGGTCCCTTCTGCATTTAAGCTCCACACCTCCTGCCTGACCTCCTCCTCCGAGGATGGAGACACCAGGTCCTCCGCCTGGGCTTGAGAAAGAGATCAAACTCCTCTCCCAAGCCATCCCGAGCCGCTCCTCTCCTCTTTCGAGTGACCTCCACGAAGTGATCCCTCAGGGCAGTCCCATTCGCCGCCTCACCAGAAACGCGAACCCCTTCCACCTCCACCTCATGGATGAAATTTCGTCGCCTTCTGCCGGATGCCATGTCGTGTTGGCGTCGCCCTCCCTTAGCCAACGTTACCGCGACCTTTGGCGCCACTCCACCTCTTCCTTTTTATCTTCCATTAAGGTTTCCGCCATCAGCCCCTGTCTCTCAGTGACCTCATCTTGAGTGAGTCCCCAGTCATCGTCCAGTGAGTCCAATCTGATCACTTGGGCATGCACCTCCAGCCTTTTCGCTCTCCTCCTCACCTTAGCGTCCCTCTTGAAAGAGAAAAGGGAGGACCTCAACTCCCATAGCTTAGCCGCTAATCTCGCAACCGCCGAACCCTCAGGTCTGCTCCTCCTCCAATGTTCCACAACCATCTCTCAGAAGCCTTCTTCAAGTAGCCAACTTCTCTCAAACTGAAAGAAGAACCGTCTACCTCCTCCCCCGCCAGAGGACCACATGATTTATGTATAATCCGAGGAGCCCGCGAAAGAGCCCAAGCACGCGCGAGAGGGTAAACCTCGGAGGCCGACTGAGAAAGCAGGAATAGGTCCAACCTGGATCTGGATCTCACATTCCGCCAAGTGTATTTGCAACCAGTCGCGTCAATGATCGACACCCTCATGGAGTGCGTCGCCCTCCGAAAGTTCTCCACACTCGGATCACAACCACCCCCTTGAGGCCGGTCCTTCAAAAGGAGGGTGGCGTTAAGATCCCCACCAATGATCCATAACTCACCCATTCTGACCACGCCAAGCTCCCGCAACTCCACCGCTAAAGATTCCCCCTCGCCTCCGTCTGCCCGTAGACATTCGAGATCCGAGCGCTCTCCCCATTGTCACACTGTTTAAGAAGCACCGTGACACTGAATTGTAATTTGGATTCCTCCACTATGTCGAAGAGATCCTTCTTCCACCCAGTCATCAAGCCCCTAGAAGTCCCACTAGCCGCTAACTGCACCGAAGCAAATCGGTCCTGCCCTCGCAGATCCCTGGAAGCATCATCCCTTTCCGCGGCGAGCTTTGTTTCTTGAAGAAGGAAAATGTCTGCCCCTACATCCAGCACAAGATTTTTCACCGCCAGCCTCTTCTCCGACCTCCTCAGGCCTCTAACGTTCCAAGAGAGGATCTTCAACGGCATGAATCACATGAAGACCTCCTTGGTGGGATAAGACCGGGACGTTCTGCTACTGCCCTGTTAAGGATCTTGAACCGGTTCGATGAAGCCAAGACCGACGTCCCTACAGGTGCATTACTCCGCTCAGCTTCCACAGGCCGCGCCCCCGCAATGTCCCTTGCTAGCAACAATCTTCTATCCCGCCCGTTGATCGCTCGTCAAGAGTAACGAGCTCCAAACCTATTCATGCCCCCCTCCGTCATCAACTTCTCAACCGGGCTCCCCGACGACCCCCTCGCCGCAGCTCCACCAAGCATTCGGAGACCGTCGATGGGTCCACCGTCGTCGGCATAGAGATTACCCCTTCGATGAAAAATGACTCCAGGGAGGCTTCCATGGATAGGTTTGCCGAGTCTCGACCCCCTGCTTTACTTTGCTGGTTCCAAGGGACACAACCGGTTCAGCCCCATGGACGGGAGAACCGATCGCTTCCTTGCCATTCTCGACGTTCGACTTAGCCGCCGCCTTCCTCTTCCCCCTTATCTTCGCCAGGATTACCCTCGCTCGCTTGTTGATGTTCATGTTCCATTTCCCCACATTCATATGGGGACTTTGTGGCAGGTCGCTGCGTCGCCTCCTTCCTCTGACTCGAATGATAGCTCAACGATCGATTAGGAGCAGCCTCGAGAGCAGGTGGGCTGCGAACCTCCCTGGGTCCAGGCATCTTCCACTACAGGATGATTCACGGACTCGAATAGGAGAATCAGGTTCGATGTTGGCTGGTCCGACAAACCTGACGATCCGAATAGATGCGATTGTTTAGGTAGCGTTGGTCCGCCTTTCGACATTCCGCTGATGGCGAAACTTCCGAAGCGGATCTCATTCCCCTCCACCCTTTCGCTCCCGACGCCTCAGTTTTGTGGACCTTTTGCGCCGCTCGAGGAGACGGTTTCTCGCCCCAAGACACTTCAGGTTCCGTCGCTTCGGATGCCAGTGGAACCGCTCTCTCCGCTTCTTCGCCTCCCGTCGGAGGATTCGCTCCTGGCTGAGAAGGCCTAACCGGATCCATCCAGCGAGCGGTACAGGGCTTGGAAACTGCCTGCTCAGGCGATCTCGCTCGCCCGCAATGACGATCATCACCCAGAGGGAGAGCATCTCCGTCCGCGTCAGTGGTAGCCGCCCCACCAATCCGGCCTAAGGCACAGACTCAAGAGCAGCGAGGTGCACACTGAGTTGCTTCCCCCTGACGAAGAGCTTCCTCCACCCAAGCGATTCCTCCGAGATGCCCTTCACCGCAACCACCGCGTCCAGCAGCTCCCTCAGAAGACCCCCGGTGCTCTCCACGACCGCCCCCCTAATCGCTCCATTGAGCAACACCCGAACTTCCTCTCGGCCACGAAAAGATATCGACACACCGATATGTGGAGGCGGGTGACTGGCTTTGGTCGCGCCATGTCGTCCGACTGCCGCGGCTAGTGCCACTTCAGCTGTAACCAACCTTCTCTCGACCAACGAGTCAATTCTTTGGCCTCCATCACCGTCAGACCTCTTACCACCACCGTCTGTGGCGACAGTTGCACCACGCCCCTTTAAATTGCGCTGCCGATATAAAGCCGACGTCCGATGACCTGCGGAAGAGTGCTTCTCCAGCTCCCCCACCCTCGCCCGCTACCACTACCGACTTCCTCTCCCCCAGGTTTGCGTTCTGCCGCAGAGGATAGTTGTGAGATCTGTGCGAATGATGATGGCATCGAAATCACCTGATCGTCTCTCTGCACTATCATGTCCAATGCGAGAGGGATCCACAACGAAAGCATCCACTCCCAAAAGGGTTGGGAAAATTGTGCGGCGATCTCCCACCTCTCTTGCCACGACCCCCTAGTACCGACCAAACGTTCTCCCCACGACCAAAGTCCACCCCCCGTCAACCAAGGCACCTGGTGGAGCAGAAAAAATCTTCCAAGTACACCACGAAACTACAAAGCTGCCATCTCTTCCTCCATGACAAGTTGCCAGCTACTGTCCTGTACTGCCTCCTGGTATGTTCGTGGGATAGTGACCACGGAGAGTCCCATTACAAACATCCTATATTCTTCAGAAAGATGATCCATGGAAACATGAGCAGGTAAGGGATAAGTGGCACACGTATGATGTGGCTTCCTCAAGGTAATAAGCACATCAAGGTCATCAACTTCTCTGTTCTCTGGTATCAGCTCCTCCTGTACAGTGCCATGTGATACACGCATGCCACAAGTGCCATCATTAGGAACAACTTGTTCAGTACATACTTGAGGCGTGCTGGATGACGGACAAGGCGCATGAGCAGAGAAACGAGTAGAGGGCCTGCGAATGTAAAAAAATGGTAGAAACTGTGTCTGGGTAGACAATGGTGGAGGTGGTGGTGAAGGAGATGACCGTGGCTCAACCTGAGGTGGTGGTGGTGGAAGTAAAGGACGTGGTGGAATAGAAACATCTTCACCAGAGTCAGAGCTAGACAACCTGTCACATGTAGGAGAGAAATACATAATAGACTAAAAAAATGTGACGTCAGCACTCACGTAATACTTTCTTCATAAAGGATTAAAACATCTATACCCTTTTTCGGTACGAGAATAGCCAATGAACACAAATTTGACAGCTCTTGGAGAGAGCTTATCACAACCAGGAGTAAAGTTGTGCACAAAGACCACTAACCCAAAGACCCTGGGAGTAAGGGAGAAGAGGTCCTTCTCGAAAAATGCAATCGAGAAAGGAACATTTTCTCCAAGAACTGTGGAAGGCACGCGGTACACTAAGTAGCATGTTGTGAGTACCGCATCACCCAAAATGAGTGTTGGTCAAAAGGATCCTCGTGACATCAAGGTGGTGATGGTGTTTGCGTTATGAACACCATTCTGTTGAGATGTGTACGCACAAGAAGTCTGATGAACAATACCAAGAGTTCCGAGGAAGTCAGATAGCTGTAATGTGAAGAATTCCTAGGTATTGTCAATGCGAATAAACTTCACATGAGCAGAGAAATGTTTTTATTTCAATAAGAAATGATTTAATGACAGAACCTGCATTAGACTTATTCTTTAACTAGAAAATCATCGAGAGCCTTGAGAAATCATCTAACATGACTAGATAGAATTGATGCCTCTGGTGATCGGGAACACGACTAGGACCCCAAATATCAAAATGAAATAACTCAAATGGTTGACTCCTGTGACGACTCTGGCTACTCGAAAAAGAGGAATGGTGATGCTTCCCAAGTTGGCATGCCTCACACTCTAGGGTAGTATGAGTAGATATATGAGGGAGGACATGACGTAGCTTTTGCAGAGAAAGACGCCCAAAGTAAAGGTGCCACATGAACAGAGATACTGACCTGGTAGAAATAGTAGCAACGCCAACAAAAAGAGTCTGGACCAGTCCGTAATATCCTCTCTGCTTACAACCACATTAAATCACACTGTCCATGAGTATGCCCTTAAACACAAGAGAAAATATGTTAAATATGGCACGACAATGTAAATCTTTTGTAAACTAACTAATAGACAAAAGATTCATCTGAAATGCTGGAGCATGTAAGATATTCTGCAGGCGCATCGAGGGTGTTAGGACAATCTCCTCGACCAACAATGGGTAAATGAACCTTATTTGCAATCACCACTGATCTACCGAGAGGGATAGATCTGTACAAACTAAAATGTGCTCGATCTCCACACATATGATGAGATGCATCAGAATCTATGATACAATCAGTCAAATCTGAGCTGCTATAACTTGTAAGTGCATAGGCAATACTTGACGAACTCGTAGAAGCTCTGGTAATGGCTACAATGTCTGAAGGTCTTGCAGTTGGGGTGGGCATTGCAGTCATCATCTCTTTCAATCTTAAGACAATATCGTCGAGCCTCACATCACGAGAGGGTGTCGGAGTGGTCTTGGTCTGCTCAGGTACACGGGCAGACACAGGATACCCATGCTTCAGATAGCATGTCTTCTCTGAATGATCAGGATGGTGGCAGTGTGTGCATGGGCCACGATGACGTCCTCCTCCTCGACCGCGGGATCCTCGCCCGCAGAACCGTAAAGTGCCCCCTCTGTTGCGAGAAGCTCCCATCATAGAGGGAGTTTGGGCCATGATAGTGGATGAAGTAGTGATTCTGCTCAGCCTCTTGTAGATCTCTGTTGGTGGTGTCATCTCTCTAGTAAGCAGTTTAGTATGTGCGACATCGTACTTAGAGTCAAGAGATGATAGAAGACTCCTGTCATATTGGCATTCCGATTTGCATGTTGTTGCTTAGTGCTGGTAGTAATGGGAATGAAGCTATGTAGTCGCTCAAACGTGCCTCGAAGATGCGGGAAGTGGGCATGATTAGGCCGACCATTCTACTTGGTCGAGAATATATCATACTGCAACTGGATGATCTTGCTATCACTCTTGGCTTGCCCATATGTGTCAGTTTGGACGTTCCACATGGCCTAGGCTGTGGGCTGATTGACAATGTCATTGCAATATCCGTGGTTAGTGTCCCACAGAGCCAAATCCGTGCGTAGGCATTATCTTGCTTCTAAGAAGCATTAGCCACAGTCTTGTCCGTCGCCTTTTGAATCGATCAAAATGTGCTCCTTATTATGGCATTGCAAAAGGGTGCCAATCTTTATGAACTACAACTCGTAGTCGGTCCCATCCATCTTAACGATGCGATCCAGGCCCTTTAAGGCACCGAATGACGAAAATATGTCACATTGCTTTCTGACATGATAACAAATTGCCGAAAATCCGTAACTAGACTGAGGAGTAGACTACTCTGAGCGAGTCTACACAATTATATGGAGGACTGGTTGTACATGTAGACTTATACAAACATCCTCTTCAATCCTTGTTGTATGCTAGGGCCAGAAAATGTGATCTATATGTATGAAATCATGCTTTCCGGTCAAAATCAAACCGTATATGACTGCAGTAGCGGTCGGGCTATGACCTGCAGGTGCAGCAGCCCGCAACTCGCAAGGGTTGCAGCGGCCCGCAGGTCATAGGGATGGAGACATCCTGTCGGTGGGCGGCCTGTAGAGGGGCGGGGTGGGAGAGTTGTTAGGGTTAGGATTTGGGGGGAGGGGTTACAGGAACATTGATCTAGGACCGTCGCTCTGATACCGTGTTAGAAAATAGAATAGTGTGCTTTTCATAAAAGACCTAGGGCTCTACCTAGGGCTCTCTTATATAGGAGAAAAGCCCTGGGTAACTTACATAAGAGGTACATGAGAGATATAGAAATAAGAAATAGATACAATGAATCTCAACGATATGTAAGGTATGTGGAGTGTTAGTGAACTCCATATTTTTATGAAACCCATATATAGGATCTGTTGTTGAGAGATCACCATACTCATATTTTTGGCTCAGAGTGTTGATATGTATGTCGGGGATCCATTGCAAAAGGTCGGTATAGATATCCATTGGAACTTCTGAATAGAGATTCTATATGCGAATCAATGTATGTGAATGGTGCACTTTGGGTCTCTCTTGTTTGAGAGACCCATTTAGGAGGTTTGATGAGGAAAGACATTATTCATATCTTTATATCGTGGAGGTACTTATAGAGGTCTCCACTGGAGAGGCCTATATCGATCTCCATACTAAGAGCAGTTAGTGCCTTATAGTTTTAAATTTCCTTATATGATAATTACAAGCCAGCACATTGGTTTGAGAGACTGTACTCGGCTTGTGTATGTTGATTGCGGGCCATGCTCCATCTTGAGGAAGGTTGTCGAATAAGCTGAGAGATTTTGCTACACATGGGGGTTTTTGTGTTTAGTCACATCTTGCTTATTGATGGGACTTGGGTTTTTTGATGAGGTTATATTAACATCTCCTTGCCTCTTGTACTCATTAAGAAACGTAATAGAATTTCTAACCTTCATGACTCTTCTGCCGTGGTTTCATCCCATTGCCATTGAGTGGGATTCCATGTAAATCCATCTGCTCATATTCAATTTCACATGTTCTATTTTATATTTCCATAAAAAGAAACCAATAGGAAATGATGATATCAAATCCAAAGAATAATCAAATTCATATCATTTAATTTTTAGGTAAGAATTTCGTTTTATTTGTTCATGGTCCTTTCATCACACAATGATGGCTTTTTAAGAGAGTATACTTTCTAAGGGGCATCATTTTCTCAAAAAGCCTTACACCTTCATAGAGGTCACCTCCAAAGGATATATCTATTGAATTTACAAAAATAAATAAGGAATTGAAAAAAAGAAAAGAAATGAACTAAGGAGAAATCAGGTTGCATCATTACTTCATGCTGGGTTGGATTTCCGAGAAGCTGAAGATGGAGGCTGGTGTGGTGGCTTGCGACGAAGTTGAGGGATGGATGGTGGTGCGAAATCATGCATGGCGTGCTGGCTCCGCTGTTTGGAGAAGGCCTCATCCTTTGTTGCACTCGTCGCCCTTCGTATGTGGATGTTTCCACTATAGGTCTTATTATCGTTGGGCTTCTTAATGTCAGGAGCCAGTTAAGTGCTTTCATTGCGGCGGTTTTGGGCAACGGAGTAAGGTCTTTTAGGCGGTGCGGCGGAAGAAGCGTGGGGTCAGGCAACCAGATTTTGTTGGCATCCTGGTCAGGGAGGGATGTAGCGAGGGGGCTTTGTTTAGAGGAACATCTAATGTGGGTGCTGCCACTGGTGGTCTTTTTGGTGATGTGGTGGAACTCTCGCCATGGTAGGTATTGGCGAGGGGGCTCCGCCTTGTTGAAGGAAAGACGCTTTTGAAGCTGTTGAAAGTGGGTAGATCGTCCATTCGTTGGAGACACCTAAAAGATGCGGATCGCTGCTTCTCAGCCTAAGGGCTATCAATGGTTAAGGTTAGAGGGCTACCTTTCGTCTGGCGTGATTTACTCTGGTTCGGCGTGTTTTGTCGGATGTGCAGTTCCTTGATCTCGCTTGTAGCGGCTTCCGTCTGGGTCAAGAGCTGGACTTGGTATTGAGGGCACGTGGCTTTCACCCTCGTCAATTGGGTTGGAGAGAAGTTCGGATTGGAGGTTGGATAGTGCAGCTGGAGCTTGCATCGGTCTGCTCGGTGGCCAGTTACTGCTCGAATGAGGAAGTGCGTCGATTGTTTGCACCGGTGGCGTGGGCTAGCGGAGCAGTAGAGGAGAGATCATAGCAGATGACATGTGGTGTAACAGATCCTTGCCTCCTGCACCACATTCATTTCGGCACGATTTCTAAGGTAGCATTTCCTCCCTATTCAACGATCCATCTCCCGCCACTTTCTGCGGACTTGATCGATGGGCTCACCCAGATGCTTCCGAAGAACCAGTTAGAAGGGGTCGGTCGGAACCCAACCTTGGTGGAGCAGGTTCCTGATCCGATTAAGAACTTAGGGTCATCCACGGACCCGAACCAGTTAGCGGTCCTGCTTGTCTGGTCGATTCGAACTCGATTCTCTGCACTGTTTCGGGGGAGGATCAGAACCCGAGGGCTCGCACCGCGATGGTTGTGAACCCGACGGTTTTGGAGGTTTCGTTGGGGTTGCCAACGCCTCTACTTGGTGAACATGATTCTGCAGCTTTTTCGAGTGCGGGCTATTTTGAGGAGGTCGTGGTTGCCGGGATTGGGGTTTCAATAAAAGATATGCCATATGAGAGAAGGGTATCTTATCTTGCCCAAGTCATATGGAGCCCAAGAACACCCTTTAACCTTGTCCTATCCTTTAATCGTCAACATGCTCTTGTATCTTGGATCCATTGGTTAAAACCCCTAATGCGTGGCACCTTAACTCCTCATTTGACTTCCACTAAAATTAAGTCTTGAACTGGGTTTTGAAAAATACAAATTACTATTTAGTCTAATATGAGGCATGTCTCAAGTAATTAGGACAAATCATGTAGTAAGCTATTCATGTTTGGCTTTTCGGGTCCATAATATTAGAGATAGAATGTGAAACCAACTCAGATTCCTATAGTATCTAAGGCATGAGGAGGACAAGTTGGTTGTTGAAGGGTGGTATCACGGAGTTGTGGGAAAAATTCTTACCCATAGGCCATATATTTTTTCGTGGCAATAGGAAAACTTAGTTAATGAGCATGCCAACATAGGTCTACTGGGATGCCATTATGATGGCATTATAGTAGATCGAGGTAGCTCCAAGAAGTGGTTCTTCTTTACTACATGCTTCTCTATGGTTATTATGGTATATTGCAATGTTGATTACACTGGACGTTTGCGAGATTATAAGTCTACCAGTGATTGCTGTGCATAACTAGGGGGCAACCTTGTTACATGGAGAAGTGAAAAACAAGCAGTTTTCTCCCACTCTAGTGTAGAGAGCAAACATACAACTATGATCTTAACCACCTCAGAGGTACAATCTATTAAGAAAGTTCTTACGGATCTTTACATATCTTTCGACATGGTTATGGAGTCGAGGTGTGACAATACAAGTACTATGCATATGGAAACAATCTCATGTTTCAAGCATGCTAGCATGTGGAAGTCGATCGCTACTTCACTAGAGACTTCACCTAGGTGTTTGATGTTTCTTCTTTAGATCAAACAACATATATGTTCACCAAGGTACTTCCTAGAGCTCTCTTTGAGCATTGTTGTAACAAGATGAGCATTTTGGATATCCATGCTCTGGCCTGAGAGGGAGTGTATGGTGCAAGCATTATGGTTAGAGTTTGAGTCGTCTTTAGGTGTTTGATGTTTCGTCTGTAGATCAAACACCATATATGTTCACTAAGGTACTTCCTAGAGCTCTATTTGAGCATAGTTGTAACAAGATGAGTATTTTGGATATCCATGCTCCAGCTTAAGAGGGAGTGTATGGTGTAAGCATTATGGTTAGGGTTTCAGTTCCACCTCATCGAGGGTATTTATGTATTGTAATTTTATTTCTGTAACCCTAATCATACCCACTCTCTTATATAATGAGTTCTAGCGCATATTATGCAATATATGCGAGTATTTCCTTCTGTAGGCTCCTTAGAACATCATAGTTGTAAGTTGTGACTGTCACCCAACTGCTTTGATACCATAAATAGGAACGTAATCACACATAGTTAAGAAAATACACGATTTAAAATGGTTCAAGTGGCCTAGTACTATATCCCACATCTCGAAAAGGCTTAATAACACCGATTCATAAAGATTTTTCTTTAGTTCAACAAAAAGTACAAGTATGTACATGTGTTGTTGGTCACGGAGCAAACACATACAAACGATCGAGCAGTCAAGCATGAAGACACACAACTTTACAAGGTCCACTTGTAACTGGGCTACATCATTGAGTGATGACAATCGGTTTTTATGTGGAGAATGAAGAGATATTAAGAGCCCTAACCCTAGGGAGTTTGTATACTACTTCCATATAAGAAAAAATACATACGAATCTGAATACCCTTATAAGAAAAATTGCAAGACCTCCATATTGGTAGGGTATGGTGGCACCGGGGAAGTTGGGGGGGGGGGGCATCGGACTGTTCTTCAACCTGGTTCAACGGAACAAACGATTAGGATTCGATGCATATCAACAACATGTGGATATCCTTGCATGGATAGGAATTTCTTTCTAGATGCATTTAGTCGTTGCGACTTTTCTTTACAACCTTCATCTACGCTTTCACTAACATGTATGCTACATCTATTATTGGACCGGATAAAACATATGGGTTGGGATAAGCACTTTTTAAATTGAGCAAATTTTTTAGGTCACATCCCTTTTCCTTCTCTCTCTTTCTCTTCCCATTACCCGGTAATTCTCTATTTCTTTCAGTTTTTTTGGTTTTTTCTTTTAGGTTGTCGGGATTTTAAGATGCTTTTTTGAAATGCTATATAAAAGAATAACTTAATATCGACTAAAGATCCTACTTCCCACAGGCTACAGTTTCTGAGGCTTGATAATTTTCCAATTTTGTTTCAGAGTTGTTAGCCAGGTTGAATATCCATCACTTGTTGATTTGCGTGGACTTCTTCTGGATCTTGTTGCACAATTGTTGGGCGCATTGTCTCGGATTAGGTAAATCAGGTGTCATCGTGTTTCAATTTTTTTATGTGAATAAGGATGCATCATGTGCTAGTATTCTGATTGAACAATTTAGATATTTATAACCTGTGATTGTCGATGCCTTTTTGCTTCGAAACGTACATCTTGGGGAAGTGGTCTTTTTTGTCATTTAGGATCTTATGCTATTTCCAAGATGAGAACTGACAGGTACTTCTTATTTTTACAAGCTTTACGTTTGTTGCTGATTGTACAATCTATTGTTCTTTCAACTTCAAAGAGATCATAGATCCAAATGCTTCATCGTGTGCTTTTCTGCTCTGTGCATTTCAGACTTATTTGTCTTACATCGGTTAGTTTCCTGAACTGCACCTCACCATTATTAAGCTTTTTGAGCAGAGCGTGTAAATTGATATATGGTCCTCTTATGTGTTCAGTAGAGTGCAATCAATATGTGTGATTGCGTTTTATCAGTTTTGTACACCTTTGAAACCCAGATGAAACGAGATACTTGGCTTGAGAACAAGCACCTCCTTTCTCCATCCTTGATAGCTTGGCTTTATGTGTTCTCGAATCATGTCAACTCTTGATGTTCGATGTTTCTATTTCTGTCAATTATTTTACTTTGTTTAGTATATGAATCAGTTGCTTCTAATAAAATGGAGTGGATTGCGTTGGATATGATATCTAGTAGGATTTGTGGTTTCTTTAATATTTTGGTTGGCACTCTCATCGGACTTGTTATATTTAGTGGTGGCAATTGGACTTCCTGTGCTTCTTACCCCTTATCCATGAGGGCTCCTTTTCAGTGAAGTTACCGTCACGTGTCATCTCGAAGATGGATTTTCATAAGTGAATAATTTAAACCTTACCTGCTGGAGATCGTATTCCTTGGCGATGGCCCTTGCCAATATCTGGATGTCTTTCCATCTGCGCATACTTCCTGAAATCAAATTCTCATATATCTATTCTCTCTCTCTCTCTCCCTCCCCCTCTCTCTGACAATAGGAACCTCCACCTGACGCATCTCCTCCTTCACTATGAGCATTCTCATTATTTCTGATTGTGATATTTTCTCTTTGTTTAATTCCTGTCTATCTTGTCTATGAGAGTTCAGCTGACACTTGTCTAACTTTGGTACATGGATTTTCCAGAAATGGTGGCACCTTCTTTGTAGTGGTCAAAGAAATGTTTAACTTGTTTATTATGTATCCATAGGTCTCTTTTATATAAAGAAGAAATTTGAAAGGACAATACATGAGAAAGGGAATACATAGAAAAGGAAATAACATATGTTAGAAAACGAGAATGTGAAAGCGTAATCAGAGATAATGAATAAGAACAATGAAGAACACCGAGATTTTAGATGGAACCCTACTCCCTAAGGATTGGGATGAAACCACAGGAGAACGCGTCAAAGGGCTGATATTTCTATTCACTTTTCTCATCTGATACAATGTGCATGGGGCTTCTTATATAACCCACAAACTGGTTGGAGTCCCACCAACAGTAGATGTGGGACTAAACAAGTGGTTGTGGTAATTGGACTCTAGAGGGATCCAATTACCCATCTATACATGGCACATATACTCCAACATTCCCCCTCAAGCTGGAGCATGCAATGCTCAGCTTGGACACATAGAAACAAATCTCAAACTCACAATACAAGGTACTATAGACAATATCAACTCAACGCATACTCTACTGTTGGTTGCTGTCAAGGACGTTGCTTCTAACGCCTTGCTAGTGAGGAGGAATTAAAGGGCTGGAGTGTGAGTCGAATTGGATCTCTTCATCGGAGAACATGTGCTCTGTACTGCGTCCGTCAGAATCAGTTAAACTGAAATGTGTCTCCATCTGGAGAACTTTGGCCCACAACTGCTCCGTCTCTCTGAAGGGTTGAAGTGAAAAAAGTTGTAGAAAGATCCTCGTCGGAGTCCACGGTCACTGGAGAATGTAGTCTGAAAGTCTCGTCGAGGTACTTTGTCTCTCTCATACTGGCTGAGAATATGGGATCTCTACTTTGAAGTCCCTATGGAACCATATGAAAATCCTATCCCACAATGGCATATCCAATGCATCTCTACTCTGGAGTTCCTATTGATCACATGAAATCTTTGAGACCAAAAACAAAGATGGGGATCACACAATTGATGATCGCATACACGTGCGCATCATAATGAAGACTCTAAACCAATCTGAATGCCGAATTTGAATCTGAAAATCTCTAGAGTATGAAATCTGGCCTAGAATGTGGACTGGAGAATCTGAATCAGACCTGTATACCTTTGCATAATACTCACCCCTTTGTCCATACTGGTCAGGATTGAAGACATCGACTAAGTTGTGAGAAGACAATAAAATAGGGAAAATAAAAAAGTAATAAGCCGATCTCAAAATTTTTCCCGGCTTCTCTTCTCACAAGTTTTTTTCAATCATTTTTTCGGTTATCATCTCCTTTTTTTCTAGCCATCTCCCCCTTTTTTCCCGCGTATGAATTTTTTGTACGCATTTTTTTAAAAATCAAAAAATCGATGTGCAATAGGACTTACAATATTGGCCTTAAATTTTAGGCCCCCTCTCTCCGCCTCTTCCTCTTTTTTTACAAAATAGGCCCGTTCGGCCATAAATAAGCAGCATTAATTTTTTAAATATAAAGCAGCAATGACGTCCTAATTGGGCCCAATCCATCCCCCATTTCATTTAAATGAAAGTGTATCTGGCCCTTTTCTTTCTTACACGCGAAGGAGTTAGGATTCCCACAATGGGAACCCTGTGCTGGAGCTGTCGAGTCTTGCGTCGTCGAGAGAAGGTTGCTCGCGGAGTAGCGCCACCTGGAGGGTTCGAAGATGAGTAGTCGATGGGTGCCTGAAGAATCTTGCATCATCGCAGGAGATCAGAGAGAAGGGTGGTGGCGCTGGCAGCAACCGCTTGGAAAAGAACTTGGAGGTACCTCTATGGGTGTTTGAAACATGTGGTGGTGCTGCTTGTAGGGGGAGAACCCATCGTTCTCACCGCCTCTATCAATGGAGGGATCATCTTGGAGCATCGCCAAGAGGGGACAACTCCTTTTGCCATCGCAAATCATTGCCGCTAGGAGAAGAAGTGCGCTAGGCAGGGTTTCTTCTCTATGCTGGGGTTGGGGTTCTGTGGAGGAGGTGCACACGCGAGAGGACATGTGTGCGTGTGGACCTACTCTTCTTCTTTCAACAATGAAGCCTCTTGTTTCATTGCGCGCTGGATTAGATGGTACTTGTTGCGCTATCGCGAAGGTCGTCTGGAATAGGAAACACACACGTTCTGATGATACGGGGCTCTTCCTGGAGCTCCTGGACGCGCTTGGATGCATTGCAGAAATTCTTCAATCATCATTAGGGTTTCATGAAGAAACCCAACAAGAACCTGGGGATGATCAGATCGATGTTGGCCCTAACTGTGGAGAATTAGGGTTCCGAGAAACCCTAGATGTTCTCCTGAACACGCTGGAATAGTTGATGCCTCTGTGCAGATTTAAGGTTTCCATATTACCCTAGAAATAAATGAAGTTGATCATGAACATAATAATATTTTTCAAGAATGAATCTTCTCTATCAATCGAATCTCGAATAAATCAAAAACATAAAATCCTCGAATAAAAAACGCTCTGATACCATGCTAGAAAATGAGAATGCAGAAGCGTAATTAGAGATAAAGAATATGAACAATGAAGAATATCGAGATTTTACGTGGAACCCTACTCCCTATAGAGTGGGATGAAATCACGGTAGAACATCTCAAAGGGCTTATATTTCTACTTACTTTTCTCATCTGATACATTGTGTGTGGGGCTTCTTATATAGCCCCACCAACTGACCAGAGTCCTAGCGACAATCGATGTGGGACTAAACATGTGGATGTGGTAATTGGACCATGGAGGGATCCAATTACCCATCTACTCACGACACATATACTACAACATATAAAAGAAATAATATGATAAATATTTCTTAAAATACTCCTCATCAAGATAGAGCATAGATGTCTATCATGTTCACCATAGATAAACATTTCTGGAATGGTTGCCTGGTTAGTTCCTTTATGAATATATCTACTACTTGCTCCATTGAGCTTACATGAGATGTAGAGGTGAAGCCTTGTATATCATGTCCCTGGTATAGTGGTTGTCCATCTCGATCTATTTAGTTCTCTCATGGAATGCATGATTGTTTGAAATAATAATGCAACATGATTGTCACATATTAGCTGCATTAGGAAGATGTGATTCACATTTGACCTTGCAAGAACAATTTGTTTCTTGCTTTTCCATGATACAAGTGAACCTCCAATAACAAAGTCTAATGTTGACTTCTTGTCTTTGGACATCTTTCATAATCAACATCTGTACGGGTTGTGGTATCAAGGTATGTCCTTTGCTGAAGAGTAATCTTCTATCTAGTGAAAACTTCAGGCAACTTAGGACATGTAGACTGCATTAATATATACCTGACATGGATGCTCCATTTACTGACTGACTTTGCTTACGGTATTGCAATATGCTCTATGCTTCACTGTAAAGACCAAGGTTCAGAAATGCAGAATGCGGTATTCGTCCGACCATGCAGTCAAAAGTGAGTAAGCATATATGCAGATGGTTTTACTGAGGTGTTGTTCGGGTAGGGGGGGGGTTTACCCCGCTTACCCCACTCTTTCTCCTTTCCAAGTGGGTCCCACATCTTCCTTTTTTTTAATATATTAAATAAATTAATTTTATTCCATCTATTCCATCAAAAAATAATATATTATACCATCATATCATCTAAAAATTATAAACTACTCCACTTCTACTCACTTTTTCAAACTCCAATACAATCCCATCACAATAACTATTCACTTTTTCAAACTTTAATATAATCATATCACAATAAACTCACTTCTAACCCACCCCCAGTTTAACCCTCTATCCAAACACCAAAACCCAAAAATAGGTTACATGTTACCAATTTAATCCACCTAAACCCACATACCAAACACACCCTAAGGTATTGCGATTTTTGCGGTTTATAATTTTAATTTAAAATATTATAAAATACAATAATAAAATATGATTATATAAAAAAGTTGATTATATAACAAAATATAAAATTAAAAATTTCAAATAAGATAATATAATCAATAATATATATAAGAATGATATTATAACTTGATTATTTTTTAGTGTATATTTTGAATTTAGTGCGTATATATATACACATACAAATTTAGATTCAACAAGGAACATAATACATGAATTCTATAAGAAAACCTTTAATGTATATATAGATCCTATAGACAATAAAAGCTAAAGAATAACCATAGGTATACAAATCGTACATCCGAAATTATACACATGTAAGGATTTCCAAGGGACAAAACTGGTTGCCACAAAATATATGGGAAAATTGTACTTGCATATAAAATATATTAGAAGCACCAAAATGTAAAGTGTCAGTCTGTTAGCCAATTATTTCATGTTTTATTGGAAGAATTAGAATGAATTTTATTAGATAAAAAATTCAAAGGCAGTAAACAGTTCATTAATATGTTTTGAGAATAATCGAATGATATGGATATGAGGAAAAATACCCTAAATTATATTTTCAAATGCAACATATATGAGAATAATGAAAAGATGCATCAATGTAAATGATGATATAAGAGTTGCTCGGAGAAAACCGGGTTAATGTATCATCAACATGTTATGGATTAACATAAATCCTAGATGCAAGTCTTTTATTCAGATATGTGGCTGCATATGAGGCCGCATATGCGTTTAGACTGCATATTGTCGCATATGGTATATGCACGTCAGTCAAGGGATCGAATGCTTTTATGCAGCCACATAGAGGCTCATGTAGGGGAAGTAACCAAGGTCTTTGTGTTTCTGGAATGTAGTGCATCCATTTTTTCTTCTATAGCCAGACCCTACTGGTTGTCTTGCGACACTTCCTTGCATATGTCTAAACATCTTGGAGTGGTCATTTTATATGCCTAAACATTGTTAGTACAAAATACATCACAGTTCACTTCAGAGAAAATCACAAGATTCAAAGTATCAAATCTAAGTTGGAATGGCATAAGAAAATCACAACAATGAAACCTAAGTTGGAAGAAGTTGGCTGGTAGCATAAGAAAATCACAAGAATCAAACCTAAGTTGGATTAAGTTGGGCTCGCATAAGAAAATCACAAGAATAGGCTTGATCTTGGAATAAGTTGGCTTGGAATAAGATAAAAAATCATTCAGTAAACCTAAGTTGGCTCTTAAAAAATAAATATCAAAAAATCGAATCTGGAGGAGAAATCAAGTCCAAATTGGGTCGTTTAAGCCATAACATCATATCTAGATGTTAAGATCCTGATCAAATTACCCGTAACACCTTTGGAGTTGGAAGCATGCGCACGATGTGCATATGCGGCCGCACAGCCTGCATATGCACAAGGGGCGCATAGTGAGGGGTTTCAGGAATGCGATGCGCTAAGGCCTCTACACACACATATAGGGTTGCATATGCGGCCAATCAACCCGCATTCGTGAACACTGGTAACAATTGAGATTCCCATCGCAAACTTTCTGAAGTGCTCTGAGAGACGCTCCAAAGGAAAAAGTACATGACAAACCATGGTGGACATAGTACGAGTAGGAGATGGAGGTGGTAGATATACCTCTATCAGTCATATGGTGTTGATGTCATCCTGTCACCTGTAAGAGAAAAAATACCTGACATACTAAAAGAAGGTGACCACCACTAACATAATATGTTGAGATATTAGTTATCTTCTATCCTTTTTATGTATTCTCTTTTTTTTCTGTTTACATTATGTAATTTTCCACTTAATGGTCTAGTGGTAGTACAGTGTCTACCACACAAAAAACCAGGGTCCAAATCCCAATCTTGTAGGGGTTGCGTTAGGTAGTCGACGACCAGCGTAAAAAGTAGTCGAATCTTTCAACATGGATTTAAGTAAGGATCCATGTAGCTAACCCTACTTATAATGGGAGAAAGCTTAGTACATTTTATATATTATGTAATTTGCCCCACAGGTTTCTCCTTTTTATAAGAGAACCTTAGGGCCTCATGGATAAGATAACTCAATGCATTCTCTCTTCTCTCTTCCCACGTGGTACCAGAGCAACGGTCCCAGATCGAGGCTATACATAAATTCCACCGCTACTACTAGCCTTCGTTCTCCTCGAGCCTTGCGTGGACCCTTCTTCCTTTTCTAAGTGTCCCACATGAGGCCTCGAGTGGTCCTCGAGGCCTACCCTAGTGCCGCCTAGGCGATACGCATGCGCTGCCCAACGCTACCCAATCTACCCATGCATTACCCGCCGTCGCCCATACCACTGATGAGTTTGCTTAAGATTGGTTGTGGTATGATCATACACCCATGACCACCCCCCTTGATGTTCGTATAGATACCCTATCACCTGTCTATGGTCTCGGTCGTGTACCAATCCGGCACTATATCAGAAAACGGAGTTGATATTCTGTCTACATGTGCCTGTAAGGATCAGACACCTATTATCAAGATGGATGGAAGAAACTATGAGTTGAGGGATATGCAGTTCTGATGAGCTGTCGATAAGACTAGGACTAATGATTCATGGGAGGCCAATGATGTTTATGCAAAAATTTGGCTATCTGGTACTATTTCTGTGGAAATAGCCAATGATATCTTGAGCCAGCACACAATGAAGGCAATGTGAGGCATCCTCGCAGCGAAGTGCTCTCACGTGGGGAATGAGTCGAAGATCGCGCAACTCCATCATGGTATTTTTACGACCAAATATGGTGATCGTCCTCTTCATACATTGTACACATCTTTAGGGGTATGTTTGAGACTCCATAGCTTCATACCTTCGACGACCTCATGAGAGCAATACAAGGCCCATCACAATTCTGTTATGATCGAGGTCTTTCTAACAACCCTTAATCTCGAGTATGACTGAGCCTACTCTTAGTTACTTACAGATGCTATTATACCACCTATGGTGAGGCGTACCGTAGGTTGAACATATTGAACATCTTCTACGTTGCATCATCTCATACGTCATCGTCTATGATAGCTTCCCGTCGTAAAGGTAGTTTGCCTCAATTCAGAGGATGGAGGCACTCAATGTAGAGGATGTTCGTACCCACGCCAACTCTATTCGTATTGTCATCGGTCTGACCATTCAGAGGATACGTGCTATTCCAAGCCCCGCTTTCCACCATCAACTCGTGCTGAGTAGGTCCAAACTGCCCTTGATTCTACCGATCATCGTTTTGATGACTTTGTTGCTCTACTGAGAGAGATCAGACCCCTTATTGTTGGATCTTCTAGTATTTCTATTGGCCCATCAGATGTTGTCGCTTCGACCTCCACCAACACTTCAGGTGTTACTCATGCATTTACTAGTCACACTTGACCATATCCTTCAGAATGGATCATGGACTATGGAGCTTCTCATCATCTATGTGGAGTTCGCTCACAGTTCAGTTCTTATAATCATGTATAACATGGTAGATTAATGGTCATTGTTGATGGGACATATTCTCCCATTTCCGAATAAGGAGGTGTCCATTTGACTCCCTCCATATGCCTACCATAATGTTTTTCATGCAACACAATTCTCAATGAATTTATTGTCTATCAGTTATATTACAAAAGATTCATATTGCCGTGCCATATTTGACCCTGCTTCTCTTTTTCAAGATATACTCACGGAGGTGATTGGATGTGGATGTGAGCATGGACAACTTTACATGTTGATTCAGTCTTCTTGTGCTGGTGCTTGCTCTCTTTTTATTGGATCGATTTCTCCATACACTTGGCATCTCCGTTTTGATCATCTTCCGTAGCAGAGGATCCGTCGTCTCATCTGTGGCATTTCTGTGATGTTCACATTTCAGTGTGATCCTCATCAACTTGAAAGCATCACCGGTTTAGCTTTCCAAGTCGTCAAGGTCGTAGTAGTCAAAGTTCTTTTGAGCTTTTTCATTTTGATATGTGGGGTCCGAGTCATGTCCCTCATCATAAGGGTCATATGTATTATTTGGTTGCTGTGGATGACTTTTCCATACTATCATGGGTCTTTTTTTGTTAAAGAATAAGTCTGATGCTAGTACCATGATTCAGAATTTTTGTGATTGAAATGAAGAATCTTTTTTCTGCTTCTAATAAATACATTCATTCTGATAATGTTCTGGAATCTATATTATACAACTGTCATTATTCATCGGACGTGGTGCCCTTGTACCTCTCAGCATAATGGTGATGTCGAATGCAAACACCGTCAATTTCCAGACATCACCAGGACTCTTCTCATATAGAGTTAGGTTCCTCATTCCTTCTGCGGTGAGTTGTGATGACAACATGGTACCTATATAATCAGATGCCTTCTACCATTGTGGGTTAAAAGGCACCCTTCTCTCTTGCTTTTCTTGAGAAGGTCATTTTCTCTCTTATACCACGGGTTTTTCATTGTGTGGCATTTGTTCACCTTCTGCATCCATGTCGTGACAAGCTCTCTCCTAGATTTATCAAATGTATGTTTGTTGGGTACTCTCATACCCAAAAGGGATATCAGTGTATCTAGGGAAAATACTATGTTAGTGTTGATATTACTTTTATTGAGTCCGTCATGTACTATACTCCTATTGGTGACAAGTTGAGTCCCTCTGTGTATGGGGATGATGTTGTTCTTCCACCTCCTACGCACATACCTCATCATGTTCTCCATGGTCTAATGCCTTCCCCAACATCCAATACGCCTCGAGTAAATTCTGAAAATTTGGTTTGAACTGATGGTACTGGTAGTATGAATGGTGAACATGGACATTTATAGGATGAACATGAAGATATACAGGAAAAGCAGAGACCACCACAAGAGGATGATCTGGGGTGACCTATTATATTGTGTAAATGCAAACATAGCTGTACGAGATACCCTCGGGCTAGACATGTGTCTTTGGCACGACTTTTGATAGATTTCATGAAATTTGTCGTCGGATTATTTGCTATTGAAATCCCACGCACATACCAGGAGGTTCTCAAGGAGAGCAAATGACCACTTGCCATGGAGGTGGAGATGACCGGGTCACAGTCACGTGCCACGTGGAGCATTGTTACAACTCTTACATAAGTGTCTGTTGTGGGATGCAAGAGGTTGTTCATAGTGAAGCATCGAGCATATGGCAATATAGATCATTACAAGGCAAGGCTTATGGCTCGTAGGTTCACCCAAACATATGAAGTAGACTACCATGATACTTTCTCTCTAGGGGGTCAGCATTTTACACTACATATCCTTTTCCCCATTGCAATGACATTTGACTGGACCCTATATTAGCTTGATGTGATGAATGTATTTCTCTATAGTGACCTATAAGAGGAAGTCTACATGCAACAACCACCTGGGTTCGTTATTGAGAGGGAGTGTCAGAAGGTGTGGACTTTACAAGGCTATTAACTATAGCCTTAACTAGACTCCAAGAGCATGGTTTCAGAAGCTCTCAGGCTTGATAGACCATCATGGATTTATGAGATCAACTGCATATCATTCTTTGTTTGATCAAAGGTCTCAGAGATGTACTATTGTTATACTAGTCTATGTTGATGATATCATTATTATAGTAGATAATGTGTAGGCAGTGCTTCAAATTTCACGAAATTTCGTTGAAATTTCGGTTTCGACAGTCCATCGAAACCGAAATCGAAACCTTGATATGGACCCTTCCTTCACATATCTAGATCGATTTTGGTTAAAATTGGCGGAATTTTGAATTTTTTTCATTTTTTGCTCCATCTCGAAAAAACATTGATATTTAAAACCTTGCGTGTAGTGCATTCAAGCAGCTAAGGATTTCCATGGTCAGCAACTTGTAACCAAGGGCCTTCACAGTCTACATTACTTCCTTGGACTGACGTTTGCCCAGAACCAGCGAGGTCTTGTGATGTCCTAGAGGAAGTACCTTACATATCTTCTTTCTGAGATGAGCATGGCAAGTTGCAGGCTTGCCACCACTTCCATGGATCCGAGCATGAAGATATATGATGGAGATACTGAGGAGGTAGACAAGACGTACATGGAGCTCGATAAGCTCTTATACATGACCATCACCAGGCCAGATATATCCTCTACAGTGAGCCGACTAAGTCAGTTTATGAAGCTGCCTAGACATGCACATATGGATGCAATCCATATGATTCTGAGGTATTTGAAGACCTCAACTGACACTAGTCTTTTATTAAGCAAAGGTATGCTTACACATATGCATATTATGTAAGATGTCCCAAGGATAGGAAGTCTACCTCTGGCTTTGTTGTGTTCATATGGATCTCCTTGGTATCATGGAAGAGCAAGAAGCAGATGACGGTCTCTAGATCTAGTGCAGAATCATAATACAAAGCTATGACACATGGGGGTACAGAGTTGATGTGGGTCACATCTGTTTTGACTGACCTCAGTATTGAGGTGCCTTTTCCTATGCATCTCCAATGCGGCAACCATGCTGCTCTTTTCATTGCCAATGACCCAACCTTCCATGAGAGGCCCAATCATATAGAGGTAGGCTGTCACTACACTCGAGACATGACCTGGAAGGATTTCATTTCTACCTCTCATGTTAACTCAGATGGACAGATAGCGTACGTGTTCACCAGGGCTCTAGCTAGAGGGCCATTCAAGAGATGTTCTAAGCTTAGCTTGATTGACATCTATGCTCCGACTTGAGAGGGAGTGTTGAGATCTTGGTTATCTTCTATCCTTTTTATGCATTCTCTTTTATTTCTCTCTACACTATGTAATTTGTCCAACACATTTCTCCGATGTATAAGAGAACCCTAGGGCCTCATGAATAGATAACTCATTGCATTCTCTCATCTCTCTCTCTCTCTCTTCTATCCGACATGATCAAAACACAGATACCTTTTTTTGAGTCCCAGTATAGCCACAAATATACATTTGACATGTCTTGGAGACATCTAGTTATGGCCAGATGCCAAGTCATGGACAAAAGCCACATGGCCCAAGGCATAAGTGTTAGGGAGGCGTGTCCTTTTCAATAAACAAAATCAAATAAGGAACACGTTCTTCTAACATGGAAGATGACATATAGTTTATAAGGCAACAAGCAGTGAGGACGTCTCCTCAGTAGGAGTAAGGAGCATGGATTTTTATCAGAAGATCATGGTGACATCGAAAAAACGACGATGAATTTACTCTGCAACACCATTCTGTTGAGAAGTATATGCACAAGACATTTGATGTAAGATCCACGAGACTTGAAAATTTTTTATAACTGATCAGTACATATTCTAAAGCATTATCTGATTGCAATAGCAGAAAAAAGATTTTTTTATTTAAATGATAAAGATTTTCATAATAGACACTGCATCAGACTTATTTTTCATCAAGAAGATCCAAGATAGTCTAGCTTGGTGATCGGGATTATAACCAGGACTTCAAGTATCAAAATGAAACAACTCAATTAAAGATGTATTGCTACGATTTTGGCGAATGCGAAAACTGGTGCGACGATTTCTCCCGAGCTAGCATGCCACACGTTTAAAACTAGATTGAAGAAAGATTTGAGGAAGACACTACATAACTTCTGAAGAGGAAGATGGTCGAACCGAAAATGCCACATGTACATGTAAATTGGTCCAGTTGATATAGAAGATCTGGCAGCGTAAGGTGGCTGGACCAGTTTATACAAACCCCTTGTTCATCGCCACGTCCAATCACCTTGCCCATGAGTATATCATGAAACACAAGCGAACATGTGTCAAAAATGGCATGCCACTTCAGTTCTTTACTATCTTTATCTGATTGATGCACAATAAATTCCTAGAAGGTTCTGGTGGTTGTAAAACATTTTTCAAGCAAACTCATGGAATGCATTAACTGAATCTCCCCCTTGTACTGTGACCGAAGAATGTCTTCCATGGGCAATGTTGACATTTTGCAGACCCCTTGCTCTACCTTTTCTATCTTTTTTCGTAATAGGTTAAGTAATAGAATACCCGCTGAGAAAATTTGAAACTGTATCTGCAAATATTTCCCTACCTTTTCTATCTTTTTTTGTAGAAGTCCAAACAATAGAGTCGAGGCTTCTCTATGTGCTCGTTTCTTGAATTTTTTATACTACATGTGGACACAATTAACGTTTTTCTCTTATTTGTAAACCAAAAACTTACACTTCAGTTTTTTTACAATAGAGATGATTGATATTTTTTATGCGAGATTTTGTTAATTTTTCTTAATTTTTTGATTTCTGGTTCAAACATTCTTTTTTCTTGCTAATCCCTATTTTTTGTCTGACAATATTTCTCTATAGTTGATAGTAATATATGGTACGTGTTTCGTCCAATTTGCATGTTAGTGGATTCTGTCTTAAAATAGATTGTATAGTTTACATGCTAGTAGGCTCATTATGGATATTAATAACATGATTTTGGACAATCCGTTGGGTTGATGCTTCTTGTTGTCCTCATCTCATTAGCAAATCACATTAGAATTCCTTTTCTAATATTTGATCAATGTGGATCTTTTATCATGCTTCTGTAATTCACTGTTGCACACCCTTTTTCTTCACGTTCACTCTTTCTATGACATGTTCTTCATTTCTGTTCAGGTTTAGCTCTGTAACTGAACGGTTTTTTATGGAGCTGAATACTCGAAGGATTGATACTAGTGTTGCAAGGAGTGAAACACTCAGCATAATTAATGGGATGCGCTATCTTAAACTTGGTGTATGTTCTTCTTTAACAGTGCACAGCTTAGAAATCACAAAATTATACTTTTTTTATCATGCATATTTTCCTGTAAGGTTATGTAATTTCAAAGTGATAATCAACCGTGTCAGATTTTAGGCCTATTCGTATTATATGCTGATTTTTTTTCACCTCTAGGTTAAGACTGAAGGTGGGCTGAATGCATCCGCATCTTTTGTTGCAAAAGCAAACCCTCTTAATCGTGCCCCTCATAAAAGGAAGAGTGAACTTCATCATGCACTTTGCAATATGCTTTCAAGCATACTGGCTCCACTTACAGAAGGCGGAAAAGGCTTTTGGCCTCCTTTAGGTGTAGATCCTGCATTAATTTTATGGTATGATGCTGTTGCTCGTATTAGAGGACAACTTATGCACTGGATGGATAAACAGAGTAAGCACATTGCTGTAAGTACTTCAATCACCACCCACTTACATGTTCTATAAACTTTCACATAAATGAATTTTAATGGAAGTAGAATTAACTGTGATCAGTTTTCATTTTTTGGTATAGTTTATTTGATTAGTCACGATGAGATAATGATTCCGTGCTGGAAGTTGAAAAACTGAGTTTGAGGTTTCTAATGGGTAGTTACAGAAGATGTGTGTTGCAACAATATAAGCAGCCAAAGACACATGGTGTTTGAATGTGGAAATCTCCCAAGGTGGAGGGAAACACTATGGGACCACATGAATCCTCAGACTTCTCTAAAGACTAGGGTTGTTGTTTCCTCTCATAAAGAAAAAGAGAGGAGAGGAGTTAACTACAAAGACCTAAGAGATTAACAGCTTACCTATGAACCATTTAACGGAAGTGAGATACAATTCAACACTGCCTACCAGTTGGACATGGAAATGAAATATGCCCAACTTATCAGAATAGTAAATAATTGAGTTTGGTAATTGGATCTTTTGAAAAGATCTGATTATTGTAGTGTGTGATCTCTTGTGTTACGTCAATCACCTATATGAGAGAATTGGTTGTGAGTCGGGCCTATATATAGGTCCTTATACTACTGGTCTCAGTGAGAAGGATCCCCAACTTGGGTCCCTTGTCAGCATTTGTTTCACTTCTAGTTATATCAACTATGTACTCAGACTCTCATTATGCTCCATCTTCACTCTTTTGCTTTACATTTTGGTTGGTCCATGTTTAAGGTCCTTTATTTGCATGTTAATATATATGATGTTGGTATTGTGGTATATTTAATATTATTGGTTCTGATTGGATGGATTGGATCCTGGGTTATAAGAAGCATACCCAGTCGTTGTTGGATTAGGATTTGGGTCGAACATGGCATGGGGGTTACACCTATGGAGTAGGACAATTATCATGATTGTCTCGAATCATGTATGCAAGTTGTGATATTATGTGTGTTGTGCATTTATTTCAACTTTAGATTTCAACATGGTATCAAAGTACAAGATCCAAAGTTGTAGTTATTGAGATTTGGATTTATTTCACATATTGCTCTATTCTGAATTTCTCAAAGTTCATTTCCTTCTTGAAGATCGTGCCATGGTTATGCACGGTGATAATAAAACAATTGCATCGGGTGACATCAAAGCATGTAATTCATGATATGCAGATTCGTGTGAAGTGTGTGCCAACAATGAAGAACATGTCAAGGCGGTATGCATGCCCATCACAACGAAGGGCTCCCCTATAGAATCCTAATATCAAAGGAGATGGAAAGGAACTCTTATTGCTTCTACCCAGACAACACATCTTAGGTTTTTGAACTTATCATCACTATTTCCTTTGAGATGATGAGTGCAGTTCACGATATGGAGAAAAAAGAAGAAACCCAAGGTTGTGCACATCATGAAAGATTGGGGTTGTGGTTAGGAAAGAAGGGTTGTACGATGACTTTCTTGGTTGAACAGGAAGTAGGGTGTGTAAGCAATCTCGATAGAGGTCACATATGGCGATCGCTGGTCCTTGACTTGGTTGAATGATGGTTCAAGAGAGAAGGTGGCTAAGGTTGTTGCGGTATCACTTGCATCGAGGAAGATTTGATGTATACATTTTTAGAATTTATGATGCTCTGCCGACCTCAAGCTTCTATTAAGTGGAGGTTATCAGGAAGATGTTCTCATCTACATTCATGGCTTTAAAAAGCTGATCACTGACGATCAATGAAGGAAATATCGATATCGATATCGTTTCGATACAATGTCGATACCGATATATCGCCGATATATCGGCGATATATCGACGCATATCGCCGAAACCCGGTATCCATTAGGCATTTTCTCCTGTCGATACCCGATATCGTCCATATCGGCGATATATCGGTGACCTGTCGATACCGATATATCGCCGATATATCGACGATATATCGCGATATGGCGATCCCTGCTGACGATAAAGGAGATGGTTCTATTGATTAACTCTATTTTAAAAAACACGGTCTATAGTTTTTGGTCTAAAGAAAGATGAGAAAAAGAAAGAAAAGTCAGTTCCACTAACTGGAAAGAACCTGAATGCAAAAATGGACGAAGGGGAAACGGTTTTAAATTAAAAAAAAGGAAAAGATTGAAAAAAAACAAAAAAGATGGTTCAAAGAGAGAAGTGTTTCTTCTTGGAACTTTGCTTGTAATATGAAAGCATGGAAGAAAGGGAGAATTAAAGAGTAGAGTTTTTAGACTCTACCTTTGTTTAGGTATAAAGAGACTCTCATGTCTGTCCTTGTGGAGGGGATGCCATTCAGGTTCCATCCTTTATTAATGGTCCCTCAGATGGGATTAATTCTTCAATGTTCCAATGAGAGAAGACTGCTGCCTACTTTGAGGTATAATAGGAGAGACATGTTCTCGAGATCTTTATATCTACATTTCCATGTCTTTTTAGTTTTTGATACTTAGAGAGATTGATCCTGTTGGACTATTAGTTTTCATTTGCTGATTTCTCATATTTTCTTTTTTTTTGTCTATTTTATGTAATTTGCCCAACATGTTTCTCCTCTATATAAGAGAAGCTTAGGGCCTCATGAATAAGCAATTCATTGTTTTCTTTCAATATGGTATCAAAGCGACAGTCCCAAACTAGAGTTCTCGTACTCCACCCATGCCCTAGCCCCCATCCGTCGCCCTCTCATCTCGTGTGCCACTCCCGGAAACCCCACTCGCCAGCGCCGCCACTCGACAACCCCTCTCACGCCTTTTCCTTCACGCGTGCAGCCCCCAATGCCACCACCACTTGTGTGCACCGTCGCGCACCCCCGAGTGCAGCAGTTGCAGGCTACCACTGGGCCTTCATGCGTTGTCCAACCCCTCCAACGTTGTCGTTGGGTCATGGCCTCAAATTTCAGCGAAATTCGGTCGAATTTCTGTCCCCAGCCGAAATCAAAATTCGACCGAAATATGGGGGGTCCTAGTACAAAAAATGACCGAAATGATCGAAATTCCACCGAAATTCCACCGAAATTTCATCGAAATTCTGTTTTGGTTGATATCGAAATGGTGATTGAAACCGACATTAAGGGCCTTGCGTTGGGTCACCACGCACATCACCCAACCCCCCCGATGACGCTACTGGTCCCCGTGACCGATTTCTCTCCTCTCCGTCGCTGAACCATATTTTGAAATGATCTGATTTTGATCGGAAAAGCTGATTTCAGACCTATAAATCACCTTTTCTGGTTCTAGTACGGATCGAGGATTGACGATGATAGTTGTATGAGTCTACACGTACAACCTATCCTCTATATAATCGTGTAGAATCTCTCAGATCGGACCAATACCCTACTCGAGTTCCATCTCAGCCATCTTTTTCATCATGTCAGAGAACAAAGGTGGCGTATTCTCTTCGGCGTCTTCACCCAATAACACCAAGGGCCCGGCTCCAATCATGTAGATGGATGGGTTCAACTATGACTTGTGATCCATGCAGTTTTTGACCCTTATGTAGTGTAATAACAACAATCACATTCTTACAAAGCCAGAGCCAACACATAAGATTGTGGGTTATGCTTTGTGGAAGCAAGATGACACGTACACATGTGTTTGGCTCTCTTGGACTCTTAGCATGGAGATCACCAACGACATTGTGAACCAGCCCACCACTAAGGCGATGTGGGATATTCTTGCAACCACGTATGCCCAAACGAAGAACGGGGCCATGATTCTTTAGCTACAATTCGATATATACATGGCCAAACATAATGATCGTCCTCTGCATACATTCTACTCTTTGCTTCGCATTGTATTTGAGAAGCTTCATAGCTTCATTCCAGTTAACAATTCTATGGAGTAGTAGATGGCATACATGAACTACACGATGGTTGGAGTTTTCTTGACAACCTTCGATCGGGATTATGAGGTCACATGTGCAAAGCTTCTTACAGGTGCGACCATACATCCCATGGAGGAGGCCTACAGTCGCCTCAACATGCTTCTTATCCCACCACCTTCTACTACACTTGCCTCCTCAGCGATGGATGCTTCATACAATAGGAGAGGTTCTATATAGTTCAGAGGGCGTGGTCCTCGTGGTAGAGGAGGTGGACGTCAGCGTGGTCCATGCACCTATTTTCGTCGTCCAGATCACTCTAAGGACACATGTTATCAGAAGCATGGATGCCCCATATCTACTCGTGTGGCCAGTCAGATTGACCCTCTAGAGAGTTCAACTTCTCAATCAGATTCATGCCTTGATGATATTGTCTCCCATCTGAGGGAGATAATGACTCATGCAATCGAAAACACTACAGGTTTCCCAGATGTTGCAGCTGTTGCTAGAACCTCTTTGAGCTCCTTTCGTATAGCCTTTTCTTTTACTAGTTGTAGCATGGCAGCTATGACAGAGTAAATCATTGATTTTGATGCTTTTCACCATCTATGTGGAGACAAAGCATAGTTCAGTTCTTATATAATTATACCTCCTAATATATGGGTTGTCATTGTGAACGGGGTTTATTTACCCGTTACTGGGCAGGGAGAGGTACATTTGACGCCATCCATGCGCATGCTGAATGTTTTGTATGCTTCTGATTTTCAGATGAGTTTGCTTTATGTTATTTAGATCACAAAGGATCTTCATTGTCATGCCATTTTTTACCCATCTTCTCTTGTGCTTTAGGACATACTCATGGAAGGTCGTATCGATATCGATATCGTTTTGGTCCGCCGAAAATGGATATATCGGGATATATCGACGATATCGGTGGAAATGTCGAAAATGGCTCAAAAAAGCCAATTTTTTTGGCATTTTTCCAGAAATTAAGGTCATCCAAGATATTGAAACAACAAATAACGTTCAAATACACACTTATATCACACATCAGTCCATTTATAGACCATATATCGCACATATCGGTATCGCACATATCGGTCATGTCGATGTAAATAACTTAATGTTGATTCTTGACTTATAAATATTGGAAATGGATTCCATTCAAGTTCTTATAAGTTTATAACATGAAATACCACAAACATTGTTTGGCATACGATTGGAATATTGGAAATGGATTCCATTCAAGTTCTTATAAGTTTATAACACTTCATAACATGCATAGATAACTTGTGAGGACTATGGTCCTTAAACTGCACATATCGGTCATACGTTTGGAATATATAACGAGACAATCATTGTTTGGCATAAGTATTTATCTATATACATGCTACAACAATAAATGAGAAATATCCAAATTAATTTAACATTGTAAAATGAGATGACCTAAAACCAAGAATTCCGCGATGGATCTAAATCGGCTCCCCTGCCCTGTTGTCTCTCATTGCGGATTACGAACTCAATAAACTCGCAATAGTTTTCCCATGTCTTGTACGGGTACATGGCCTTATAATCCATAATATACTGTATGTATTGATGGTCATCAATCCCTATGAGTATCCCGAGTCGAGGATAAGCATTGCTAGATCCGGTGTCACGAGGTGCACGTCGAGGCTGCGAAGTACTAGCTTGAGATCCTCGGGATGACGACGATGGAGTAGGAGAAGATCTCTGCGGAGGAGGAGGACCTGGAAGAGGAGTGTAATACTCAGGGAAGAAACCGAAACCGTCACCTCCAAAGAAGCTGCCCTGGCTCTGCTCGAGTTGGCTATCTTGATAGTTCTCACCACTATAGCTATTATATCCTCCAGATCCACTGTTGCTACCATATCCATAAGATGGAGGAGTATACGCCTGAGGAGGAGGAGGAGGAGGTCCAGGTGGAGGAGCAGGAAAATATTCATGGAAGACGCTAAATGATCTTTCATCTTGTGAGGTTCCATATCCGCCCATGGGACTGGGTGTTCCTCCACGGTATGGGTTGTCAATGTCCATGCAACTCAACGAACCTACAGATGATATCAAATCGTCCATGTAGCTATCTGTAGGATGATGGCCACGTCGTCTATATGCATTGTAAGTCATAGGTCCTGGACTCGGACTTGGGGCAAACTGCCCATGTATGTTTCCACGAATCCACGTCGTTCAATGTATTCTCGCCCTGACATGAATCTTGTATCATCACGTGGTCCACGACCACCCCATGCAGACCCTGACCCCCCTGAATATGTCTCTTCATCACTTGATCCGCCACGGCCTCCATCATCATCATCATCATCGCTCCCACTGTCATCTTTTGATTTCGATCCAGTAGAGAGAATATCGTCCACAATCACGTCAAGCTCCACCCCTCCTAGAGTGTTTGTGATTCGCCCAGATCTGGCCATGTAGTCACCAACATCTGCTCCGATTTGTTGGCCTATATTCTGATTCGGCCTGCCTCTCGGTTGATCGAGCAATGACGCGCCGTTGGAATCCAACCACCTCTGCAGAACATGTTCATCTGCATCGTCGTCGTGCATCTTGAAAATATATGCATGATCGATGGGGTCTGTATATTCCTCTCTGTCATGCCCCTCTCTTGCATGTTTCATCTTCAACATCAAGTTGTAGTGTACAAAAACAAGATCGTGGAGTCGTTCTCCCAACTTGTTCCGTCTCCTCGAATGGATCAAGTTGAATGTGCTCCAATTTCTCTCACAACCACCGGCAGATGTTGTTTGGGACAATACTTTCACTGCTACTTTGTGTAGCTTGGGAGCTTCCATCCCATATAGTAACCACCATTCAGCTGCGGAAAATCCAAAAGAGATAAATCAATAATAGTCAAATTGTTATACATCACAATCAGTAGACTTAGTCCTTACCAGGAAAAGTATTGTCGCATCCATTAACCGCGGTTACCCTACCGAAAGAACCCAAGGCTTCCCTAAAGTATTTAAACACCACATTAATCAAAACTTTAAGTCATAACATGGTTTATGCCTCAAAATAATTTTAAAGACACTGTAATACTGTATGCGATTATAGATTATACATTATACAAGCGTTCTTACTTCTTAGTATTCTTACGGTCTTACCTCATTCATGCACGAGGTTTGTGCCTTCTCGTCCTTGACGAGCTTCTCCACCACAACTTGTACAGATGCTAGAAGGTCAGCATTTGTACCAAGATTGTTCTTGTATTGTTACTTCGAATTCAAAATAATATGCTGGAGACGAACAATTCTCAAATTTTAATCATTCTAAAGTACATACCTACGAAAATGAATTAAAAAATTTAATAGATAATAATACATACCAGCCTTGTGAAGAGGATATGAGAGCATCTTGGACCATCGTTCGTCTATGATGTCCAACCATGCTTTAAATCCTCTCCCAACTGATTCTCTAACCTTCTTCCTCATGCAGCGCATTGCCTCGTAGATGACTCCTATAGTTGGCTTCTTATCCCCATCTACAATACGCAATGCAGAAACAATTGTCACGTCATCCCAAAAATGGAGATCATTGATGGTTGTCTCCACTCTCCTTCCTCCTTTAGTTCGAGCTTCTGGGTTCTCGAACCATTCACCTTGGCAGCACATGTTCTTCAATTCAACCCTGCCTTGTGTTGTTTGAGGCTTTGCAACGCTACAAAATTGATTGCAAAGCGTGTGATGCCAAACCTCACCAACTCACCATTGCATGTCCGCCTCATCAAAGCCACTTTGGAATGGTTGTAAATGAAAGTCGTGATCGCTCGTGCTTGTTCCATCACCTTCACAACGATCTTCTTCTTGCCGAAGTCCTTCAGAATCAGATCTATGCAATGCACAACATAAGGTGTCCAAAAAATGCCATAGCCGTTGGACTTCATTATTGTTTCTCCTGCTTTCTTAAAGTTGCTACCGTTGTCCGTCACAATCTACACAATATTCTCTTTCCCAACGTCCTTAATGATGTCCTTCATCAACTTCAGCAGGTACTTCTAGTCCTTGACTTGTTCAGATGCATTGACGGATTTAAGGAAAATGGTCTTACCATCGCAGTAAACGAGGAAGTTGATGATCTGCTTCCTCGTATAACTTGTCCAGCCATCACACATCAGCGTCACGCCGTACTCTAGCCATCTCTTCCTCAGGTCTGAGATGTACTCGTTCATCTCCTCCTTCTCCTGCACAAGATACTTGTTCATCAACTCTTTGGCACTTGGAGTCTTCACTCCCGATCCAACTGCGGCGATCTCATCGATGGCGTGCTGTAAGAAAGGTCCACTAGCGACATGGGCTGGTATGCTCTCTCCAAAGAAGAGCTTGCCGATGGCCTTGCCCATTCTCTCTCGTGCATTGGTGAACATCCCCTTCACTGTCTTTTGCTTCGGGTCATTGCTTGGCTTGTACTGCATGGACACACTCCTCGTCAAGAATAGTTCTAGTCCCTTCCCCTTGTGTTTCTTAGTGGGTGGTGGTACTGGTACACCTCCACAACCACTCCTACTGCCACCAGCACCAGGGAAGCCGTCGCGTGCATCAACGAGTTCTCTCATCTCAAACTCGCTCCTCATGGACTCTTTTGTCGCCCTCTTGTACGCCCTCGTCTCCGCTTTGGTCTGAACGTCATCGGGGTAGACAAAGTCCTCATCGTCTGAATCTGAGAGGACATTGAACTCCTTCTCAAACATGAACTCCTTGAATTGTTCATCCCGTTTGTATCTCTCCTCATCCTTCTCCTTTTTCCCCTCCATGCCGGCCTTTACCAAGTCCCTCACGTCTTTTGGACATCGAGTGCACTTGGCAACATTTTTATTGCTGCCAACAAGGTGATGCTTCAGTCTAGTGATACCCCCTCCTCCCAACCTCTTCCCACAGAAATTGCATTACGGTTTCGCTTTGTTGTCATCTGGAGCGGTGGCATCCTTCCAACCAATCTCTCCACCGTCGAAATCCATCTATCCACGAGAACCATCAGAGTTTGAACCGGAGTGTGTCATGATCTTGAATCCTTGATCTGAAAAAATAAAAAATATCAAAAGCCCCAAAATTCAACAATAAATTTGTCAATAATTTGAAGATTTATTTCTTCTATTTTCGATTTAATTAATTACACTCCATTAGTTAACATTAAGTCAACATGAAATAATTTTTTCTAAAGCTAAAACATGAGATCCAACTCCATCCTTCCATAACATCATCTAATAAACAAAAAAAATCAAAAGCCCCAAAATTCAACGACAAATTTGTCAATAATTTCAAGATTTATTTCTTCTATTTTCGGATTTAATAAATTACACCACTTTAGTTAACATAAATCACCATGAAATAATTTTCCCTATGGCTAAAACATGAGATGCAATTCCATCCTTCCATAACGTCACCTAATAAACCAAAAAAAATCAAAAGCCCCAAAATTCAACAACAAATTTGTCAATAATTTCAAGATTTATTTCTTCTATTTTCGGATTTAATAAATTACACCACTTTAGTTAACATAAATCACCATGAAATAATTTTCCCTAAGGCTAAAACAGGAGATCCAACTCCATCCTTCCATAACATCACCTAATAAACCAAAAAAATCAAAAACCCCAAAATTCAACAACAAATTTGTCAATAATTTGAAGATTTATTTCTTCTATTTTCGGATTTAATAAATTACACCACTTTAGTTAATATAAATCACCATGAAATAATTCTCCCTAAGGTTAAAACATGAGATCCAACTCCATCCTTCCATAACATCACCTAATAAACCAAAAAAATCAAAAGCTCCAAAATTCAACAACAAATTTATCAATAATTTGAAGATTTATTTCTTCTATTTTCGGATTATATAAATTACACCACTTTACTTAACATAAATTACCATGAAATAATTTTCCCTAAGGCTAAAACATGAGATCAAACTACATCCTTCCATAACATCACTTAATAAACCAAAAAAAAATCAAAAGCCCCAAAATTTAACAACAAATTTGTCAATAATTTGAAGAATTATTTCTTCTATTTTCGGATTTAATAAATTACACACCATGACTTAACAAAAATCATCATGAAATAATTTTCCTTAAGACTAAAACATGTCATTCAACTCCATTCATTCCAAATTTTACAAAAAAAGATGATTATGCATCAAATAACCAACAAGAACAAAAGCCCTAACTAATTTTGAAATTTTATTCACCAATTAAGAGAAGATTATACCCCAAAATGCAATGGAATATGGAAGAAGGGAGCCCCCAAGCTTGAGATCTCGATATGGTCGAAATGGAGTCGATATGCTGTTTTTATAACCGAAATTGGTCGTCAATATGTGCAAACGAAGGAAGGAATATTCCATGTGTCGGCGATATATCGTAGACAACCGATATATCGGCGATATATCGCCGACACCCGGTATTTAGATATACATGCCAATATCGATATCCCCTATTTGGCGAAACTGATATATCGATGATATATCGCAGATATATCGCGATATGACCTTCCTGGACATACTCACGAGTAGGGTGATTATATATGCCCGTGAGCAGCAGAGGCTCTAAGACTGGTCCGATCTCCCTCTGTCGATGCCTCTTCAATTCTCATTGGACCAGTCTCCCCTTATTTGTAGCATCTTCATTTTGGCCACCTTTCTCTGCAGAAGCTGTGTCTTGTCCTCCCATAGATTTCCACGCGATCTTCCTTCAAGTACAAGGCTTGCCAACTTGGGAAGCATCACATCTCTTCCTTCCTTGGTTGTCAGAGTCGTAGCAGTAGTTATCTATTTGAGCTTATTCATCTATTTATTTGGGGTTCTAGTCATGTTCCTGAACTCTATGGATACCATTTTTATCTTGTTGTTGTAGATTATTCCCGACTTTCTTGGGTTTTTCTGTTGAAAAACAAGTCTGATCTCTAGGGCCTGCACTCCTTATGCTCGGCCCTAGGTTTGTCATCAAATCTTTTATAAATGAAGTAAATAGCATTTTATATGTTATTGTCATGTTTATTCGCTCTGACAATGCCTTAGAGTTATGTACATCAGAGCTATCCGAGTTCTTTAGATTTCTTGGCATCGTACACCAGACCTCGTGTGCCTATATATCCCAACAGAGCGGTGTTGCCGAACGTAATCACCGTCATTTATTTGATGTGACCAGGATCCTTTTGATTCAGAGTCGTGCTCCTCACTCTTTCTGAGGTGATGCGGTCCTTACTGCTTGCTACTTGGTAAACCACATGCCATCTTCTGTTTTAGGAGAAAATGTTCCTTTCTTGATTGTGTTTCCCAGGAAGGATCTGTTCTTCCTTACTCTATAAATGTTTGGTTGATGATCGTGACAAACTCCCCCCTAGAGCTGTCAAGTGTTTCTTTGTATGCTACTCTCGTACCTAGAAGGGGTATCATTGTTTTGATCCGCTCCGATAGAAATACTTTGTCGGTGTTGATGTCACCTTCTTTGAGACAGTTATGTATTTCTCTCCTATAGGTGGTAGGTTGGCTCCATTCGGTTGTGGCCCAACCGTTGCCACGTTTCTATTTGCGCAGGTCTCACATAGTTTCGCCTGCTCATGGGTCTCTTCCATTTCCTTGCTGGATGGCCATCTTTTGTCTTAAAAAGGATAGAGAAGATTTGAGTCCTGCACCCTCTGCTCAACCTCCAGACCATTGGTTTTTGCCGAATTTTTATCTAGTTGTCTCTAAAGTTGCTATTACTTTAGGTATTTGGTGTAAGTTTTAAACTGTTCTTGCTCTAACGTGAAAAAACTTTTTCCTTCAGGTGGGATACCCATTGGTTACTCTTCTTCTCTGCCTGGGTGATCCTCAAACCTTCAACAATAACTTTGGCTTACACATGGATTATCTGCATAAACATTTAAAAGTAAGACCTCTGGTGTCATTTGCCTTCTATTGTCTTCTACCAGCTTTTTGAAATGTGCATCCATTGTTCCTGGTGTAGCAGTTTGGAAGATGAACATTTATCTAGTCTGGTGGCAGTGAGCAATATTTATAGGAATTACGTACACGTGATGCCCTTAAATGTATTTTGAGTGTCCTATTTTTGTTTTTAGCTGTGTTGACAGACCTTTTGGGTGGCTTCTGTAGGTTAATTTGCTTACATATTCAATGCAGGACAAAAATAACCGTTCTATGGCTTTGGACTGTCTTCACAGGGTTGTGAGGTTTTATTTAAATGTTTATGCTGAATATCATCCTAGAAATAGGGTTTGGGATCATCTGGACAGTGTTACATCACAGCTTCTGGGTGTTTTGAAGAAGGGTATGCTAACACAAGATGTTCAACATGATAAACTTGTAGATTTCTGTGTGACCATTGCAGAAAGCAACTTAGATTTTTGTATGAACCATATGATTCTTGAGTTGCTGAAACAAGAAAGTCCGAGTGAAGCTAAAGTGATTGGTCTAAGGGCGTTGCTTGCAATTGTTATGACTTCTTCGAATCAGCATGTCGGACTGGATATATTTCGTGGTAACATATCTTTACTTTTTAAATGAACAATATTTCAGCCCCTTTTTCCAAAATGAATATTTAGTTGATTGACTTCGAAGAATTCAAACCTGAACTTATTTTCCATATCTTGTCAATTTAAGGTCGAGATGCTGGTCACCATATTCCACGAGTTAAATCAGCAATAGAATCAATAGTAAGATCTTGCCATAGAGCATACAGCCAAGCTCTTCTTACTTCATCCAGAACTACGATAGGTATGTTAAGTTCCTCCTTGAAGCAGTGGTCTTGGTTGGCTTCCATATTTGGTGGTTCTGCAAGGTCTGCGTCAATACATGTGAATTTTCTTGTTAAATTAAACAATCTGGTGAATTAAAATTGTCATAGAAAATGTCGACTGAACCTTGAGTAATAATTTTCTTTTTATTTTTTGAAATGATAACCATTAGTGTCAATCCATTACTAGGACCAATTTTGAAAAATTCACGTTGTTTTGAATCAGTGGGAATCAGAATCTGCTTTGTTATCTGTTATATTTTGTGAGTAAAACCCTGTCGGAAAGCACTGGGGAAAATGGTTACTTGGACCATTTTAACTTACGTGTAAATTTTTTTTCAGATGCAGTAACAAAGGAAAAATCACAAGCTTCTCTCTTTAGATCTGTCTTGAAGTGTATTCCTTATTTGATAGAAGAAGTGGGACGCAATGATAAAATAACTGAGATCATTCCTCAGCATGGCATAAGTATTGATCCTGGGGTTCGTGAAGAAGCTGCCCAAGTGTTGAATCGTATCGTAAGATATCTCCCTCAGCGTCGAGATGCGGTTATGAGAGGAATGGCCAACTTTATCCTGAAACTTCCCGATGAGTTTCCTCTTCTCATTCAAACCTCCTTGGGTCGTTTGGTGGAACTCATGCGGGTGTGGAGAGCTTGTTTATCTGATGAAAAGACAAGTGATGCTCAAAGTTTGAAGGGTTCTCAGTTGGGTAATGATATCAATAAGAAACTATCTCCATTTCATCTGTCTGGTGACTTGGCTGAATTTCGCACATCCGAAATGGATGCTGTTGGTCTTATCTTCCTCAGTTCGGTGGATGTCCAAATAAGACATACAGCACTAGAGTTGCTGCGTTGTGTTCGAGCACTAAGAAATGACATCAAGGAGATGTCAGAGGCAGAGAATTTGGATAAGCTGAAGTATGAACCTGAACCGATATTTATAATTGATGTATTGGAAGAAAACGGGGTAAGCCTTGTGTCACAATTTTCCACCTTTTAGTTTTAGTTGTTGGTTTTGTTTAGTTCCAATACAAGGGCTTGAAAGGAAATATCTGGTGAAATATTACAGGATGACATTGTTCAAAGTTGTTACTGGGACTCTGGTCGACCTTACGATTTGAGACGTGAATCAGAGGTCGTTCCTCCAGATGTCACTCTGCAACTTATTCTTGAGAGTCCAGACAAAAGCAGATGGTCCCGTTGCCTGAGTGAGCTTGTCAAATATGCTTGTGAACTTTGTCCAAACTCTGTGAAGGAAGCAAGGTAAGGCCATTAGTGCAACTTCTTTTGTGCAATCTGCTTTTGATCAACACTGATAATAATTTGTACTGGTTATGAGAATTATTTCACAATGGATTGATACATTTTGGTTTAAATCTAATCGATTTAGATGAGCACAATTATCTTTATGAAAGACTTTTGATAAGCTTTTGTTCTTTATCATTCTCAAGTTGGATTTAATCTCTTTTACCGACGGCAATAAATGGACATCATTTTTTAGAATTATTCAACTCAGTTGATCCAACCCAAGTTGTGAGTAGAAATCTAGACTTTTGATCGTTGCATCAAATTTAGACATTTCAGTCTGCTAGTTTAAGCCAGATTTGCAAAATAGCCTCTTGCGATTGGATAAATACATATATTTTTAGCACCTGCTATCCCTATTGATGCCGATGATTAAACACACTTTTCTTCTCTCTATTATTTATTCATATTAGTTTTATACATACTTGGAGGAATCTTTTGTAACAGGTCCACCTGACTGCCTGAAAGCTATGTTGTAATTGATCATCAAAGGCTTCTAGGCAGGAATTTGAAATGTTGCTGTAATTTCTGACAATAAAAGCATGTGCGTTTAGATTGGTGGCTTGCAAAATCACCTTATTGGTCTCATGGATCCTAAATCATACAAAGTAAAATTATGAGTTTATGCTGGCCAGAACTTTCATCCTCATGATTTATGAAAATAAGGATTCTCTTAGAATTTTGTGCTCATAGACATTGAAAATTATGTGAACCGTTGCAAATTTGCAATAGATAGAGTTATCTAAGTGACATACATCATTTGATATGAAACAATATATTCCAGGAAAGAGAAATGCTAAATTGAAACCGTAAGGCATAAATAACAGAAACTGTTACCATGGAACTATGATAAAAAGTTCTGTTGTCCCTGTTAACATTTATTTTAGTGGACATTTTTGTCCATGTAATGAAAAAAGTGGCTGATATCTGTTGGCACTGATCAGTGTCTGGGCAAAAGAAAGATCAACACATTGGAAAACACATTATGATGCGATTTGACAATTGGTGTGTCTGGCTAACGGGACAAATGACGTCTGGTGGGAACCTACCAGCTATATTGATTTAGAAATTTTAGATACAAGCTCCTCTTTCGTTGGTGCATATAGCGTTTTTTTGTGCATGCAGATCTTTCAATCTTGGTTTCAAATGTACTTTCTTTGTATCGTTCAATTTGGATATTTAGGTAATTTCCATTATTGGATATTATGATGGTGGTTGACAGGCTAGATGTATGGACTTGTCTGCCACTTGTGGGGACTTGAGAAAAGAGTCCAAGGTTTTGTGGTTTGGGAGTGTCTGCAAATGGGAGGTGGGGGGGATGGGGAAGGAGTGACTATAATGGGGATAAATCACAGCCCCACAGTTGGGAATTACTTTTGTAATGTGCACTAAGGAATTTTTGTAAAAAAATGCACCAAGAAAAAATGGCGAGTAATTATGCGTGCACAAGAATTTGATGATATCTTACTGGGGGGATGGGTATGCCATATAACATTTGGGGAAAATTCCGTACATAGAGCCCTTGGGTAGCCAAAGTGATTTATATAAAAGGAAGAATTATGGGGCTCATCGTCTTTCCAATTAAATTACATTTCTTTCATGTGAACGAAATTCAGATGAGTACTTGGCTCTTTTTAATATAAAAAGTATTCACATTGATATTTAATATAATGTGGTATAGTATTTAGTTTCTCCTTAACTTTCTTCCTTCAGAATTATTATTTTCCCTCTTCCAATGGGAGGTTGATGTGGTTTGTTATAATTTCCTTTTGATTTCACAGAGTGGAGGTTGTGCAGCGGCTTGCCCATATCACATCAGTGGAGCTTGGAGGAAAAGCTCAACAGTCATTTGACTCGGAGAACAAGCTAGACCAATGGCTTATGTATGCCATGTTTGCTTGCTCTTGTCCTCCTGATCGCAGTGAAGATGGGCTTAATACCGGAAAAGATTTTTATAATTTGATTTTCCCATCACTCAGAAATGGATCTGAGGCACAAGCTGTAAGTACATGGAACTATGTATCTATTTCCTCAAAGGCCTTGATCTCATGGATTCAGTACTCATTTTACCCTTCATTTTGTTATCTTTCTCATAAAAAGTCAATACTTCTCCCGTCTTATGTCTAGGCTTGTTGTAGTGAGTCACTAATATAATGGCATCATGCCTCAATCAGAGAGTGCTGCTGATGGCATAAAGGCCAGTTTTTTTACCATGATGGCCACAAGCAGAGTTGTCTCTACTCATGCAGATTCTACGTATCAGTGCCTTTGCATTATTTTACGGTCTTTCCGCTTGGAGCAATATATTTAATACATACCATTTCTTTGTCAATAGTACATTTCTTATTGGCATTCCAGTCGTTGAGGACCACATTGCCAGAGCATGCTTACACCATTTTTTCTGTTGGCAATATATTTTTTGACAATTTACCCAGCTCAATAATATAATACAGCATCAGCAACAAAATCAAATATTAGGAGAGCAGACTATCATCATTTGCTTGTAGAAGTTTTTAGTTGATGGGTAGCAGTCTGAGAACACAAGCTTGTCTTTTCATGCAGCATGCAGCCACATCTGCTCTTGGCCATTCCCATCTGGAATGCTGTGAATACATGTTCAGTGAGCTTGCAACTTTTGTTGATGAGGTATCTACAGAAAGTGAAGCGAAGGCTAAATCTAAGGTCTGTTTGGATGCATTATAGAGAATAGTTTGCTTCTAAAAATCTGTTCTCATATTGGAAACTTGGTACTCTTTACAAAAATCAAAAGAATGACTTTGATCCAGAACGTAACCGTGCTTCTTTCCTCTGCTACAGGCATGGCCTGCATATAATGCTTACCGCAAATGGTTATGCACTATACCGTTCCTTCTACTTAACTTTCTGGAACCACTGCTTTATAAAGTTTCAACTTTCAAGCACCACAGTTTGGTTTTATCTCTTTATTATGTGTCGAACTTATATATAGAAGCAAAAGTAGTAGTTTCCTGCTGATGCAATTCCTGTTTTTTAAATTGAAAACAGATATACTGAAAAAGGAACCATGCATAAAAATATGTATTTCTTGCCGGTTAACTTCAGTATGATAATAAATCCTCATTTGCTGAAATCAAAAATGATGATTTGTTCTATCTATGTGAACCTAGCTATACCAAATGATCTTGGATTTTGTTTAAAATTTAAATTGAACTTGCGTGATTAGATGGAGCACCATATATTAATTTATGTTATATGATCACAACACAGAACCAGAAAGCTAGACGTGAGGAACTCCGTATACATGTTGCCAATATATATCGCATGGTTGCAGAAAAGATATGGCCGGGAATGCTCGGTCGTAAGCCTGTTTTTCGTGTGCATTATTTGAAATTTATTGAGGATACTGCTCGTCAGATCGTGACATCATCAGCAGATAGCTTCCAAGATACTCAGCATCTCCGTTTTGCGTTAGCTTCTGTTTTGCGGGCTTTGGCTCCTGAGTTTGTCGAATCAAAATCTGAAAGATTTGATGTGAGAACTAGAAAAAGATTTTTTGATCTGTTTTGTTCTTGGCTGGATGAATCTGGCAACTCCTGGGGACATGAAGGTCTCAGTGATTACCGTCGGGAAATTGAACGTTATAAATCAGCCCAGCATACTCGCTCTAGAGATTCTATAGACAAATTCTCCTTTGACAAAGAAATGGTTGAGCAAGTGGAGTCTATACAATGGGCCTCCATGAATGCCATGGCATCGTTGCTCTATGGGCCTTGCTTTGACGACAATGCAAGAAAGATGAGTGGCCGAGTAATATCTTGGATTAATAGCTTGTTCACAGAAACAACCCATAAGGTTCCATTTGGTTATTCACCTGCCGATCCTAGAACACCGTCATATTCTAAATACACAATTGATGGTAGCCGTGCTGTAGCCGGGCGTGATAGGCAAAAAGGTGGTCATCTCCGGGTTCTATTAGCAAGATCTGCCCTAAAAAATCTTCTACAGACAAATTTAGACTTGTTTCCAGCTTGCATCGACCAGGTAAATCTTACCGCATTTATAATCCCTTGGTTTTATATACCTGAAATATACGCTATACACATGGTAATTGATTTATCATTTATTGTTCCTCTAGTGCTATTCTCCTGATGCTGCTATTGCTGATGGATACTTCACTGTGCTTGCCGAGGTATATATGCGTGAAATTCCAAAATGTGAAATCCAGAGATTATTGAGTCTGATTCTATACAAAGTGGTTGATCCATCTAGACAAATCCGTGATGATGCCCTTCAAATGCTGGAGACCCTTTCTATCTGCGAATGGGCCGTGGAGGACACCGAAAGTGCTGGCCAGTATCGGGCGTCCGTGGTTGGCAATCTTCCTGATTCATACCAACAATTTCAGTACAAACTTTCAGCCAAGCTCGCGAAAGACCATCCAGAGCTGAGCGAGAACTTGTGTGAGGAGATAATGCAACGCCAGCTAGATGCTGTTGATATTATCGCACAGCACCAAGTCCTGACTTGCATGGCTCCATGGATTGAAAACCTTAATTTTAAAAAACTTAGCGACTCAGGGTCGGGGTGGAGTGACAGGCTGCTGAAAAGCCTTTATTATGTGACATGGAAACACGGAGATCAGTTCCCTGATGAAATTGAAAAGCTCTGGAGCACCATTGCTAGTAATACCAGAAATATAGTTCCGGTTCTCAACTTTTTGATCATGAAAGGTATTGAAGACTGTGATTCCAACACATCTGCAGAAATCAGTGGCGCATTTGCCACCTATTTTTCGGTTGCCAAGCGTGTTGGTCTATATTTAGCTAGGATATGCCCGCAGCAAACCATTGATCACCTGGTCTATGAGCTGTCTCAGAGGATGCTGGAGGACACTGAGGAATTCATCCAGCCAAATGCTAACAAAATTGATGCAACAGGAAATTATGTTCTGGAGTTCTCTCAGGCACCTGCTGCTGCGCAGATAACAAATTTTGTGGATAATCAACCACACATGTCTCCTTTGCTTGTCCGTGGTTCCCTCGATGGACCCCTTAGAAATGCCAGTGGGAATCTTAGTTGGAGGACTCCTGCTGTAGCCGGCGGCCGGAGTGTGTCTGGACCTCTGAGTCCAATGCCTCCTGATGTGAACTTGGTAGCAGCTACTGCTGCAAGCCGGTCGGGTCAACTTATTCCAGGCCTGGTGAATATGTCGGGTCCTTTGATGGGGGTTCGGGGATCTACTGGGAATATTAGAAGCCGTCACGTGTCGCGAGACAGCGGAGATTATCCTATTGATACTCCCAACTCTATCGAAGACTTGTGGTTTCCTGCAAATTCCGCTACCCATGGGATCAATCCCAGTGAGCTTCAATCGGCCTTGCAGGGACAACACCAACATTCTCTTTCAAGTGCGGACATAGCTTTGATTTTACTTGCGGAAATTGCTTATGAGAATGATGAAGACTTCCGCGAGCACTTGCCTTTGCTCTTCCATGTGACGTTCGTCTCAATGGATAGCTCCGAGGATATAGTCCTCGAGCACTGCCAACATCTACTTGTCAATCTCCTGTATTCGCTTGCTGGTAGGCATTTAGAATTGTACGAGGTTGAGAATACTGAAGGTGAGAACAAACAGCAGGTCGTTAGCCTGATAAAGTACATCCAATCGAAGCGGGGAAGCCTGATGTGGGAGAATGAAGATCCTACACTTACAAGAACTGAGCTGCCTAGTACTGCGCTCTTGTCTGCACTCGTTTTGAGCATTGTCGATGCCATCTTCTTCCAGGGGGATCTGCGAGAGAAGTGGGGTATCGAAGCTTTGAAGTGGGCAATGGAGGGCTCGTCAAGACATTTAGCATGCCGTTCCCATCAGATATATCGTGCATTAAGGCCCAGTGTTCAAAGTGATACATGTGTCTTGCTTCTTCGCTGTCTCCATCGGTGCTTAGGTAATCCTGTCCCTGCAGTTTTAGGCTTTGTGATGGAAACTCTCCTAACCTTGCAAGTGATGGTTGAGAATATGGAACCCGAGAAAGTGATACTTTATCCACAACTCTTCTGGGGATGCGTCGCTATGATGCATACGGACTTTGTTCATGTTTATTGCCAGGTTCTTGAACTCTTCTCCAGGGTGATAGATCGGTTGTCTTTCCGCGACCGGACGACAGAGAATGTGCTGCTATCGAGCATGCCACGTGATGAACTTGACTTGAACAGCTGTGACATAGCTGAACTGCAGAGGTCAGAGTCGAGGTTAGGGGGATCCACTCCCAAAGAAAATGGTAAGGTGCCTGCTTTTGAAGGGGTGCAACCTCTTGTACTTAAAGGGCTCATGTCTGCAGTGAGTCATTGTTCTGCCATTGAGGTGCTGTCCCTGATTACTGTCCCCTCGTGTGACTCCATTTTCGGAAATCCAGAAACTCGTCTTCTGATGCATATCACGGGGCTTCTACCTTGGCTCAGTTTGCAGTTGACACTTGAAACCTCAGCCTCTCCAATGCCAGTCGAGTACCAGAAAGCACGCTCAGTAGCCTCGAATATATCACTTTGGTGCCGTGTAAAATCCTTAGATCAGTTGGCAGAAATTTTCTCAATGTATTCCCGAGGGGAAATCACATCAATTGATGATCTGTTTACCCGCACTGCGCCAGCTCTCTGTGCAGAGTGGTTCCCAAAACACTCCAGCTTGGCATTCGGCCACCTGCTCAGGTTACTCGAAAGAGGTCCCATGGAATACCAGCGTGTCGTTCTTTTGTTGCTCAAGGCACTGCTCCAGCAAACTCCTGTCGATGCTGCACAAAGCCCGCAGGTATATGCAATCGTTTCGCAGCTCGTGGAGAGCACTCTCTGTTGGGAGGCCCTGAGTGTCCTCGAAGCACTTCTGCACAGCTGCAGTGCCTCAGGTAGCATCCATGCAGATGAGTTAAGTTTGTCTGAGAATGCGAATTTCATGAACGAAGAAAAGTTGCAAGGATTGATGCTCGCTCCTCAGAGCTCGTTCAAGGCTCGAAGTGGGCCATTACAGTTTATGATGGGATCTGGGTTTGGGGTTGTTCCTGCCAGTCAAGTTGGAGCGACAATGACAGATGGTGGATTGCCTCAACGCGAGGTTGCGTTGCAGAATACTCGCCTGATCCTTGGCCGTGTGCTGGATACATGTCCTCTTGGCAGGAGAAGAGACTTCAAGCGACTTGTGCCATTCGTCACAAACACGGGAAACCCGTGAGGGATCTATGATGAGTAGGTGTGTACATAAGATTGTTCGCAAAGGTTTAACAATGTAATTGTATCATATCAATCTGTAGTTATCGGTGAGTAGATTTTAATTATAAAATTTTGGGGGTATCTTTTCTGGATTTTTGAACTCAATGTCATACTAACCAACTCCCATCATATTAATCTTTGGACACTATGAGGAACTCGATACAACTCGAGTAGAAAATGCATGATCTAATATCGTAAGGATTCAATCGATTCATACATGACTAAGCTGTTGGTTTGGTTGCATCAACATGGTTAGTTGGATTTTTCATGTGCATTTGCATGTAGGGCACTCCAACGTGTTTGCTTAGTAAGTTTCGTGTAATCTGTGACATATTGCAGAGGATCCCACGCCGAGAATCAATCAAATAGGACCCCAACATTGTACTGTTGCGAAGTTGCTTCAACAGCTCAGCCAACCTGTCAACATACAAAAAGTCGCAGTTAAGAAACTTCAATCGCTAGTTATTGATACGCGCAATACAAGTCTCCGATGTAATTTCTTGGGAAGGAGATGACGTGCCCAAGTAGACAAGTGAAAGTCAATTCTGAAAATGAGGATACATGTGTAGATAAGATTGTCAGAAAATTTTCATGTTCGACATTCGCTCAGATTCGTCTTGCTAAAAGTTCAATTTGGATTCCATTCGAAAATAAATAAATCAAACTTGAACATGAGTTTGGATTTGATTAAATAAACGAACCGAACTTCAAAAACATATGTTCGATTAGGGTCGGTTCGTTAAAAGTTCTATTATATACACAAGCATACATAAAAATGCATATAAATACATATTGTATATATAAGGGAAAAATACATTCTATATTAATATAAGGATTATTCACTACTTTTCCTAAATCCATCTAGTCATCCACTCCTTAAGTCCCTGATTCAGAAACCCCACAAAACCCAACTCTACAGCTGTGGTTTTTCCCTTTGAACAGAAGTGTAAGCACAATATGTATTCTTAAATAAACTTTTAACGACTCGAACCGAACCTTTATGAACCTTACATGAACCAAACCGAACTTCATTACAGTTTTCATTTTATCAAGTCGAACCGAACTCGAGCTTGAAAGTATGCGAACTCGAGCCTAAAAGTATGTCGGATAAGGATATCATTATACATGGTTGAAACATACTCAATGATTTAAAAAAGAAAAGAAATATAATACGCTCTCAAGGGGCTATAAATACTCCCTACGCCCCATCCAGAGCTAAGAACCATAACTAAACGTCCGACTTATCCTTCATCGTTTGTATATAGTCCCTGAGCAAAGATGGTGCTCCGGTACAAGGTGGCCAGCCCCTCGCAGTACCTCGCCATCACCGGCTACAACATAAGAGACGTGAAGCTCGGCAAGAAGGCATGGATCCTGCCTGGTCAGAAATGCACAGTCTTCGACGTCTCACCGGTCAATTACACGTTTGAGGTCCAGGCGATGAGCGCCGAGAAGCTCCCCTTCCTCCTCCCCGCCGTCTTCACCATCGGCCCCCGCTCAGACGACCTCGACAGCCTTGTCAAGTATGCCAAGCTCATCTCCCCACATGACAAGCTCTCTACGCATGTGCGAGAGCTCGTACAGGTACATCTTATTCCTATCACTACAACAAAATTGAGCTATAGTGACGGTTTTGAAAAAATCCGTCACTAAATTAGTTGTTGTTAAATATATAATGACGATATTATTCGTTGCGAAATGAGTTTTCGTACTCAAAATTAGCAATGAATACCATATCTGTCGTTATATCATTAGCAACGGTCCACATAGCGACCCTTATCCGTTGCTATTTTTCAAAATATCAACTAATCGTCGTTATTTTTTAGTTCAAAATTTAGCAACCATTAATAAAATTTTAAAAAATAGCAACGGATAAGCGTCGCTATGTGGACCGTTGCGAATGATATAACAACAGATATGATATTCGTTGCTAATTTTGAGTACGAAAACTCATTTCACAACGAAGAATATCTTCATTATATATTCAAAAACGGCTAATTTAGTGACGGTTTTTTTTCAAAGAGAATGGGGAGCTTGCACCAAGGTGCATGTAATTTTACATGCACCGGGGCTTATATCTTCTACATTTTTTACTTTTTTGAAAAATACCACCATGTATATTCATCTATATATCCCTCTAATATGCCATTCGAATTTTGTCAGAAACAAAGACTCATATGTCCTCCATCTAGAACAGGTCGATTACAGCAATTCTAAGACCGTTAAAATTACATGTTCTAGATGGAGGTCATAGGAGTCTCTGTTTCTGACGAATTCGAATGGCATATTGGAGGGATATATAGATGAATATACATGGTGGTATTTCTCAAAAATGTAAAAAAATGTGAAAGATATAAGCCCCGATGCATGTAAAATTACATGCACCTTGGTGCAAGCTCCCCGTCCTCTTTTTCAAAACCGTCACGTATCTCAATTTTTTTGTAGTGTATGTTTTTTTGTCCCTTTAAATCAATGAAATATATGTTTTTTTGTCCCTTTAAATCAATGAAATATTTAATGGGATTAAAGAGAAATTTAATGGCATAATTTGGCAATTAACAAATCTCTTGCTGAAAAGAAATCGCACGGGTGCAGGGTGTAATCGAAGGGGAGACCCGAGTGCTCGCGGCCTCCATGACGATGGAGGAGATCTTCAAGGGAACCAAGTCATTCAAGGAGGAGGTGTTCCATAAGGTGCAACTGGAGCTTAACCAGTTTGGATTGCTGATATATAATGCCAATGTTAAACAACTCGTGGATGTCCGGGGCCACGAGTACTTCTCCTACCTTGGGCAGAAAACACAACAAGAGGCAGCCAACCAAGCTAAGGTAAGATTTTCATTTTGTATATTTAGATGGCATTCATCAAAGTAGTACCGATCTCAAAAAACAAACTGCTGACAGTTTTCTTTCTGATCTTATGTCGCAAACTGTTTGACAGGTTGATGTGGCAGAGGCGAGGATGAAGGGAGAGATTGGTGCGAAAGAGAGGGATGGAGAGACGCGAAGGAATGCAGCAAAGATCGACGCAGAGACGAGGGTTTATGCAACACAGAGGGATGGGGCGGGGAAGAAGGAGGAAGTCCAGGTGAAGACTGATGTGAAGATCTTCGAAAACACGAGGGAGGCTGAGGTTGCAGAGAATAACGCAGAACTGGCCATGAAGAAAGCCGGTTGGGCCAAGCAAGCGCAAGTGGCGGAGGTCGAGGCCGAGAAGGCGGTGGCCATCAGAGAGGCGGAGCTACAGATGGAGGTCGAGAGGAGGAACGCGTTGAGGCAGACCGAGAAGCTCAAGGCCGAGTTCCTTAGCAAGGCAGTTGTGGACTATGAAATGAAGGTTAGCATCACAAAACCTTAATTCAATCTGATTAAGTTTATATTTGTTTGGTTAACAACATTTTAAATTATAGTTATGGAAAAATGGCGGGAATCAGAATTCAAATAAATATTATTGATCAATGTAGGTCCAAGAGGCAAATTGGGAGCTATACAAGAAACAAAAGGAGGCTGAAGCTGCTCTATACGAGCAAGAGAAGATCGCGGACGGGCGGAGAGCGGCTGCGGAAGCCGCATTCTTCGCTCGCCAACAGGAGGCCGATGCGGATCTCTATGCGAAGAGGAAAGAGGCCGAAGGTATGGTTGCACTAGCCCAAGCACAAGGCGTGTACCTTAACACATTGCTGGATGCTTTTGGAGGAAACTATACGGCAGTAAGAGACTACGTGATGATCGACCGCAAGACATACCAGGACATCGCCAAGATCAACTCCGACGCGGTGCGTGGGTTGCAGCCGAAGATCAGTGTGTGGACGAACGGGGGAGACGAGGGAGGGAGCGCGATGAAGGAGGTGGCGGGGGTGTACAAGATGTTGCCACCCTTGTTCAAGACAGTGCAAGAGCAGACCGGGATGCTCCCTCCCTCTTGGATGGGGTCTCTGACTGGAGAAGTGTCCCCCAATTGATGATGTGATCATGTGCCTATGTTATGCTTTTGAAATTCGTACTATTTAATTTGTGGAAATTATGTCATGAATAAAGATATGCAGTTTCAGGTTGGTGTTTAATCCATTTGCCATCAAATCAATAAATTTTTTACATGAAAGTTGTAGATAAAAATGTATAGAAAATTACAAAATTGATTTCACACAAAAATAATACGCAATGTACATTTTACACTCAAAATAAAAAGCTAAAATCCAAACTTCTCAAATCCATATCTTCTCCGTATGAACTCGAAATGTATTAAAATTACTTTAATTGTATATAACTTTAAATAAGCTATTTAATGAAGGGGATTTCATTCAATTGGAAGTTCAGATGCAAAAGTTAGGTTTTGGACTCATATTGCATACTTAACCTGAATAAAATATCCATTTTATTTATTCTTTATTATTTTTTTACAAATTTATAATTTTGTAAATATTATTTTTGTTATGTGTACATAATTAAAATAGAATAAACTCATAAATAAAATACTAAAATAAAATAATATACAAACATACATAAATGAAATAAATATACTGATACCTATATATTATATACCTATATTTATTTAAGTGTACATATTACACTAGAAAAATATAATAAAAATGTATTTATGTATATAAAAATACAATATAAATATATAAATTAAGAAAATAAAATAATAAAATCAAAAATAAAAAATAAAAATAAAATATACAAAACATAAGTAAATATACTTATAAATAAAACTCTAAAAAATAACTTGTAATAAATTAACTCATAAAAATAAATAAAAATATAAAAAAATATAAAAAAAATAATAAATATTTTTATTTTGTAACTCAAAATTAATTAATTCATTTATTAATTATTATTGATTTTACAATTATTTTTTAGTGGCCTTTTTTCTAGTTGGTCCACGTGGACCAACCTGGGGGAGTCAAGAGTTGACCCCATTCAACTCTTCTCCCCATGCGCTAACCATATTAGAACCTTGTTTGACCATCTTCTTCTCCGATTTTGCAGCCCACATATTGCACCTTTTCGGGAAGATTCCTTCACAGATTTTGCTCCTAGATCCTCCACCTATCATGCTCCATCGAATTCTTGGACCAAGGAGCCATGTAGAGAGATGTTCGTCTTGATCAAGCCACCTCTGTATATAGCCGAGCTTTGCCCCATTTTTTGAATTTGAATCACTTTTGTCCATCTTCTGCCCTTCATTTTGCGTCCCAGAGCTTGAGCTATGTGACAGGGAGCTCGCCCAACATTTGGTCGGATCGAGGTGTAGCTTAGAGGTGTATTTCATCATCTCCGGCGGTGCTCCGCCGTGAGGTCCCCTATCTCGCAGCTCTGGTTGCTCGAGGTCCATTTTAAATGCGTTCTATGTAGCTTTTAGTTGTAGTTTTTTTATTTTTAGTCACTAGGTTAATGTTTAATCCAGTGCTTTAGCGTAAAATCCTCAATTCATAGTTCAACAGAGCTTTATTCCGACGAGTCCTCCACCGTGAACTCCCTTATTTTCTGCCACACCCAATGCCCTATCTCCTTTCTCGATGCTTTTCTTACCCCCCCACATATCTTCAACTCACATGATCTCCCTTGGATCGGATTTGGGTGCTCCACCACCACCACCACCTCAACGGAGCACCTCCATTCCCTTACATTCTGACTCCATTCCACCCTTTGACGGGTCGAGGCAATTTTCCCTTGACCCACCATTCTTTAGTGCAGTTGTAGGGATCTTAAGGACCTACATGAGGAGCTTTAGGATTCAGAAGAGGATCCCAGATTGCCTGAGTTTCTTCGACCCCCTAGGACCCCTTTGATGGATCTCAAAGCTTTTGGAGACCGCCTGCAGATGAAGACCATCTTGGAGAACGTGTAGAGCACATGAGCAGTCAGGGAGACTGCCTGAGTAGCGAGAATCGATAGATGGAAGCTCACCAGAAGTATTGTTCTTCCATGTTCTTCAAGGAAAGCAATGATTGTTGGATCAACCCTCGACTCTAGTTTTGATCGTGACCGTCCAATCGCCGCTCACCTCGTTCGTCCGATCGTACCCCAGATCTGATCCTGGCCGAAGATCGACGAAGCGTCATCGTGTCATTAGGGCACGCCACGTGTACAAGTGGGCGCTTGTGAACCGTTGGATCCACTCCTTTAGGGGGTAAATGACAATTCATACCCTTGACTTTTGTAGGTTTATTATTTAATCATAAAATTTATTTGATAGTTTAAAACTTTAGGTAAATTTACATTAGAACCCCTGTACTTTCTTGTATTTACTTTTTGGTCCAATCCACGCCACCTCATGTGCGGTCTCACGTGAGGTGGCGATTTTGCATGTAGGTCATTGGCCTTCTTATATTTCAATTAAATATTTAAATTTAGAATATTAGTATCAAAGTTTTGGGTATCTTGCAGAAATAACCTCACATTTTATTTTAATTACATAAATATCCTTGTTAGTTCAATAATTATTGTGTTGTTTTTCATTTATTAAAATTATCATATGTGTTCCAAAAAATCTAAAAAATAAGATTAAGGTCTATTGGCTAGATTCATGTTACATTTTTTCCTTTTGGGCATTTAAATATTTTCTAAATATCAAAAGAGCATATTTGTATCCCTGTCTGAATTATAAAATACCAAAAATATAAAAATTTTCTGAAAAAATCCAAAAAATATGTTTTATTTTCTAACTCCAAACCAAAAACCACTAAAAATAAAAAAAAGAAAAAGACTAAAAATTGAGAAACTCCAAAATTCTTTATAAAAATATAAACAATTCCTCAAAATTCCAAAATATTCATTTCTATTTTATAATTTTTTTATATTTATATCTATCTACTAAAATTTATTTTAAAAATTTTGGATACTTTTTTATTTTAATCTCTAAATCAATTCGGCATATTTATTTAATCCATGTTTTGATATATTTTCACCTTTAGAATAGAAAAATTATATAAGAAATCACAAAAATAGTAAATAATTATTAAAAATACAAAAACATCTTATTTCAAGTATTTTATTATTTTTAGTAGCATTTATAATTATATTACCTTATATTGTGTATATAGCTCTATATATTCCTATATTATATATTTAGAAAAAAGTAGTTAAAATCAGTAAAATTAAAAACAATTAAAACATATGTATTTATTAAAATCAACAAAAAATATAAAATAAAAAACTTACACAGAAATATTTAGACAAGAAGAACATAAATTCTATGCATCATTGTCCAATCTACCGTTTGCTCCCTGTGTTCTACACTCTACACATACTTACACTATATACACATTCAGAGTTATAATAAATTTTAACTCCACATATTATTTTTCATTGATTGATTTATATTGTAGGTAATTGTTGAATTTAACGAATTTCTTAAGAAGTCAATTCAACGACCGTTGATCCGCCTTGTGGATTGACATGATCGTCTAGATTTTAGTCATTTCAGGTAATTTTATAATTTTTGTCAATGACCTTTCTTTGACGAAGCAATTCAAATGATAATGTTCGAGTTTTTAAGAATATATATGAATGTATTCATTCATGTGCATTTGATAATATAAACATTTGACATGTAATACAACTACAATGGCAAAAAGTGAACAAATGTACCAATTTCCAACATGTTTCCTACCATTATCAAGAGCAGTTGTGTTAAAGCAATTTCTTTTGCATGAAGGAGAAGGAAAGGTCTAGCCACCTAGGTGGAGATGACAAAGGGGTGGGGTAACATCATGTGCATGGGGAGCTAGGACTGGGACAAATATGGTGTACTGGATTGGTATGGAACTTTTTTGAATAATATTGTGATAATTTATATGTTTTAAAGTTAGGAATTGAGAATTAATAGAGAAAATGATAAATTGCCATTCAACTCCAATCATTTTGAGTTAATATGGAATGGAAAACGTACTCCCCTTCTTATTTATTATGCATACATCATGTATGTAAAATTTGGATTGAAAAATATATAAAAAACTAATAGAATTAAAACAAGTTACCGTCAAGTAAGAGAGTTGAACATGCTTCAACTCAAACTTATCTCAATAACCTTAACGAGCCAATTATTCGACTCTAACTTAAATTCAATAGTTTTTAGAGCCTAGCTCATGATTTTTAATTGAGTTGAGCTTGAGTTGAACTCATCAAGCCCCAACTTTCATGACACCCCTATACAAATGATATTCATCAAAATGACCTCAAAATAGCATCTTCAAAATACACGTTGTTGAGATTTATCTTGTGAAGACTGATTGGTTGGATATCAGTGGAGAGCATTGATGTTGTGACTGATCTCCCTCCTACCTTTTGATTGGTTGAGGGGTGTTAGAATGGATTGTTGAGATGCAAGGACCACCTCATGCATCCTGATTGGATGAGAGCAGTTGGGATGGATTGTTGAGATGCATGATTCGTCTCATGCATCCTAATTGGTTGAGAGTTGAAGGTGGGGATCGCTGGATGTAATTGGCATTCTTTTGTTGCAGTATAAAAGGGGCTATGGGCACCACATTGTGTATCTCAAAAATCATTCAAACAATAATAGAGAGAGTCTGGTGTGAGCAAGTGGAGTAGACACATTGACAAACCACTATAAATCTTTGTCTTGTGCAATAATGCATTCTTTCTTCTTTGATCGTGGTTCCATGCATGTGGTACTCGATTGGATCCGTCCCCAACAACTAGTATCAGAGCAAGGTTCATAGATCAAACTCTAAAACAGATGGCGGAAGAATTGAACATCGAGATCGAGAAGTTCAATGGATCGAACATCATGTTATGAAATATGCAAATCGAAGATGTTCTGTACTAGAATGATCTCTATCTTACATTCTAAGGAAAGAAGTAGGAAACCATGAAGGATGAGGAGTCGAGGGTCCTAGATCGAAAGGCTGTAAGAATGGTAAGACACAACCTTTCTTCATTGGTGGCTTCAAATATTGCAAAGGAGACACCGATGGTGAATCTTCTCCAGCTCTCATAACTTCTGCAACTCTTGAATATGCTTTTAAATCGCGTTGACTACTATAAGTTTCTCACAAATCAAGTCTATATCGATAGATCGTGAATCAAACTCAACTATATTTGTCACCTTTTGATGATCTTGTTGGTGTGATGATTGTGGAGACCTCTGATATGCTCATAGTGGAAACAACTCTAGAATTCTCTATCATCCCTTTATAGATAGTCCAAAACAACTCAGCATCCTTATTCAAGTAACTACTGTCACATGCGGTGCTAACCAATCCTTGGATATTAGGATGTAGTCCCCCAAAATTTTTTAGACTAGCACCTTCTTTAGAATCTCATGATGTGGATACTTTTCTATCATGTCTTTGAAGCGCTCCCATGCTTTATGGAAAGACTCATGGAAATGTTGAGTGATATTTGAGATTTGTCTCCTTATTGCATCGTTGTGTCCAAGTAGAAAATAGTTACGCAAGAATGTGGGCCTAAGATTGGACCAAGTAGAGACCTCTCTCATCAGATGGTTCAGCAAGTAAAATGCCTTATTTAATAACACATAGGGGAAGGCCTTAAGGCGTATATCCTCATGTATAATGTGCGGGTAGCTAGACGTCTCACAAATCATCTCGAATTGTTGTAAAAAGGCTAACATTTCCTCAGTAGTATCCCATAGAACTTGGAAAGAAGTGATATGAATGATGGTCTAAGATTATAAGGATCATGATTCGGTGGCAAACAAATCCAATGAAGTATCATACTCGCTCCACATTCATACTCATCACGTAATGTGACTATGGGAACATCTGCAGCATGTGGATTTCCTCCTTTGACTCTCAATGTCGCAATCTCAGATTGAAGTTCTTCAAGGACTCTATATTGCTCTTGAAGTTGTGTACTCATATGTTGGAGAGCTTCTAGAATCTATGTGGTCACATATGGTCATGTATCTTATCTCTCATCAGTTAATATATACTCAACTGGTCCTTTCCCTCATGCTACCATGGTGTCTCTCGACTGCCCTTGAAAGGAAAAAGCCTCGTAAGCATTGAGTAAAAATGTATAGGATAAAGAGAAATGTCGATCTAAGGGTCTTCCTCGACTAAAGGTTTGAGAATTGAGGGAGTATGGGTCTGACCAACTTTATCACTAGGTGAAACTGACTCGAGAAGAGGGTCATCTCGAGTCCATGAAGGCATACATATCACGATGGAAGAACGACGACTCACAAAGTCAGAGCATAAAGACCGTTGAATTGTCATCTTCGATGCCAAAAGATATATGATATGATCATGATATCAATCTAAAAAATAGAACAAAGGTATGTCATACGTGGAGTCACACACACCACAAACATACACAATAGCAACCCCCAATTCACGAACTTCACGTGATAATGACCATAAGAGTTCGACCGTTGATCTTTTAAATTTTAAAGTTAGTGATCAAATAGTTATGTTGCACAAGCACACAGAGTGAGTCGCCCAATGTACATCTTTACAACCGCAATCAGTAGGCCATTTGTCTGGGTTGTCTGGTTATATCAGACCCCAAAGAGGAATGTAAGATGTAGCACATAAAAATGAATGTTATGGTCGAATGCAAGTGCTTGTTGCTCCCATGTACCGAGGGTCAATACCTGAAAACTTAGGGCATAAGTCCATGGTTTCAGGCTCTAATCCTTAGCATGTTGGTGAATCTGTGATTCATCACTCTAATTAGCTGAAAATAAAGCTTCGTCTTCAGAAATTAGACGTATTCATATGTTAATATCATGAAATTAACTTTCATGCACTTGTAAATAATTTGCATAAGTTAGCATTCATTTATGCATTCATATTCATCTACATATTTTCACCCATCACCCAATTTGCATTAATTCATGCTAACTCCAATTGACATGAAATAAGTTCATAGTGTGCATATCACTAATCCTAATCAAGAAAAATCCAAAAAAAATACTCATATGTACATATTTGAACTAAACTCAAACCTAAATTTCAAGAAAAAATCACAAACATTGATATCTCTCTCATACAATGTTCAAATATATTTTACTCACTTTTGAATTAATGTACATTTAATTATCTACAAATTGGGATCAAATTCAAAAGAATCGGGGTCTATTTTTGAATGGGTTTTGTAACCTAACTGTGCATTGGACATTTTTGCACATGTACATATTTCACTCATTTTGATTATTATTTTTCATTTCTTTATTTTATTCATTATGTTAACTAATTACATGGAAATAAAAATCCAAAAAAATTGAAAACAATAAAAAGACAGATTTTGACTTGAGCTTATGGACCAAATCCACATGTATAAAATCCACTTCCCTATTTTTTATAATCTATTTCAAACCAATAAAAATTTAAAAAAAAATGTATTCAAGTCCATTGCATTATTTCACATTTGATTTTTACATGCATTATTCATCTATAGAAAATCAAATAAAAACTGCAAAACTAAAAAAATGATGCTTTATATACATAAGTATCACCAAAAAATCACATCATGAATAGATGAGTCCAATTGCATTTGAGTCCTTCATGAACATTGTAGAGTGAATTTCGATCTACATTTTTATTTTATACCCTTTAACATTTGCGTCCATTTTCACTTTTATCTATTTATTACTACATTTTAAGCACTGGTCAAAACTCTGGTCAAGCGTCCACGTGGCACACCCGCACTAGAGCCACCTAGTGCCTGGTCAACTCACTCCCGCCCCTTCTTTTCTCTCTCCACGTGCTAAGCATGTGACTGATCCCAAACTCAGAGAACGTGCCTAGCACGTGCCCTCTTTCCCACGTGATCCGCAAGTGACCGCCCTTCACCCAACTCCATTAATAGTATTTTTCGTTTCAAAATTGCATTTCTGGATACCAATTGCATTTCGTCCTACTATTATATGTCACATGTATTTTTTGTCATACGTTTGATTTAATTTCATACAAGTGACGAGATCTTCGAAACATGCATTAAATAAATCATTTACAAAAACAAAATATGAGATCGTCTACAAGACAAACATTCACCAAACTTTTGATATGATCTCCTGATAATGCAGACAAGACATTTGGTTTTCTTTCAATTACGAGTATATATATGTCTGCATTTTCTGTTTGAGGGGTTCGTCGTCTCGTGAATCACTAAAAATAATGGTAATATAAAGATAAGTTTTTCTATGGTACAAAAGATTTCTTATACCTTAGTCGATTTGAATGAATATAGATTAATGGGTATGGTTGACATCTTGTCCAACCTATATCGTATATCACATCTAACACCAATTAGATTTTTCATGTAATTAAGCATTTCACTAATCATGTATTACTCATCGCACAACCTAAATTGCAAATCATACGTCAAGAAATTAACGTGAACTAAATGCATTCTCACCGAACAGATTTTCCTTTCAAATCAAGCATCACATACACACATTTGGATCAAACAGTACACATCATATTAAACTTCAACAAAATCATCTCACATAAAAATAAATTATGAAAAAAAATAAACTCTGTATAACAATCTAGTCTTGTGCAAATTAAACTTTATAGTATAAAAAGTAGGGATATTTACACTCATAATCTTGAGTAGTTTCTTAGTTACCCCAGGAACCTTCGATAATCACGAATTAGACATAGGACCTTGAGTCATCCTTAAGTCTTGCGTAGCATAACCCTCAGTAATTTCTTAATTAAATACATAACCCTAAGGAGTACATTCCATCCATTTCTCTCCGTTAATTATGACGAAATCTGTTATGTAATCCACCTTTGAGTTTATTTTATTTACAAAGGATACCACTCCTCCTTCCCTTCCCTCTTGCTTCGACCCCCCTTCCTCCTCCTCGACCATCCTTCGATTCTGCAATGTCAGGGGATTCTTTGAGAGGGATTCGATGGTGGACGGGCTTCCAAGGGGGGAGGGCTTCAAGCTTCAAACGACAAGCGGGTCTTGCAGGCGGTCGGGTGCGGGGGTGCTGATGCGTTCTTGCAGGCGACTGGGGGTATGGGTGGCGGGGCTCTTGTAGGTGTGTGTGGGTTAGGAGGGGGGGCTCTTGCAGGGGTGCGAGAGGCTCTTGCGGGGGCGGGGGTGGTAGAGAAAGGCCTCTCGCAGGTAGTCGGGGGCAGGCAGCGGTGCGGGGGTCTCTTGCAGGCGGTTGCGAGGGGCTCTTGCAGGGGTGGGGGTGTCCGGGGCAGGGCCTCTTGCAAGCAGTCGGGGCGGGCGGTGTGGGGGTGTCTCTTGCAGGCGGTTGCAGGGGTTGTGGGGGGCTCTTGCAGGGGTTGCAGAGTCTCTTGCGGGGACGGGGGTGTCGGGGCCTCTTGCAGGCAATCGGGGGCGGGTGGGGGTGCCGGGGCAATGTCTCCTCTGAGAAGTCTAGGGAAGCGCTGGAGGATGCAGAGAATGTCATCATCATGGCGCAACGTGAAGACCCTAGAAGGAGGATGCGTACAACATGGGCAATGACCTGAAGGGTATGGATGGCGTGGGAGGGAGGAGTGAGAGCACCGACAATGTATGGGAGAATAGTTAGGACGTAGAGAGGATGGTGGAGGGACGCCAATGGTAAGGGGTAGAGGGGAATGGATACCGGCCGGGTGGGGAGGGAGGGGATGAGTAACAAGAATGAATGAGATGAAGAGGAAGGATCCACTTCAGTTCTACTTTGCCAACTCTAGACTGTGTAGCAATTCCTGGTTGATCAAATCCTCTCCCATCGCAAGTGATCAGCAAAAAGTTCGGCAAAACAAATTCTTGACACTGCCTTGAACCATCACATCCATTCACCAATTCCAGTTCAACGTTGTGTATCTTTGATTTTCCAACTCAAAACAAAATGATACATTTTCCTTTCCTCTTCGAGAAAGATACATATTGCAAACTGAGAAAAAAACACCATGGTACTCCTCTATACATCTTCACAAAACCCTGTCCAAACTGCAAGCCAGAGTTCCCTCCCTACAACAATACTACAAGGGATCCGGAGTACTGCGGATATTGGGAAGAGAGCACAACCCTTGCCATCGCCGAAGACTAGATACTTTGTACACATCTATGCGACTGTCAACACCGATGACGAACATGAACACTGAACCAGCTTTTAAAATCAGGCTGTATTTGCAAGTAATCACACAGGTGGCACATTATGCTCCACGGAAAACTCCAGATTTCAGCTTTAACACATCATTACCAATACACAATCACGTATCTCCCTGATGACTTAGCGGATGGTTTGCGGTATGCTTTGACGCTTTGGTGGTAGCTTGCTCAGGATGAACAACACCAATGCGGAAGGAAGAATTTCAACTAACTGCAAATAACCAGGAAAGTACAGGTTTAACTAATAAATCTAATCAAGCCTCCTAAATCAGATGAGCTGTGGGGGATGCCAATTATTAAAACAAGCTGTCGATCCTATGCTAATTAGAAGCGAGATGGTCATAAAGCATCTTCCCTTCTAACTAACTTCATGTGTCATTCTTGAGCTTTCCATTATAACTTCGCAGCATAGTTCTTGAATGATACTACACATCAAATGAAATTTCAATAGACGCTGGAACATCTTACTTACCAGGTAGTAAATGAAGTTTAGGATTGGATGGTCCAATACATCAAGATCGGCAGCAGTATCAAAGGCACTTAAACACATCTGTAGAATGCAAATTTAAAGCAGAACTTGCTAAGATCATATATAGATTCACTCTCACAACAGATTGCTGGAAGCACAAAATGCAAATTCACAAGGAATGCATTCTCACCATTATACATCGAGCCAGAAAACATGAGAAGCAAATGGTCGTCACATATCCAACCTGCATAACTAGGAAAGTCAGCGAAGATAAAACACAGGAACTAGTACACTTGAAGGAAAATTACCTCTTCCAATTTCTTGCTTCGGCCTCGGGATTCCCCATGAACTTGTACTCGTTTCAGCATTAAAATCAATCTGCAGTTGCGATAAAAGATTGCATGTCATGCAATAATAGCGTCCTATTTTCTCCAAATTCAATTCATCTGTCCTTATTTCGGTAAATATTTTAGAAAAATTTACACATGAAGATGCATGGTTACCCAACATCCCTCGTAGTAAAACTTAGACATTGCACATCTACCATTCATTTGTATCGCTCAAGGGAGGCTATCTACCATTCATTTGTACCGCTCAAGGGGGGCTATCCTTTCATATAGTCAAAACATGCAATTAACATCTAGCACTCAGCGGATTCCACCACTTCAAATTATTGACAGCACCAGTTCTCACTATATGCACATCTTTCAATAGATTCACATCTTTATGCTAGATATGAATGGAAATGCTAAATAGATACCAATAAAAAATGCTAGATATCAATAAAAATACTAGATATGAATGGAAACGCTAAATAGACAACACAATTAATAGCAGAGGATGATAGCAACAAGCAGAATCGAGTGCACTTCGATTTACAAAAGGCTGATGCCACATTCTTTAGCCATGAAAGATGTATGATGCCGTGTCAGAAAGCACAATATTCAATTGTGTGAACTGAACGTGCCCAAGAAGAGGCACGTAAAAAGCACTCAAAGATGGGTATGACGAGGATGGACAGTGCAGACTCAAAACGGCATGGAGACTATAATGGAGAAAAGAATGTTAGGATTAGGATATAATGCTAGGATTAGACATCTTAAAGGAAGTAGACTCTTAATCCTAATACTACTAGAGGTGCATTCATGTAGGATCCTTGTAGGAATAGGATTATGTGGTCTTTTGTAGTGGTAGTGGTAATGCCTCCACCCCTCTATATATTAGCCCAACACATGGTATCAAAGCGAGGCAAACATTTTGATGAGAGCATGTGGTGCAATAGAAGTATATCTTCGAATCTTGACGAACAAAAGTTTATGGTAAACTGTTGGCATTAGTAGCGGCGGGAATCCAAACAATAAGATCCAAGCGTCCATAAGTGGTTTTTCAACACTCTAAATAAGTTTGACAATTCGAATTGGGAGGATTCCGCTCTAATTTTTTCAGGTCTTGTAAAGTGATATAGATTTCATCTCTCTTCAAAGTGATCAAAGGAGATTTACTCCAATGAAGGTATTGAGTAATTCGTGGCAAAGAGATATTAAACTACATTATGAAGATCTAATGAGAAATTCACAAGGGAGCACCAATTGGAGTTCTCCATAGAATTCTTCAATGAAAAGAATGACTCCACTGTAGCAGCAACCAATGAAGAATATACTTACACGATAGAATTGTGAAAGCTCTCCAAGAAGTTGAAAGAAACCAAAGAAGATGAAAAATGGAACGTGGAAGGAAATGAGGGTTCTCACGAATAGTATAACACAATTGTTCTTGGCAGAGTGTGCTTTTATAACACAATTGTTCTTGGCAGAGTGTGCTTTTTTTGAAGTCATCAACCTGGACGATCTGACGTAGGTCCAGAAGAAGCTTAAGGGGCAAATACAAGTTCAAATCTTTGTCGAACATGTTATTACCGAAGAAGAAGCTCTATTAGCTATAGATAACCAACATGAAAAAGTCAAAGGTGCACTTGGACGAGTTCAACAAGATTCTGATAGATGTGCTTAAACTTGAGAAGAACGAGAAAGGATGGTTTCTCTTCACAAAGGAGGATAAGGCAAGCATTTCGTTGAGCTCTCTTCTATCTTCTTTCGATTATATTGTGATGACATTACTTTACGACAAGGAGACCATCATATTGAAGGATATGTATACTTTACTTTCTCAAAGGAGAGACTCTTCACAAAGGAGGATAAGGCAAGCAAGTTGTTGAGTTCTCTTCTATCTTCTGACGATTATAATGTGTTGGCATTACTCTATGACAAGGAGACCATCCTATTGGAAGATACAGATACTTCATTACTTGTGAACGAGCTTTGATGAAGGGTGACATATGATATAACAAACAATGAAGGTTGTGTTTACGACAGAGAGCAAGTGCTCTAGATCAAGGGAGATGGAGTTCAGAGGCGATGAAAGCCTCTAGGTCCAATCAGATGCTTCTATTATGACAGAGTGAAACAAGATTACTTATTGACTAAGAGGTGTGAGAGAAAGGGAAGAAGGAATGTGATTCATACTCAAACCAAGATGATTCCACCAGAGTCTATAAGGGATAATCTATAAGGGAGACTTGCTAGTACATTCAAGAGAAATGGAGGATTTAAAATGACTTCTGAACTCAATATTGTCCGATCATGAGTGTTCAACTAGGGAAAAGTTTAGCACATACCATGCATGCAACATTGACACAATCAAGATAACGTGTGGAGAGGTTCACCACATCAAAGGAGTTTGACTAGAGCAATTTTGCACATTTGGCGGGACAATATGAACTTTAATAAGGTCCAGACACATGTCTAGGCGAAGCCTTTCTCCCATTATAAGTAGGGTCGGGTACATGGATTCTTGCTCAAATCCATGTTGAAAGATTCGACTATTTTTTATGATGATCGTCGACTACCTAACGCAACCCACACAATGGTGGGATTTGAACCCTGGTCATTTGGGTGGTAGGCACACTGCACAATGTTAGGATTTGAACCCTGTTTCTTTGGGAATTGTCGAGTCACGAGTACATCAAGTTATCGTCAAAATGGTGGTTCTCCAAGCAAGTAAAGGAGCATGCACGATGGTGTGGTGTGAAGAACGGCGATGAAAAACAGACTTAAACAGTGTGTACAAACTCAAGGGAGAGGTCGCAACAGATGATGGAGCTCTAACTTTCCCTAAGAGGACCAATTCATGTTGTCTAATTGATAACTAAACGACCATTAAAATGAAATATTATAAAAAAACAAATATGATGAATCATTAAAAATGATAAGAATTATATGATACTTGGCTTTGGCTTCAACAATAATTAAAAGTCACCTTAGATTGATTTATTAAATTGACCTATTATTTAGTATTAAGGATTTTCATGTAAAAAGAAGCCTAGTTACCACAAATAATAGACGAGAGGCAATATTTGAAATAATATATACCAACATAAAACAATGTTTTCAGACAAAACAGACTTACCGTCCACCATAGAGAAGAAATCCAAGAGCAGCGAACAATGAAACACCTACAAACAAACAAAGTCAACATTATTTAAAAAAACAAAGTTGAAACTTAAGATGGCAAGTTTATATAATAACCTGCAAAGAAGACCTTTGAAAGGACAATGAAGGCTCGAACAGGCTTCCACCATAACAGCAGCCATAGAGCTATCTGAATAAAGTTGCAAAAAGCTAATTCTCATCAATTATTAGATTAAGAATAGATCATACCTCGATTTGTTATCTTGTAAAATTATTTTTGGTGATTAATGGTGAAGTTTTGGGGCTCACACCTATAAGGTGATAGCCCTTTTTCCTTTCAAAAAAAAAATCATACCTCGATTAATATATGCTTCTTCTTAAGGGAAACTATTATTACTGGCTCTAAAATGTAACTTACAAAATCCATCATATGTCAGATCCCCATTAAACCTTCAATGTTTATTACATTACCATATCTAATTTAAGATCTACATGAACAAAAACATCTTACAAAGATATATAGTGCAAGCTCGTATTATGCCATAAATTTCCAATATCTAACCCCATGTCCGTACAACCAACAGATGCATCCACCTACCTAACAAGTGGAAGGGTTTGACTATGAAAACTGTCATTTCTCTATAATTAACAAAACATGTCTTAAGTTTTTGACACAATCAACAGAAAATGGTTTTGGCCATACTGGAATAAAATGGAAAACACATCCATGTCAAAAGCTTTTTCACTAAATTAAAAAAAAACGAGAGGCGGAGAGGCAGATCAAGGTTAATCTGTGAATGTAACGAGGCATAAGCCTGGAGACAGACAGTGCAGATGTAAGCCTTGATGTTTACAAAATAATAATTAACAAAATTACATGTAGATGAATATGTATAACCCGTAAATGAAACATATTTACATGCCATATTCATCAAGAAGTTGAAAGTCTAACTCAGTTGTTGATTGGTCGTTCTTAAATTTTAAATAAATTTAAATGGGAATTTTAAGACCTAACGATTGTAGAGAAGGAAAACATGTGAGATTTTGGATAAGGAGAGCAGAAATGAGCAGGAGAAAAAAGGAGAATACGGAGAGAACTCCAAAAACGTACTTACATCTGAATTTTAGCATATCCATAAATCCCTTAATACATAGAGGAAATGGGATTACAAACACAATAACAACAAAGCTCTTTCCCACATTAAGTAGGGTCGGCTAAAATGGGATTACAAAATAAGAATAAGTAAAATAAAACCCTGACAAATCCTAATTAACTCTTGAAAAATTCCTAATTCAAAGATTATATTTTTCCATGCTAGTTTTATAAGTCTCTATTGCTCTCAATGTACTTTAAGACAATGTGGAATCGTCTTGCGCCATATGTACTGAAATTGTTCAGGAGACCAACCATCTTTTGATGCAAGTTCTTTGAGTAATTGTGGATCAATGGTAATTGGAATGGCTCTCTCATATTGATTGATTCTTGATTGATTCTGTTTATTGGCATTCAATCACAGTTGATTGCAGCATAAATGATTGGAATTAGAATTTTTTTACGGATGGAAATCCCTAATTTTTTAATAGATTCCCAATTAGTGTATGCTTCAACTCTCCACCACTTCGAAAGCTCATCTCCTTCGCTTTGAAAACCCACATCCTATTGATTTGCTTGTATCGTAACCGAATTGAATTTCCAGTCGCCTTGACACACTTGTGTTTTGGAACCCTTGGATAGATCACGAAACATGGGATATTGTATGCAATTCGTCATCTATATATTACGACTTTGTTTCGTTCTCTCCTTTCTTTTCTTTTTGGGCGAGTAGAAATATAGATAAGAGAGGTTCGGAAGGCTAGGGGGGTGAGAGCATGTCTTTTTTCGATGGGCGAGCACATCTGATTCCCCAACGACTTCCCGTTGAGTTGTCGTGCGAAACTTGTGGGCTTATCGAAAAATTGGGTTCTTGATAATGCCTTAGCAATTTCCAATACCTTTGGTTCCCCTTCTTTCTTTTATATCCATGAGGCTCTCCTAGTAATCACCATTGGTTTCCTTCCTCCTCTATTATATCATCTACAAACAAAAACAATAGGGTTTCCACCATATTGGATGGTAGCGGAAAGGGTTGGCCAGACGATGGTGGGACCGAAGAGTCAATGGCCTTGAGTGGTGATGGCGCTTTCTAGGGTTTGCTTGAAGATGATGCTCCTCAACAATTGTGGTGACATCAATGTCAAAAATCGAGCGAGTCAAGTGATGGCAACTACGATGACGTAGGTGTTAGATCGCACAGCAACAATCAGTATCGTGGGCAATTGCAATGTCGGTTGCATGTCCGGAAGGCATCGTGTGCAATTGTGCATCGTTTTCCCATGCACGTGGCACATGACAACACGATTCCTATGAATCATATCCAACATCTTCTCCCTTGAAAGTTGATCGCGTGGGAGCAACATGAATCAACTACTGCCTATTGTGGTCATGTGGGAGTCTCAATGATGAGACAATGACCTTCGATGATTAGAAGATACCCGCCTATATGGAAACAACATAAGATATGGCTTGGAGTCCGAGGTGAGTAATAGGGCCCACATTGATGGCATGCTCTACGTTGGGTGGGGTGTCCGTACTATGCAATGAAAGGATGTGTCACGAACATTGCATGCTTTGGTGGGGGCCTGGACTGTGGCCTCAAATTTCGTCAAAATTCTGTCAAATTTTTGTCAAATTTTGGTTTCAACAAGCGACCAAAATTCGACTGAAATGGATGACATTTCAATCTTTAAAGTGGTCGATAGATGAAACGGCAACCAAATGATCGAAATTATCGAATTAAGGAAATCATTGATAGGGTGACCAAAACCGATATTTAGGGCCATGGCCCAGACGACATCACAAATTATAGCCAATGTGCACTGAATATTGATGATGGTCAAAAGCTCCATTAACAATAGGTAATGAAAGGAGTGTATCCACAATAGATGGATGATTCAATGACGATGCTAGTAGACACTTCTCATCATGGTCTATGGATGCTATGACTGCAAGGAGTGTTGTCGTAATGGTTGTAGTCTTTTCCCATGTTTTCTTCTTTGAAATAGTAAACTATAACAGTGTATGGGACCTTAATAATTCAGCATGTTGCCAACAATGTTGCAACTTCCCACCTATGTTTTTTTATGAGAACTCTCCGCCTATGTTGAGAAACTTTTTAAGCTTCCTCCTAAGAGTTGCAAGTGAACTTTCTCATATTTTATTTTAAGCATCTACTCGTAATCTATCATATCATCAAGTCGACAAAACCACTCGATGTTCATGCTACTATCCTAATTAATGCAGATATGCGAGGAAAATAGACGATGCTCCACACTACATCGATAAAAGTCATTGGCATTGTAATGTGTCTCCCTCCAGGAGATCTCTAAGCCCAAAAGCATGTATCCTAAGAAGATGATGGCTTTACCTCTCTACGGCTGAAAAAGTTATAATGGATTTTGGATATATGTTACTCACACATAGGGAGCTCTAAATGGGTTCCCTCACCTAAAATTTTAAAATGATGTCGTAGTAGGCACAATTATCAATGGAGGATGGAATACGAGTCTCGTTCGCCTACAAGATGACCAAATGAGTGACTCTAGAGAACTCCAAACAAAGGTAAAACAGATAAAGGGTTTTTCTTAACTTCTGCAATATCGTTTATGCCCATCCCCTTTTTACAAATATCAGGGAGACTTCTTAAAAAATTCATAGTTCTGCCCTTCCGTTAAGATAAAGTAGTGGCATAACTGATATTAAAAAAGGGTAGAACTGTAAATTTTGTTAAAAGTCAAGGGCACAACTGATATTACAGAAAGAGAGAGGTATAACTAATATTGCAGAAGTTAAGAGGGCACAAATGATAAAAACCCAATAATAAACAAGGTGGAAAAAGTACCTTTTCCCTTTTTGGATTTCCTTGATGTTTGTAATTTTTAAAATCATTTTCTTCTTATTTTAAATTTTTCCCTCCTCTTTTTTTAAAATCATTTTCTTCGCTTTTTGGAATTCCTTGCTATTTTCTATTTCAACTCCCCCCCATAACTAATACTTATTATGACCGATGTACCTTCATCCCAAGCCAATAAAATGAACCATGAAAAATAAGAGAACCATAAAGCCCATGGAAGTCACAAAGGTCTTATGTGGATTTAAATTCAGATCTAAGCATGCTAACTCTCTCCATCTCACTGGAGATAGGGTTCAACCGGAACCCATCTTCATGTTGAACTTCTTGGATTTGCCAATGATGTTGATGCACTATCCACATGAACGGTCATCGCCTCATGTTAGTGTCGCCTGGTGCACTGTTGCACCCTCACATCGTCAACAAGCACCACTCTCCTTTCTGTAGGCGCTTCTCGTCTCCAACAATCTCAATGAATGACCTTGTGGCGCCATTACAACTCATGGTCATGGTCGACATTAGTGCACAGCATGGAGGTCATCATTATGGGAGAATGCGAGAGGTAGGTGATGTGAACTACAATCTACATTGGGTGTCATGTCGAAGAGAAATGAAGGATCGAAGATGATAGGCAATGGCATCTTGTGTCTTGTCTTACTTTTATCGAGAATCATATGAATATCAAACTTCTGTCATACCTAGAGGGATCAGAGAGAATGAGGTACAGTAATCTATTGGCACTGTTGCGATATTCGACCAAAAGGACCGAACATTCGATTGAATATTCTTATTCTGTGGGGTGACCGAACTGAATATTGCTATTTGTTAATACTCAATCCTACCCGAATATTCCTGAATATTCAAGTATTCGACTGAATATTTGGTCGATTATTGCAACAAAGTGCTCATTTTTTTATTTTTTTAAAATATTCTCATTTATCCTAGTATCACCACAATTGTTAAAGCTCCATATATGTAACTTGTTAATTGGAACTTTTATCTTGCGCTCTTATTGATTGATGATCGTATATGTATAAATATATAAGAATATATATTAGACAAAATTTTTATATCTAAAATAATAAAAAATTGCATAACCGAATAATTCAAGATATTTCCCCAAATATAAAATATTCTTTATTCAGTGACCTCTTCGACAAAATACTGAAAACCAGCTTTTGCAACAATGTTTGTAGGAAGCTTCGAGCTACGTAGTGAAACGAGAGAGAAGCTCCCCACCGATTCATCAAATAGGGTTCACAAATGGGGGAGAACAAGCCTTCTTTATAATGTCCTCATCAAAAGAGGTGTTTGCCATGAGACCGCTTTGTGGGCCCAGCATAGCCTCAACGTTCGAGACATGATCTTTTAAACATCAAAGTTTTGTAATCAAATGCGAACAATCCTCAAATTAAAATCTGGATAACCAACATGCTCTTATACCATGTAGAAATCTAAAATAAAGAGATAATCTTAGCAACAATAATATTAAAATATGGATTTACATGGTTTGAAAATGGTCAAGATGGCCATCCTACTCTATGAGAGAAGTAGCCTAATAGCTATGTTTTCATTGATTCGTCCACTAAAACTCTTTGTACAATACCCATGTATAGTCTTTACACACCCAAATCTCGGTGAATCCCTGCCTCTTCTAATGGCATCAAGTCCTTATTTTAATTTATAGTGGTATAAGTATAACTAAGGGGAATAAACATATATTCCTATTGAATGTGATAGAACCACTTAAATGGTAACAAATACATTGAACACCATGTTGTGAAACAATAACAGTCAAAAAGTACATAGTCAAAAGCTGATGCATGTATTCTGCAAGATGTCATCACCTGGATAGCATAGACTGCCGCATTAATGCTGTAGAAATTCTGTCTTAGCCCGTCAGTGGAAACTGCACGTGCCTACAAAATGCAACATACAAGATCAAACAACATTTTTAGAGAATAGAATAATCATTAAGGAATGTGGAATCAGAAAGAAAGAATGTACCAGACCTGATAGTATATCTCTGCCCAAAACAGCACCAGAAGAGCATAAGTTGTAAAGAATGCAAGACCAGGCATATCTAAGAGTATATGCTGGATGATCTGCAGAATAAAATGGAAGTCTCCCTTACAGACATCAAATACGTTTCTTACCAACATAATGTAGATAAATTAACATACCACTGGTTTTAGATGGTGAACTTTTCGCCAAAACACAAACACAATTGAGCGGACTGCAAAAAAAAAGCAGAAAGATTGTAAAAATGTCTGTTTGGATCCAATCAAAAGTTAATAATACTTTTCTCAAGGGGAGACGAGCAACTGTCACTAAAACATCTAATTAGAGTCATCCGACCGAAACACACTTACTCACATATATGCCAGCATCACCTTTATGTCATATTCATCAGTAATTCACACTCTAATTATGGCATACAGTTCAACGCAAAACATTTATTGCTTGATAGCCAACCCATCAATCAACAAAAGAAGCAAGTTCCCAAACAGCAGGAAAAAATAGGCATTCGATGTTTGGAGTGTTGGAGCATGATTCGAAATTATGACGGTAGGAACTAATTTCTGGCATGCCCTAAAAAAAACCTTCAATACATTATGTGAGGTGCAGGGGAGGAGTGGCATACCTCCATTAACCAAGAAGTTCAACAAATGGAAAACCTTCTGCGTAGTCCATCCATATTCCGGAACTCTGCATTCGATTCTAATTAATTGAACCTGCGATTTCACAAAATCACCGATCATTCCAAACACGCCATACAACCGCACAAAATTCCGACTTTATCCATCTAGATTGCAAAATTCAAATACTTCTTCAAAAAAAGGCAACCAGATAGATACGAAGAAAGGAAAAGGCGCAAATCGAACAACTTCCGATGCGATAGCAATCCAACGGCATCAAACCGAATCGAGCAGCAGATAGAAATGTAGTTGAGGAGAATTACAAGAGCAACCGCGGAAATGAACCCAAAGAGCGCGGCAAGGGCGTGGAAGATGCGATTCTGCCACGCCTCCGACTGGTTGACACGATCCCACCAATCAGATGCGTTCGTTACAACTTCCACGGCCAAGTTCGCCGTCGTCGCGTAGTCCATCACCTCCCCCAACCCTCCAGGATGGGGCAATCGACACCACGGATCGAATCAAACCCCTAGAAAAGCTCCAGTCCCGATTAAGGGAGAAGGAATCGAGGTCCAAACCCCAAGCGGAAGGAGGGAGGAGATCGGTGTTGGGATCGATGGGGAAGAGAGAAGGATGTTCGACCGAGAGAAGCGGATCGCAGATGGGCGCGTGGCGAAGGTGTAAGGGAACAGCTCACGGCAACAGCGCCAGCTCAGCGTCGGGGACACAAAACTGGCGCGGGCGGACCCGTCCAAGTTGTTTTGAGTTGTGGGGCTCCCAACATCATGTTCTACTTGCACGGATAATTTGTAGGGACAACTAAAAAGGTTTATAATTCGTCTTTTATTTTTGTCCATGGGAAGCAATGTTTTTGAAGTTCGATAAGTTAAATTTTAACTAATCCGTCTTATTCAATTTATTTTTTTATCTGATTTCATCAGGTTCAATCGAAATCGAAGTTGAACTATATTTAATTTTTAATTTATTTAAAAATTTTGTTGATAGCGGAGGTTGAACCCATGACCTTCGATTACTTTTTTCATACTTCTAACTAACTACACTAACACAACTTTTTATATATATATTGGGTGTTAAATATAATTAAACTATAATCATGCTATAGAGCATCTAGTTCAAATTATATATATATATATGATATGTATGATATTTGATGGTGTATAAGAAAATACTTTATGTATGTTGTGAAACATATACATTATCTATGTATTTTACATATATATATATATATATTTCAAGTATATAAAGTGTATATTATATATATATATATATTATTTCATTTCGGTTTGATTAGCTGATTCAACCACTTTTTTCCACTGGTCCGGTATAATTCGATTTTAAATAATGATGACGTCATCATCCGGTTGAACCGGTTTGAATACATGCTTCAACCCGATCTGACCATTTCAACCATGTTTCTGGTTCAATGTCCGGTTCGGTTTCAAAAACCTTGAGAGAGGACATAATATAGAGGGATATTGAGAGATAAGTTGTGGTTATTTTATATTTTTTCACTCGAAACTGTACGCGATTATTTTAGCTCAAAAATACATTTGTATGTGTTTATTTGAATTTAGAAAGTAGTTAGTGAGTTAACCTTGATCCTAAATATAAAAAATCTGTACTTTTATAATAGAGTTGACGTGAGATTTACTTTTCAATAGCTACGTCCTTATATTGAATTTATTTATCATGTACATGTTCGAAGTTGGACTCTCTAATCAGTGATGTGTTATTCGATCATTTTCCGTAACGGTTGATCCTACTATTACAATGATGTGTTATCCGATCATTTTCTAGTAATGGCTGACCCTTCTCTTCTAAGTGATCGTCGTTGTAACTGTCTGAATTTTTCAAGATATATATGATGTCAACAAGCACTGCAAGGATCATTCGTTCAAGTGAGGATGCCTTTACATTATATATGCAAGTTGTAACAAGTAAAAGTTGGCAAAAAAAGTGAAAATAGAATTTAAAAGATTGATTTCTTAAAAAATGTGAATAAGTACATTATTCTGAAAAATATAATACAATTGATTCTCTGCATCGTCGAACCTAGGATCATCCTCGAACGCGAGCAAGGCAAGTAGTTCACAGTAATTTTCTATAGTGGTCTCGTCCCCCCATCAAAGTAAAATAGCATATCTAAAACATAAATGTAATTTAAAAATCATTATTATTTAAAATTGCATCAATATATATATATATATCACTTGGTAACTTCTTCACTCACATAAAATAAGAATATATAATGTGCATCTAAACATGGAGAAAATATATAATATTAAATAATGTATTTTACAATATTGCGAAGTATTACATAACATAAAATTGTATAATATATAAAATATATTTCCGGCTCATATTATGTAAACATTATGGCATAATGTGGATAACCAACGCCACATTGTAAGGTATGGACAACTTGCAATTGACTACCATAATCATTACAATAATTTGTACAATGTAATAATCATGTTGGTCGGAACTCGACACAAAATGGTTGCTCATCCCAAATTGCAGTCGAAATGCTGGTTGAAAATAGTTTCATCATCACGTAATAGTTATTGTTGTAGTAGATTTTGCTATGTTGTTTTATATTATATCAGTTGTTGATATAGGAGTTTTATTGAATGAGTTTCCACTTTGTCAATTATAAGCTCACTTGGCGTGACATTGTTGTTGCTCATTTCACTTGTTGATTTCGTCACTTAAATATGTTCTAAGGCACATGAATATACCAAATATAATACTCTCCGACTACACAAAGAAATATGGAAAAATAGTGAAGGTGCAACTTTTAAGAGAATTGGAAATTGGAGACATAGTAAAAGGCATTTTTCTAAGGGAAATATATCCCTATTTATATTAATATAAATGTTTTTTTCTAAGGGATATATTTTCCTTAGAAAAAATAGCTATATGAATATGATTCATAATGGATGTCATTTGTTCTATACTTAATTAAAGTATTCGTCAGTATTTACATAATGAATTTCAAAACAAATATTTTCACAACAATAATAACAAAATAACTTAACCCAGAAATGTCACTTTACTTGTACAACTGCCTGTTGGTAAAGATTTTGACATGTAGATTGCCATCTCACTTCAATGCTACCTTTCTTACACATTAAAAAGAGTTGACAATCTAATGCATTTATTCCGATCTAACCAAAGTGTAGGTCGGGTTGACCACGTCGAGATATTAAAATGCTATGTTTAGGGCCCAAGTCAGGCCAACCAAGCTCGAATTCAAACTAATTTTTTATGATCACAACCTTATTAGAACACATGAAAAATCGCTACAATCACACCGAGTACATCTGAATATACTCAGGATAGAAGTATGGAAAAGTTTGGGAAGGTGACGAACGAGTCCGATGGCTTGACGCCACATTCGAGGGTCAATAGATCATCGATATCTTCCTTATTTTATGTTTCCGCCTTCGATTTTGGAAAGATAAATGAGGTTGGTGGCTTGAACCACATTCGAGGGTCAGTAGATCGTCTATATCTTCCGTATTTTGTTTTTTCATCTTCGATTTTGGAAATATTCTATGTTTCCCCTCATTGGGTAAGATCGATTCTATTCTTTTCTTCTACCTTATTTTGATATTGTTTGTTGAATCACTCCTCTCTTTAATTTGTTTTATATTTTGATTGTTGTATGAATTGTTGTTTTGTCCATGCAAGAATGGAAGATATGTTTTACATAATACCAGCTTTTTGTGCATGTTTGGCATAGAACAATACTTTATTTCAATTCTCATGTAATTTTCATCTATATCATCTATTGGGCTTTCTATACAACGCGAAAGAGTAGATTCTGACAGCAATGCACACCCTCCTGAAAACCATGAATTCAATGATGAGGCTTTTGGTGAGTGTTTACATAGTTGTCCTGATTAAATGATCATATAAACATATAATATTATCCTGCCCACTCATTTTCAATAAACATGAAATATTTTTTTAATCAGCTCTTACAGGTACATTAAGCTATAATAAGTACTTACGGAATAACTTCTCTTTGATCTGTTTTGTTCTCAGGTCACTGTGCTCGAAAAAGATTGAAAAGTTATGCTCGATCAGGTTTTTAAGTTTGTTCTTCCTCTTACACATATTATACATGTATTTTTCTTTCTTACTTTATTTGCACATCGTATCACTAGAAGATTGTGATATCGTATTTGTATGTATGTATGTATGTATGAATGTATGGATATACATACTTATATACACTGCCTGTTATAATGTTGTGAAAAAGCATATTTTCTAGACACCAATTTTAGAATCAAAGCTTGCATAATGCAAGTATTTGGGCTTCCATTTTATATGGAATTTTTACTTAATATTATACTTTAAATAGAGTTCTCTGCAGGTGGCCATGCATTTAGCAAAGAACATGAAGCCTTGGTCAACAACCTCTTGGTGAAAGTACACTCATTTGATCTTTTGACATTTTTTCCATTGCCAAACTTACTGCTTTTTTACTATTGAGCAAAGGTGCTCTTTTGTATGATCTGAAGAAAAAACATGTACTGTTGTGTTCCTGTGTTATAATATTATGTTCGTCTGCAAGAAATAATATATCGATGTGTAACGTGCTCGAGATTGTAATTAATTTTGATATATGCCTTATAGTAAGATAACAAAATTTAAATTAGTTATTGTTTAATATTAGATATATATACATGATTCTATATTTTCTTATTTATAGGAAGTTGTTTAGTGAGTATGGAACACGAAGCATTGCATATAATACATGATTCTATATTTTCTTATTTGTAGGAAGTTGTTTAATGAGTATGGAACACGAAGCATTGCATGTTGAACATGCTCTCACTGAAGGTGGTATTATTTGAATCTTTGTTATTACATAGAACATCATGTAGCACTTTCTTAATCACTAATATCTTCTTATCTTACAGTAAAATTATCACATTTTCAACAAACATGATAGATATTGAAGAGTTTGTTTATCGCTTCCCTTTATCCATTAGCAATTGAAGTTTACAAATGTAAGAAACCTTAAAATATTGCACATGCCTTTATGTTCTTTTATCTGTAGGAAGTCGTACGGTGTACATGAACATAAAGTGTTGTCTGTTGAGCATGCTCTCACAAAAGGTTGTATCACTTGTTGATACTATGTTATTATATATGTCACTTTGAAGGAGTTTTCTAATCAGGATTATGCTTTTACGTAGTGTTTTCTGCAGGAGACCATGAATTTAGCAAAGAACATGAAGCCTTGATGATCCAACAACCTCTCGATCAAGGTATACTCGTTTGACCTTTTACTATTTTTGCCATTACCAAATTTTCAGTAATTTCATACTTGAATAAAGATGTTATTTTGTATGATCTAAGGAAAAAAACGTGTTATTTTTGTGCTCCCATGTTTTAATATTATGTTGGTATGCAAGAAATAATATAACGAAGTGCAACGTGGTAAAGATTCTAAATACTTTTGATATCTGCCTCACAGTAAGATAACAAAAATTATAGTACTTATTCTTTTAACTTAGATATAATACATGACTCTATATTTTAGTATTTATAGAAAGTTGTGCAATGAGGTTGGAACATGAAGCATTGCATGTTGAACCTTGCTCTCACTGAAGGTGATTTTATTTGAATATATGTTATTACATAAGCCGCTATGCAGCAGCTTTTGAATCAATGTCTTCTTATCTTATAATAAAATTATCACATTTTTGACAAACATGTCAGATATTGAAGAGTATTTTTACTGCTTCCCTTTTTGCATTCGCAACAGAAGTTTACAAATCTAAGAAACCTTAAAATATCGTGCATCCCTTTATGTTTTCTTATTTATAGAAAGTTATTGAAGCATATATGTGAATATTTGATTGAGAAATTGGGTATTCACAATCTATTCAAATTATTTATTAAGACACTCATATGTGTGCGTGTACGTGTGCATGTGTGTGTGTTCATGCGCGTGCACATGTTCCTAGCACATTCTCAACATAACAAACGGTAAAATCACATTTCGATCATGCTTAAATTGTTATACTGAGATGCTTATATTTTGTTTCTTCATTCGATAGATTAAGATAACAACTTATCCAATTCAGATTCAATCTCATTAAATTCACTTTAGTATTCCTTTTTACCAAGGTCATCTCACTATGAATAGTTCTAATTTTGCTTATCTTTTGTTGAATATATCTACTGATTGCAATTTTAAAAATTAGATCCTCCTGTGACCAAAGATATGTTGCACTATTTAAGAAAATGTATGCACGAGTAGTGTGTGCATAATTTGAAAGATATGTTGCACTGTTTAAGAAAAATATAAATATGTAATATTTTTTATACAAGTAATATGCACCAGAACACATTTATTACTTTCTATAATAAGAAGGAGGTGGCATTCATGGTAATCTTGAGACACACTCATCATAAAATGATATTTCCTATTGTATAACTTATTGTGCTACAACATATTTGTCGACTATTCTTAACTATTTTAGATTTGTTTGTATTACAATATGTTTATTGACTTCTCTCAGTTGTTTAAGAATTCCGCAGCTTTCCTTCTTTCAAGTCACTTTCAAAAGTTGTCGCATTTTTTATATCAAGCATAGCTAACCAAATAAACTCCTTTCCATTCACTATCATATTAAACGTAGACTAAATACAGTTACTGATGCAATGTACGGGTTTCTCACTAGTATTTAGTTACTGCATGTCAAACAGGGAGAAATGATAAATCACAACTGCTAAAACCATCACAACCCCATATTTCTCTTGAGTTGTTACCCCTCCTTAATCAAATGTTCACCAATGCATATAACTTGTATGGATTATTCTTCATCATACTTAAACAATAAATTTAAATAGTTTAAAATTAAAACTAAAACACAACTAATAACCTTAAAAATTAAATATAATTAAAACCCATAAAAATACAAATAAGGAAAATAAGAAAGTTTTAAAATTTATTATTATTAATTAGTAATAATTAACAATAATTACCTACCATATGTTTCACTCCCAATGTTCGACTCTCTAGATGCTTACACCTGTATACATTTCTGTAGAGTATATTAAATTTTGACTCGCACATATTTGATTGATTTATCTAATTATGAGTTACTTTTTATTTTTTTGAGATTTGGACAACACGTCGATTACTATTCCAACCTTGTTAGGAACACTAGATTGACTCTCGAGCAAAGAAGGCCTTATCAATATCGTTATCATTTCGGTCCACCCGGAAATGGATATATCGGGATATATCGTCGATATATCGATGATGTCGGTGGAAATATCAGAAATGATCCAAAAAAGTTATTTTTATCATTTTTTCAGAAATTACGATCATCTAAGATATTAAAGCAACAAATAACCTACAAATACACACTTATGCCACACATATCAGTCATTTATAGCCCATATATCGCACATATTGATCATCATATCGAACATATCGATGTTAATGTTTATTCAGGACCTTTAGATATTGGAAATGGATTTCATCCAAGTTCTTATAACATCAAATATACATTAGATGACATATATAAATCATTTGAGAAGACTATGATCCTTATAAACAAAATATATATAAACCAATGTGTGTTTTAATACTGGGTGTAGCTAGATATATGTGTTTTAATACTGGGTGTAGCTAGATAAGTAGTTGAATCAATCTTGCAGGAATAATAGCATTGATATATAGAGATATCGGTGAAATATCGATCGATATCCAACATTTTTTTCTACTAAATCCAGTCATTTTTTACCGATATGAGCCGATATGACGATATATCGTCGATATCCCTGTAAAAGGAAATACTGGATAATATCGAAACCCCTGCCTTGTCGAAACCAATATATTGGCGATATATCGCTAATATATCGTCGATACGGCCTTCCATGCTCTCGAGTAATCACATATTTACCCCCTTCGTTTCCCATTTCTTGAAACTATAGTAATCTTAACCCCTCCAGCCCTCCCCACACATTCCCCCACTGGCCAACACCCACTGGTGTCGTGGCTCCTCTCCTCTTCACAGCCTCCCCTGCAAAGCTCACTGTTATGCCTCTCTACATGGTTCTGTTACCTCTGCCTCTCTTCTGCCAACAGTAGCAACTTTTCCATGCCACTACATTAGGAGGACAACACCCTTGCACTGCACCTCTAGAATCCAAGTCTCGAAGCGACGAAGCCCCTCCATCTCGTGCCGCACTTGATTCTGAACCCACTGTCACTAGAAAGATGGTAACTGTTCTCGATCTCATCCTATTCATTTTCTCATAAATGTTTATATGAGCAGTTTAGGGTGTTGAATGTTGGTTGATGTTATAAGATCTGATTTTTTTAATGTTTCATGTATTGGATATTGAATTCTAAGAATGTAATGTATACATATAGATGTCATCGGATTCAAAACAAGATCAACCGTGTAATGCCAATTCGGATGGGAATGATTTCCCAATTGTGATCAAGAAGGGAATGATAACCAGCCTACAAAAAATGATGAAGACAATATAAGTATTGGGTGTGGAAGCATCTCACTGGAATCAATGTCGTAGATGGAAAAAAGGTATGCAAGTACTACTATTGTAAGGCACAATTAACATGCGGCACTAAGGGTGAGACTAGTCACATTGACCATCACTTGAACCTTGTATGCATATATTACAAAAAAAAGAGTCGAAGTACCAGAATATATTAAAATTTGCAACTTCTGAGAATGGTAGCACATTCACAACTTGGAAGTTTGAACACAAGAGAAGTAGGGATAACCTTACAAAATGGATCATTCCTAGCGTGTTGCCTTTCAATGTTGTAGAAAATTAGAGGTTCTAGATTTGTTCTGAATACCTCCAATCCAAGTTCAAGGTTCTTTCAAGATTCATCGTTAAGCATAATTGCTTGAAATTGTATGAGATTGAAAAACAGAAACTAAGAGAGCTTCTTAAAATTGAGAGTGTTTGCATCACCACAAACATGTGGACATCGACCCAAAACTTAGGGTACATGTTTGTTACCACCCATTTCGATGACAGTTGTTGGAAGATGCATAAGAAAATCATTTGCCTCTGTGAACTATATGCACGTCATACATGAGATAACATAACAGAGATGAGAGTCAGTTGAGTGAATGGAATGTTGAAAGTTTGTGTACTATAATAGTTGGCAATGCCTCCACAAATGATGTTGTTATACATAAGCTTGCATATCACTTTTTTACGAAAGATTTCTAATTGCTAGATGACACTTTCTTTCATGTAAGGTGTTGGGCACATATCCTCAATCTTGTTGTGCATGATGGATTGCTTGCGATGAACGACATCACCACCAAAATACACGGTCTTGTGAAATATGTAAAGTATTCCACAAGAAGATTTCAAAGCTTCAAAGATATCGTTCATAAAGAGAGTATTCCAGTAACAAAGGGATTGAGATTGGATGTGAGCTTAAGGGGGAATTCCACCTATCTTATGCTTGTTAGAAAGTTTTCAACGATCAAGAGTTCATATTTCAAATTGACAGATGCATCGTCTGCACGTGAATGTTAGAAGGCTGAGATGGTTCGTGGGATCTTGGAAAGTTTATGTTGCCACGAAGGTTTTCTCTGGTCAGAAAAATTCTACTGCTAACCTATTTTTTTCTTTGATATATGAAATTCAAAGAGACTTGCAAACTCTTATTAATCAGGATGACTCTTCCATTAGAAGTAGGAGCATGAAGATGTTTTCTAGATTTGATAAGTATTAACAGGACAAGAATTCCATGATGCCTATGGCAACTGCAATTGTCTTGGATCCACGGTATGAATTTGAATTCTTGAGATTCTCATATTTAGAACTTTTTCTTGAGGTGGAAACTATTAAGCTTGTTGAACGAGTAAGAGACATATTTCATAGGCTCTATGATGAATACTCCACTAAGTATGCATCATTTAGGTGGAGAGTCTTCTACAGCATGTGGAGTTGAGAAAGAATCTACATTAACATCAAAGAAAAAAGACGATATGAGAAGCAAATTTGTTAATAAGAAAAGAGAGATGGGTTCTCTCGAGGCAAGAAAATCAGATATTGATATATATCTCAAAGATTGTTCAACATATACAATGGAAGATGACAAATTCGATATCTTGTAGTGGTTGGATTTTAACTCAAGCAAGTATCACATTTTGTCATTCATGGCTCGTGATATTGTAGCCATTCTAGTTTCCACTGTAGCTTCGGAGAGTGTATTCATCACAGACGGTAGCGTTTTAGATCCCTACCGAAGTAGGCTCGATTCGAAAATGGTTGAAGCACTAGTTTGTGCAGGAGATTATATTCATGAAGGCGACTGGTCAGATTCGGATTTGGATGAACAAGAGGAATGGGAACGAGTAAAAGAAGACTTACTACAACTAGGTTAGCTGAGTTACTATCTTTGGTAAATTAGATTTTCTTCTTAAATTGTATTGAATTTAAACTTATTTATATATCCAAAGGCCTCTCAAGCATGACCACCATTTCAAAACCACATCTTGCAAGGAGATATGCCATATGTCCTAGGTAAGTAGCTTAAAAACGCAATAATCGATACAACAAAATACAATTGATTTTAAGATGTTTTTAAAATTTTTATTTCTACTGCAGAACTTTACATGCTAGTTGGATGTTGCCTAAATGCAAGATCTTCCTTTTAATTCTTATTTTAAAGATATTTTGACTTTTTGAAAGTGATATTTAGTTCTAGTGTATTTAGGATGTTGAACTACTTGGCTTGGTTAATACTGAACTTCTGTTGATTTTGATGTTCATCCATTTAGCTTATGTAATATTGAAATGTGTCACATTTATTTTATATTGCCCACCATGCAATTAATTTTAATTTTCGGTATTGTCATTAGTCTTTATACATGCAAGATATTGTTTATATCTTTAGTTGCATGGTGCTATAGAAGAAGACTAATGCATTATTAATGTGATTGAATTAAGAATTTGTTGTTGAAATATATTACATATTCTACATCTTCAAGATTCTACTAATGATGCTTCATGCATGCTACAGCCATGTCAGATCCTTAGAAGTTGGTCTGTCCTGATGACTAAATTTTTTGGCTTTCCATCATTTTAAACTAATGGAAGATGAATAAAAGAATGTTGGTATAAATGTTCATTTACTGAGATAGTTCGGATAATGCTATAGAGATTAATTTTCACATATAAATACATGTATCTCCTTATTTTTAGTGAGAACATTTGATTTGTTATTATGGGATACATGATACTTTTTCTGCACTAACTATCCTACTCATCGATGATTTGACAAGGATCATCTTATGGTGAAATAAGTGAAACAACTAATAAACCATAATCAGAGAATGATGAAACGACTCTCAAGGAGATATATTTAATTTCATATTCTAATTACCCAATTATTGGTTCTAAGAATTTTCAGGTACAACATTTGCTAATCACATTTGATATGCTATTATATTTATATTGTCTTAGTATGGATCTACTCTTCACATTTGATTCCTCTTTTTCTTTCTCTATTGTTTTCGTTATTGTTAAGTTTTGTCAAACAGTAGAATTTGCCCACTCTTTAAAAGACAACATTATATAAATTTGGCCTAAACACATAGAAAAAAGTAGTATAATCTTGATATATGCATATTTATATGGATCGGCCTCGCCCAAGCCCATCTCATGAAAATTAGGTCACGGTTGGGCTTGGGCCATCAAAAAAAACATGGGTCCAAGGCCCTAAATTTTAAATAGGTATGGACATGAGCCTTTCAAGGTCCGGCCAGTGGTGGGGTTTACTACTTGACAACTTCGACCTAAGAATTTTGGGTGGCTGTCAACGGGTCCAATTGGTCCCATACCAACAAGCTATCAGGGCTAATTTTCCTCTGTTAATGATCATGTACCCTTAGCTCAGTACGTTACCAACGGTATCAGAGCTCATTTCCTTCTGATAGTAGAAAGAGCTACCCGACAGGTGGGACCACCCATGCAAAAAGAGATGAAGAAAAGAATACTCGAAGCGTGCAACTGCCACTGTCACTAGGAATAAGTGATGAGCCATGCCAAAATGAGGACGTTGCGAATATATCCCCTAAATATAGTCTCACATCTAAAGCTCATGAAGTGTGGGTTTGGGTTATAAGTGATGTGGATTACTACTTGACAACTGGAGCTTAAGCATTTTGGGTTGTGGTCAAGGGCTCTAGTTGTACCCAAGCCTGATAGGTTGTCTAGCAATAACCCTAATAACAGTCTGGGACCTAAGCTCTGGAAGTTACATAATTTGTTAAATATTATCCCCTTACTTTGACCAATGTATATTCAAGCTTCAAACCTTGAATTAAATTTTATTTTAAGATGATTAGGCGCGATGTATATGCGTCATATGTGCTGTATTCATCATAAAGTGGATATAGACAGGCAAATATGGTGTGACCAAATTTCGAAAAATATGGTGATCATATTACAGTTAGACTGGTTAGCTCTTTGATATATGATTGTATTAGTGCGACGAATAATTCTAAGTTTGTCATTTCGTGTTGTCTGCAGTTGTGTCTGTGTTTGAGATGTGACCATTGTAATAATAAACGGATATGGTAGAGAAAAAACTCATGTATTTATTACTTTTATCTCGAACTATGGAATAACACTGCAAGATTAGCGAGCAGCTCCTCTGCTGTGGGGGATTACTCACAGCAGGGTTGTTGTGCTCTTCATTAACCTCAATTGCCTCTTATCACATGCCAATTTCTTTATCCTCCTCGTAGCATCATTCACAAGGTGGATGCCATTCATGTTAACTGTATTTGAAATGGTACCATGACTAAAATAAAACTCATTTTAACGATGAAGCTCCTTAACTTGCCCTAAGAATAATGATGGCTCTTAGCAAAAATATTTTGAAGATCGTTAATATAATACAATTGTTGGAGCTTAGAGTTTGTGGATTGATTTAATCCATATTAACTATTTTGATAATAAACCCTCTGTATGTACTAGCCAATTAATATTTATTCTACTTTTCTGTCAATTAAGGTAATAAATAATTAACCTCCTTTTGCCACTCTCAATAATCTCAAACAAATAGGTTTTCACTTGGCCAGTAGATATTCTATATATGGCAGTATGAGGACTCTGGAACACTTCCTTACTTCCTGTCGCTTTTTAAATTTTTTTATCTCTGAATATCTCAAATACTATGTGACAATGATGGCTTCCATTGAAAGTGTCCACTCTCCCTATCCCCTTGATAATTCAAAATTACTAGCTTTTGGTTTCTTCTGAAAGGAAAGATGCAAAAGAATCTGTTTCAATAAATTCAGAAGACCATCAATTTTACTGTATGATAGTCATTAAGTTCTTTACCCATATTGGAAGAATATTCTGCTCTTCCATTTTGTCGAAGCTCTTTCCTTAATTGATTGCTTGCCATCCTAGTAGTTTAGCATTAAGATCATTACTAATTAAGAGTAAAGCATGATGATACTACCCTGACTGTTGCAGCCACATATATAATGCTTGATTGGTTTGCCACCACTGAACATTTCGCTTTCCTTATCGTGCAATTCTCGATTCGACGACAAGTTTGCGGGTCGAAGAACTGAGTGATCGATTCCTCGTCTTTCCCAACAAGGCTAGTATACCAAAATTCATGTATGAATTAAGCAGCGCATTGGTGATGGGTCTCCAACGTAAAAGCGGACTCCAAACGGGAACTGAATCCATCCTTGACCACTGGCCTAATGATTTCCTTATAGCCGATCAGATCTTGTTCAACGATGATCGTGTTGCGTTTGTCGACACGATACCTCGAGATCCGATCCACGGTGGATCGTGAACTGCACCTGATCTTATAGGTCCACACCCAACAATCTTACGAAGGAAGAGCAGTCCCGTTTCACTAGGTAAGTTGGGATTGGCGATCGCAGCCCGTGCAAGGCGGAGCACAATGAAGAGACAAAACAAAGGGAGCCAGAGAGCATCCAATGTAGAGCGTGGGGTAGTAGGCCCATCCCCGAACATGTATCTCCTCCCCTTTAAATCTTTCAGCGTTATTTTTCGATCTGAGATTACAGCTTTGTCGTTGTCGTGGTGCTGATGATGATGGTGACCTTGCTTCCCCTCACACGCGCATTGAAGGGCCACCACCGTCTGATGGGAAGGATAGAAGGAGAGGGAGAATGGAAGTTGCATTGGTCGAGATATGTATGTGGGATCTCATTGCTCCTTTCTCCTCCTCCTTTGGTTTGGGTAAGTTATGGAAATAAGTGGAAGTTCAGGTTGGACAGCTCGGCATCCAGCACATGGTTCTTTGCAGGAGCTCTAACTTCGATAAAGTAATAGGAAGAAGATGTTAAATGGGGGGTTTACAACTTTGGGTTGAGTGTGACTTATCATCTTAGGTTGGTTAGGTCGGATATCCAATAGAAGGTGTTACGAGTACATGGGATATTAATACGTCATGGATCGGAATCTACGAAATGGCATGCATTTAGATTCTCCTTGTGGGAAGACGCATGTACTTGCAGATTTCAGTTATAGAGGTCAGACTTTTTTTTTGGAGGAGTTGTATGTTTTGAGTGACAACTTTGTTGTGTGAGGGGATTGTTGGGATAAGAGTGGGTATCATCTTCTCTCAGATATTGATTGTTGGGGATATGAATCAACTGATACAGATGTGGATGTGTAATCGCCTACAACCACGGAAGCATATGAAGAAAAAAGAACTAGATATAATGATGATCGGTCATCTCTCGTGACCACCAAGAAGAAAGACTCTTATAAATTAGAACGATTAGAACTCTCTCTGTTCTCCCACTCTCTCACCTCTTCTCTTCCTCTCTTTTTCTTTTGTGGTATTCCCTCTTGTTATTGTGTACAATCAATGCCTCCATCCCCTTTATATATAGCTCAATTACAATCCCATAGTCCTACTCTCATTAAGAATATAAATAGAATACAACTCAACTACTATTAGGATTAGGAGTCCCATTAATATGACCCTAATCCTAACAATCTCCCGTTTGAGTTGAATTCCATCACGATCTCTTCATCATCTTGAGTCTGCATTTGGTCATTCTCGTCATCTGCAAGTCTCATTAGCAGGAATTCATCACATCCGGGTGATGCACCAGTCACTGGGCGCCTTCGACATGCCCCCTCTTAGGCACACTCGCACAACTCAACATTGTACCTCTTAATGCGGCACCACAAATCTCTTGTGACTAGAGATTGTGCAGGCATCCTCTGGTAAAGCGAATCACATCCGCTTCTCCTTGTTGCACACTTCTACAACAGATATGCCCATAACATGATGCTCTCTCATCGTACTGCTCATCTTGAGAATAACTAGATCTCCATCACTTGTCACAACCCCTTCCTCGAGCTTATACACATTGTTTGGCATCCTCGTCCTACGCATCACCATACGTGCTCCCCTGTTTGCTTTGAGAAGCTCCCCCTTCAATGGTTACTCGATGTCTTCATGACTCACTTCTGACTTTACATCCATCATCGTTTATGACTTGCATCTCATTGCTGACTTCTCCATCCATTATTTTATCACTTAGGATAAGTAAAGGAAATTGAGAACTAGGTAAATTATTTGAACAACATTCAAAAACTGAATATTTTTTTTAAAAAAAAAGAATTGTTAACCCCACTTGAGCCTAAAAAGAAATGTAACGGAATCATTGATTTGGGAAGAGCAACTACCTCATTGGACGCATGTACTCTCCTGACCGAGTGAGGCATGCACACTTAAGGGTTAGAGCCCCAAGCCTTGGACGTGTGCCCTAAGCATGTGGACTCACTTTCGAGTCATGTTATTGATGCAAGCACTTGCCTCAGACTTTAATTAAGTGGTCTTGTGTTAAAATTGGTGTGCACCACCACTCGGACACGAACCATTCTAGGAGACTTCACATGAGTGTCTGATAAGAATAATTATTTGAATCGCCTAACTCTAAAATCGAAAAGATAAGAGACCGAACTCTGACGGCCGTCACTGTGTAAGTAGGTGAATTGAAAGTTTGCTTTGTGTTTGATTGTGTGTGGATCCTTTGTATTTTACCTTTTCTTGAGTCGAGCAGTCTTCGATTTTTTAAGGTATCTCTTCTTTTCTTTCATTTTTTGTGCCATGATGATGGATCAGCCGGATTTTGTGGTTTCCTTCTCTTTTGACCCACGTCATCCCCATTCATCATGTACGGTTTAAGATGACTTTCTTCGAACTTTTTATGAGGTTTTCAAAATGTTTTGCAAATTGAGTATTTATTCAATTCTATTATTAAGATTTGGAAAGATATCCAATAACCATAAAATGCAAAAGAAGATGTAGGATTCGGATGCAATGAACATGCCTAATATCATTTAATCGTGGGAACCACATCTTACTTTAATAGAATGGAATATTAGTGCTGCTAAATTATCACAACCCATAGATAGCATTCGATCTGAATATCACGTGGGATGATCATTGACTTTTCTCCGTAATTTAATTTATAATTTCCCTTTTTTAACTTCCATTTCTCCAATAGACTTATCTTTGGACCAGAGATTAAATTTCGACTTTTCTTTTGTTACGTCCACAAGAAGCATGTGAGAAAAATAAAAAGGAAATGAGCTCATTCTTCCTCTCTCATTTTTATAGCATGTTGCTTATTGTATCATCAACATAAAAAAAGTAAAAGTATTGCATAATTAGAACAAGACTGTGACTTCTCTTTCTTTTCTTGCAAAATCCAGAATGAATAGATTGACTGCGACTCCTCTCTATATGGTGTGTACATCAATGTTAGATGGATCTGGTACATATGACTTATTCATTGTCAAGATTGGTTAAATTTTAAATTTATTTTAAAAATAGTCTATCTTGACATTACACCAAAATGGGTCTACAGTCATGTTTTCTATTAAAAAATCTATCACTATATCGTTTGTTGTTAATTTTATAACGACGATTTATTCATTACAAGATTATTTTATATACTTGAAATTAATGATGAATATATAATTTGTTGTTATCTCATAATAACACTCTATTAGTTATTTTTTTAAGAAGACATAGCCAATCATTGCTAATTTTTTACTTCAAAAGCGACAAGTAGTTAAAATTTTGGGATATGACAATAGATAACATTGTTATATGGAACGCCGCTAATGATATATTAATGAATATGATATTTGTTTCAATTTTCAATTATAAAAGATAAATGTACAACGAATAATATAATTATTATATATTCAACAATGGACGGTAGAGCTAATGAGGTTTTATTAAAAAAATCACTACAAACTCATTTTATTGTAGTGCAATTACTTAAGATAAATGGGATATAGGTATCAGAGCAAGATAAAATTTAATATGTAAATAGATTACAATGTCAATCTTATACTTCGTATCAATTTTTTATATCAAAATCAAAGATGATCATTAGATATAAATCATATAAAAAGCTATTACAGAGAGATTGATGAGAGACATGCAACAAGCTGCGCCGACAATCCCTTTTGTATTATTAAAATTTCGATATGATTTTGGAAAAGATCTAGAGAGACAGAGAGGGGACACTAGTTTCTGCTTATTGTAGTCAAGATATAGCATAGGATTTGATCCGTACAACATGAGATTTATGTAAAAATCCAACAAATAAGTCCCGATCCAAGTATTGTAGTGTTGACAATAATCAATTCGATCTTAGTTAAGAACACAACGCTTTGTTCAAAATATATGATATTCTGATGAGAGTAAAAAGTGACCAATTGTTCTACATGAATAGTTGTGTCATCAGATCGGAGTATCATTTTCTTTTCAACCCATCTAGGTAGGAATTGGAGCAAATGATGAAGATTAATGGAAATATATCTACCTTCTATAGAGGGTTTGAAGCCATCAATGATAAAAAAAATAATGTGGCCATGGATACATAACCATGATTTAGGCAAATCCATCGTTGTAGCTAAACCCTGGGTATATAAAATACGATACACGAATTTGTCAAAGCGAGTAATGAACATGTGTTTTGTCAATTTAATACACGAAAATTGAGCTAATTACCTTAACAAACACCCACAATTACATCATAACATTGCATTCTAGTAAATACATGCATATAAATAAGACGCACAAATTAACATTCAAAACACCTAAAAATGCAAAAAGAAGAAATCCAAAATGAAGAGACAAGAGGACATGACATATACATAAATACGCGTGCACACTAGCTAAGAAGATCGGAGTTAATAGGCATGCAAAGTCTTTTAGTGATCCTCACTCAAAGATAGATGCTCTAGGAACTACTAGAAAATAAGTTATTTACGAGTACATAAGTTTGTCTACAGATGGTGCAAAGTGGTTGTATGAATTAGTGCCACCACTTTTGCATCATTAGCAGTCTCAATGTGGTATACATTTACTTGTACACAAAATAAGATATTCATGGTCACATTGTTGCGTCCGGTTGCCTCTTAGGTTATGCGATTACAATCTAGTCACATTTGTAGTTGAATTCTCTCATAAATTGTAATACCACAAACATAGTCTCACATCTAGTATTCATAAAGTATGATAGTAGGTTATATGGAGCATAGATTACAATTGGCCAAAATGGGTTTAAGCATCTTGAGTTGTGGTCAAGGGATTAAGTTAAGTTACATGGACTCATATTCTTTAATAATGGCTCAGGTCTAGGATCGGAATTTTATAGATGATATCAGAGTCAAGCATCCTCTAATACTAGAAAAGTCTCAAAGAAGTAGAGTTGCCTCTACCAAAAATATTAAGAGGAAAGGGCCGGATCAAGAGCACACAATCGCTATTAGTAGTGAGAATAAGTGATGGGTCATATGGCAATGATTAAATTACACATATAAGTGGGAGAGATATATCACTCCAAACATAGTCGCACATCTAGTAATCACAAAGTGTGATAGTGGGTTATAAGTAGCAGGGACTGTAGTTAAACAACTTGGTCTTAAGTATTTTGTGTTATGATAAAGGAGTAAAATTGACCCAAGCCAATAAGTTGTACGGGAGGGAAATCCTTGATAATATCTTGGGTGTAGGCTCAGAACATTACAAAAGTCATGTAATCACCAAAATAATGGGTTACTTAGCCCATGCTTTTGCTCATGCATGTCTTGAATCTCGTGGTTATGCTAATGACATTTAATAGTGCTAATCATGATTAATTATTCTTAGTTGTGATTAACATCCACTAATTCATTATTAATATTCCACAATAGTGATTGATAATCTTAAATATCATTGGTACACTAATCACAATTAGTAATGCTTATTACAGTGATCAAGAGTTAATGACAGCTTAACTGACGTCGACCTTTAGTACTTCCAAAATTCAAAAAAAATCATAACGGCATGGTTGAAATGAAACGAGTTCCATTGGATCAATCTTGTTGAGAAAGATCCAAAGACAATATGTAAGTATAGATCTGAGAGAGCTAATTTTAGGACTCTACATAAAATTCCGTGGACACCAATCTTCCCCGATTATAGAAGAGAGCCCTAGCTCCTCCGCTTATCTCCTCCTCTTCAATAGCCCTTGCTTATCTCCTTATCATCTTTCAACCTTACTCATCTCCTCCTACTATGTCACCGCTCCTCACTTTTTCCTCCTCATATGTCGTCCATGTACTTACCGCCAGCCCGTCCTCTATTTCTTCCTCCTCCGACACCTCCGGCCACCTCCACATCGGTATACCCCTTACACTACTTCCACAAACCCTTCTCCTCCTGTATCGTCCCCTCGACCATCTGACCACCTCCATTTTGCATTGTCCTCTTTCTCATGTATCCTTCTACTCTTGCAACCACCTCCATCTCCAAGCTATCATCGCCATCGTCTGACCCACCTTTTTAGTCCTCAATCTCCACCCTTACTCCTCGTCCTCTCTTTGCAACTTCCTATGTCGCCTCATATTCCTCCCTCCTCAACCACCTCCTCTTATATGATTCCCGTGATGTTGTTGTAGCTACCTCCCTCCTCACATCATCCTACATCGATGCAAGGAACAAATGTATATTTTTTTGTTCATATATAACTTTAAATAAGTAGAGTTGTTAAATGTTGATATTGGTAAATGTAGTTAATGATAAAGGTTAGATGCGATTATTTTATCCATTGTCTAGTTGTTAATTTATACGGTTTGTGTCATTTAATTTAAAAATTATCTGTTGTAATATTTAGATATGAAAATTAGAATTATTTCTATTATCAATAATGTTGGAATTAGATTGATATGGTTTCTGTGATGCACATTAGGGTATTGCATGAATACAACATAAATATCTTTCAAAGACGTGCATCCCTCCACACCGAGGAAGAATGTGGTTCTTCACACTTGTTAAATGTGCAATACATTTGGAGACGTGATTACTCTCTTATATATTTTTTTTACTTTTTCGACAACTAATGGGATCCTAGCTTTTACAGGCTAGGAAATGCCCCTTAGGGTAACTTGCGACTTTTCATGTGTGGAAATATTGAGTGTGGTAGAATGTGTGAGGATAATATATTGAATTGGCATATATCAAAATTAAAGTTTGCTGATGTGTTATGTTTGAGTGGTGTCGCTCACTCATCCAGTGCCACATCTTATAAAATTTACAAAAAAAATTTAAACAACAAATCAAAAAAACAAAAACAAAACCAAAATACATAAAATTTGTAATCATATATCATATATGATATATTGTTGATTCTATTGTATTATTTATTGCAATAGTATTCTTCACTTTGGATTTCCTTGCGATGTTAAAAACTAGCGTGCATTATTTACATATTGTGCATTCTTTAGCATTCTTTCGCATTCATGATAATGTATAGTTAAAAAACACATATTATGGGACATGTCCTATTAAATAAGATGAGGTGGGAATGTGATACCCCAAATAGCTTACATTTAGGACAACATCTCACATTTTGGTATATTTTTCTATTACCATTTTGCTATTTTCTAAAAATCAAAAACTTCAAAAACACTAACTTTTTATATAAATTAGTTGTTGTCCAAAAATCAAAGAGTGTGTATTTCCAGCAGTACATAAACCCTACAAAAATCTTTCCAAAATTCCTTACATTATGCCGCAAAATCCAAAAACATCGAAAGTTTTGCATATTTTTTATATAAAAAAATAGAACAAAATGCCCAAACAAAAGTTTGTGTTTCTTCACCCATGTACTGTTTAAAAAGACAATTGGATTTTTTATTTTCATGTCCTTTTTTATTCTCTACTTTCTTTACTCTAGGTATTTACTTGTATTATTTTCTGTATGATTCTATATTTTATAGAATCATCTAAATATATGACCACTCCCTTTTCACCACTCTGCTTGTATGTGAAACTAGAAGCCAATTTACGTGAGATCCTCCACTCGCCTCTCTACACTATAATAAAACTGGTATATGTTAATGAATAATTTGAATATTCCTTGTCGTATCTTCCAATATTAAATTTATAAAATCAAATGTTATTCATTGCAAAATACTCTTTTGTTCTTGTAATGTACATTGAACTTAATATTCACTGTTAAAGGTTAATATAATTAATGACAACTATCCATTGACTTGTTTGATGAGATGTGTACTAATCATTGTCAATTTAGCAACAATAACAAGAAAAGTTAATAGACAACTATTATTATATAATCCATTGCTAATAATATATCAACGAATAAATTTAAAACTATAGCAATGAAAATATTCAGTGTTACAAATTAACTATGATAATGATACTAACGTCTTTATTACCATAGATCACTTTTGTTGCAGTGCTACCTCGCAAAATATAAATGTTAGCGTATGCTAATCTCATAAAAATCACCAAAAAATGCATTCTTTTTCCATAACAAAATTGACCTAAAACAATGAATAATTCAATATTCACTGGCATGTATAGCATAGTTATGTATATAACAAAGATTCTTTAAACTTGCAACGAATATTGTATTCGTTGCTACATTTTTCATAATGAATCATATAACAATGATTATTCGTTAACTTTTTTCTTATAATTTTTGTTAAAATTAACAAAGACTGCTTTCAAATTTTAACGAACATGTCAATGAAAAAATCGTTCTTATATGAAACTTTAGCAATGAATGCATAATTCCTTGTTAATTACGAGAATAAAAAATAACTTTTCAATGAATAATCTGTGTCGTTATATTTTAACATCGAAAGATATGACAATATATATTAGAATTATTCATTATATTATGTCGATTTTGTCGTCGCAAGGTTTTTTAAATCATTTGCATTTCGTGTTAGTATGATACCACTACAAAAAATCATTGTAGCAACAAACACTAGAGACAGAAATTTGACTTGTGGCAATAGATTTGGACATTAACATCACCAACGCTCATTTTCAAAAGCTTGGTAGCTATAGCTTTATTTCAATTGACAATTTTTTGCTATAAATTTGCGGTAATAGATTATTCTAGTATAATGTGTAATGATAATTTTGGTGTGAATGTTGGATTACGAAATTTTTGTTAGCAAAAAGATATTTGGTTGCTGCAGAATTCCTTTGATGTCATTTAGTTGCCACAAAAGTACTGTGTTAAAGTGAATCTTGATTCACAATAAAAAAAATTTAGTAAAAAGTGGTTAATAATAGAAACAGTAAGTAACTTTTTCCTAATTAAATTGATCTCATGTATTAAATACTAGTGCTTACGCGTGCCCTGCACGGGTCGGACGAATTAATGTTGTACTGATCTTCTAAACATGAACGTGTTCCCACGTTTTCCTTGACAATGCATTTATGGGACTATTATGAATTTACATGTGGAATGGAAGTTGTGTGTGTACTCAATTTGTACAATCGAATGTTAGGGACCCATGCAAAAGCAACGTGTTAAACAACAAAGTTATCATCATTTGTATTGAAATTGTGATTTTAAAATTCCATAGTTTTCCATTAAACACTACCTCAACATTTGCATTTCTAACTAAACATCTATCTAAAATGCAACAATCCTTCAAATATCAATCAGACCATACACAATTACATGCTTATAGCCAGACATGAAAAAATCCTTCTGCTGTATAAAGATAAAGTAAGAATATTTTAGCATATATGCTTTCGGTAGCTTGGAAGAAGTCAAATAAAACATTATATGATATCCATAAACTTCATCAGATACTAATAACGATAACAGTAACACAATGAATTAGCCATTCATAGTTCTTTTGAGAACCTAACAGAGAAAATCGAAGTTTTAACTATACCCCAACATCATTGAAGGCAGCCCTCCAATTCCCTTCCTCATTAATGGGTACGACTCGATACAAAGTCGGAGTTCTAACAGTGCAATCATCATTAAAGCCCCTTCTCGAATTCCCTTCCCCATTTCAGGGATCGATCAAAGAAAGTTATTCTCCACACCCATCATAACTCAACGGGAATATGCAATGTCAGGCAGTAGATGTTGTATTCCCCATTGCCACTTTACAAAGTTGGGGTGTCTTCAGCATGTTGGAGATGTTTTCGTTGATTCCACCTCCCTCGCATGAATGCTCAGTAGTGAGGCTTCCACATGAGCCTAGCTGTCATCTGACGACTCCTCGTTGGCAACTTGATCGAGCGAGGAGGGGATGGGGTCGGAGAGGACATTTTGGGCAACGGAGAAGTACCTGAGGTGGCGGAGGGATGGGAGATCGATCGGAGAGAGATCCGGCTAGGTCGTTGCTGCCAATTAGGGTTAATGAAAGGAGAGAAGGACATAGGCAGAGAGAGATGGAGGGAAGAGCGTTGGCGGCAACAGCGGTGGATAGGGATGCAAACGGTCGGATACGGATACAGATATAGGTATTACCGTATCCTTATCTGTTTTTCAATACGAATACGGATGCGGATGCGGATATTGACGGATATTAAAACTATCTTACCATACTCTTAAAAAACAGATACGAATGTAAAATTGATACTGATCGTATACAAGTAATGTTATATGGTAAAAAAAGTATAGAATTATACTATATATGATTATAAAAAAATGTATGACTATATTTATATACAAAAACAGATATACGGATACAGATACGGATGTTTACGGATATCAAAACGATATCCATATCCGTATCCATTTGGTAAAAAAGAGTATAGAATTATAATATATATGATTATAAATAAATGTATGACTATATTTATATACAAAAACGGATATACGGATACAAATACAGATGTTTACGGATATCAAAACGATATCCATATCTGTATCCTTTTTAAACGGAATCCATATAGGATACGGTGACGGATCGGATACGGATATATCCGTAACCGTTTGCATCCTTAACGGTGGATCATACATAGGAGAAATGTCAGGGGTATTTTCGGTATGATGGCTGGAAATGGGGGATCAAAGGGCAAAACGGATACATAGGAGAAATGGCAGGAGCATTTTCGGTATGATGGCAGGAAATGGGGGATCAAAGGGCAAATTGGGAATTGAGGGGCCGAAAATTAATGGGGTCGACGCCCTTTAATATATATATATATATATATATATATATATATATAATGGATTCGTGGACACAGTTTGAGGTAGATTACATCTAGTTGAGATTAGAACTATCATTTCCTAAGTTGTAATTACTAGATTCCATTTTCTACTAGGAACGTCGCAGCCAAAACTTATTTTCTTATTATCAAATAATATAATTTTCAACTGCAAGTTCCATCCGAATTAATTAAACTTGAAAAGGTTCAAGCTAGTGTGTCTAAACTTCTAATTCCGTCAATGGATGGAGAATATGCTCGAGTCCGCTTGAGACTCGCTTCTTAGCTCTAAGTATTCTGATAAGTCAGCTTGCATTTCTTTAAGAAAATCATTTGAGAGTTTATGCGAGCAGGTCAGCTTTCTCTTTGACCCTCGCCTCCTTCTCTGTTCTTCTTAGTGCTCGGTCCTGCGGACTCAGTCAGGTTCTGAGAGGTTGGGGAAGTCTGCACCTCTAGCCTTCGCCTTCCGTCGATCCTCGACCTGAATCGCGATAGCTCGGATTCTGCTCCATCCGGAATCCCAAGTAGAGGTGGCAATGAAAGTTTGATAGGTTTTATTTAAACGCAGCATACGAGAGAGAGAGAGAGGAGTAATTTTCCTGACAAGGCATCTCCATCACCTAAATACCCTATCAAGATATCTGTTTTAATATTTCTCTGTCAGAGCATCGATCGACAAATGGTTCTTCGATCGACAAACCGTTTGATGATCAATACATAAAAATAATATATAATATTATTTCAAAAACTTTTTAATTTTATATTATTAAAAGTAATAAATAAAAATATTTGAAATTAAAAATCGGTAAATGATTTTGCAATATGCATTTCCAAATATATATATATATATATATATATATATATATATATTATTTTAATAAAACAAAATTCAAAAGTTTTCCGAAAAATCATTGATTGGCGAACAGTTTTCTAATCGACGAACCGTTCTCCCATCGATGTCCTGATTGGGAAATGTTGAAGTCAGATGTCCTGACATGGTATTTGGGTGATGAATATGCCTGTCAGGGAAATTAGTAGAGAGTGAGAGAGAGTCTGAGAATGAGACCTATTCTATAATCAAGTCCGTCCCTGAGGGTAGTTTCCGAGTGCAATGGTTCAGAACACATGAACTTTAGGGATCCAATTTTACATGCATTCAACATTTAGTTTAGAAAAAATAGTATATGTCTTAATGAGGCTTTGTAGAGTAAAAATTTTAATAAAACAACTCGTCAAAAAAATGAACTCTTGTGGAATCGAATTTCTGATGAAACAACTTGTGAAAAATAAGCCTTTATGGAATTGATTTTTCAATGAAACTACTAAAAAAATGAGGCCTTATAAAACGAATTTTCAATAAACATTCAAAGCGAAAAGTCCAAAATTTAATGAAATTATATAAAAGTAAATTGTTCATCAATTTTTTTTTATAAAAACCTGTTTTTTCTCTTGCCCATGATCCATAAAATATCAGGGACGGCCCTGGATATAACGTTAAGGGTGCGTTTGGTATGTTGGTTAAGGTGGGTTAAATTGGTAGATGATAACCCATTTTTGTGTTTTGGTGTTTGGATAGAGGGTTAAACTGGGGGTGTGTTTGTTGTGGGTTTGTTGTGATATGATTGTACTGAACTTTGGAAAAAAAAAGTAGTTATTGTGATGTGATTGTATTAAAGCTTGGAAAAGTGAGTAGAAGTAGAGTCGTTTATAAGTTGTATATGATATGATGGTATAATATATTATTTTTGATGGAATTGATGAAAGAGATTTGATTTATTTAATGTATTAAAAAGGAAAAAAATGGAACCCACATAAAAGAGAAAGAATTTGTTAAGGGGGTAAACACTCCAAAGGGGGGGTTTAACCCCCTACCGAACGGGGCCTAAATGTTACTTAGATATGTCCTCTGTTGTCAGTCAACAAATTTTCCGAAATGTTGTATATCTTCAAGCACCAGTTATTTGGCAGAAAAAAATGCAAGTGCAACTTAGCATTCCGCTATCTTTTAGTCTGGATTGTGTAGCTTTCCCTTACTTCTAATGGTCACACTGAACTTAAGGATATCACTACAAGAGGGAGAATATATATGTGTGTGCGTGTGTGTTGGGATAAATGTCCACATTGTTTGATAACTTGTCTTCTCTACTTAGCTACAAGAATTTGTCATATTGCCTCCCCGCAGAAGAAGCTCTAATAGGTCCTAATGGTTGTGGATGAAATTCTATATGTAAAGCAGTGTTGCTCGTCACCTAAACCCGTAGGCACCACTTGCATCCAGTTAGGACCCCATGCTACTGTCTCCTTCCTTTCATCTGTGTTATTAATAATGCGCCCATGGTCAATTATACATCAGCTACAGAGTTATGGGTCCCCGTTTTCTGCGTAGGATCTCATCAAGATCTATACTTGATGGTGGTTTGGAATCATTCAGATGCACCCACTTACTATATAAATGATTGCAGAATGCTTTGCCTGTCAAGTGGAAACCTAATCTACCTGTTTCTTTTCCTTGCACTTCCAATTATCACGAGTCTGTTCGCTGATTTAAGATGACGTTCAAGTCCCTTTCAAATAGGCCCAACCTCCCAAAATAATATTTCAGTATAACAGTATCACCGTGCAACTACATGATTAAGTAATTACTTATCCATCCTACAGTTTCAGTTTTTATCTTCTTTTTATGGACACCAGATGAGATGCGCAGTATGTTTATACCACCCAATGTTTGCAGAGATTTTTTTTGACCTCCTTGCATGGTTGTTTTGCTATCTCAAACAGAGATCTCCTTCAAAAACACAATTTTTGGATCCCTTTCCTTCGAATTTTAGGGTGGGCGTGGGGAGGGGGGGACCCACTTTATTTTCCGCTAATAATAATTATAATAAATCATGCACTATTGCTGAAGTGGGCTGTGCGAATTTGGGACAACAAGGAGGACTTGTGCAGTATACTCATTCGCAGTATCTACAGGGTCGATGTCCTCTCTATTGATGCTCTACGTAACATACGTTTTGAAACGGCTTTGTGGAAGGGTATTCACGCGACTCTCCAGGATCTTTCTCACCTCCTCCATCTGCGCTTAGGTGATGGTGGTAGTTTCATCTTCTGATATGATGATTGGATGAATGACAGACCTCTAACTTCTCGTTTCATATTATGTGTTGTTTAAAAAAAACTGCAGATATAGAAATGGGATGTGCAACTCCCAAGCCATGGGAAGGAGCAGGTCTTCTACCCATTTGTAGCATAGTTTGTTATGGTCTCTCTTTTTTTGCGATAGAAATTCCAAAAATCTAACCGCGTATATCAAATCTTTGATTAATGTTATGCATACCTACCAAATTTCGCTCAAATAAAATGTAATTTATCATTTAGTTTAATAGTCAACAGAAATGTTAACATTTGAGCAACCTGAATCATTTTGAAAAGGATTGAACCTTATCATTAAGATAACATAGTAAATTAATCATATTTGAGCAAAATTTTATGGGTACGTAGAACATTAAATCAAAGATTCAATCTACACGGTCAAATTTCCGCAATCGTTTTCTTGAAAAAAAGAGATCACAACAAACTCAGAGGATTGTAAAATAGATTACAACAGAGAATATACTATGGCAGTGGGATCTTCTGCATTGCATTGCAAAGGTGAAAGTCGTGTGATAAAGGAGGTGGATCGTTAGTGTGGTGTTGTCCCTGCTGTGATGGTATGCACACGGTTTTGCACAGTACGTGCCTACAAAAAGTGTAAAATCGTGCGAACCACTCGATTATGATCGACCGATGTATACAACTACTGCAGAATCTACCACATTTCGACCAACAGCAGACGATCCTTTCTATGTGATCAAATGATCTAACATGCATGACCCCGTTATATATCGGTCTACTAGGGGCAGTGTATCAGAGTCGTTCCATCGCACGATCGAACGGCGGGGGTCCCTGCAGCCTTCCTTGCAGTATACTGAAGCATAATGAAATTTTGGTCCGATCTACATTGATTTAACATTTTCAGTCTGTTCTAAATCCGGTTCCAAAATTCTGCAAAAATGTAGGAGGTGCCCAAAGAAGCAGAAGTTGCAACTATCTTTAGACTTAGATGTGATCTACAAGGAGCCCATCACGACTGACAGAGAAATTTTGTTCAATTTTTAACTGTGTTACTTGGATTATGACACCTATGCTCCATGCTACTGAACTACCTAATTAATTAAGTTCATGGACGTGTCATTATGTGATAGAGGAGGGCAGGGGTGAACCATCAGAGTAATGCAGAGAGAGAAAGAGAGGGGACAGTGGTGGAAGTAATTAAGGGACCATTAATCTGACGTAGATCCTCTCCAGTGGGCTGTAGGGTAGGCACTCTTTCATGGGACGAACCCCTCCTTCAGCAGCTGTGACTGTGTCTGCCCCTTTACACCACTCGCACTTGTATCATTCCTATTTTCTTTCCCTCCCCAACCCTAGACTTCTTCCCAGAATTTTACGATACTGAAAAATAATGGAGAAGTAACGATCTCCACCATGTATTTCTTGAATTATATAGCTTTTGCTCTGCTGGTGCTCCCGAGAAATTCTGGGTGGAGGTGCATGCATATATAAATGCATATGCTTTTGTTCATGTGTGGGTCTCCACCAAGAGAAACAGCATCATTCTTTAAAGAGCTTCCCTCATTCAATGACCGGAGAGCAAATAAAAAAGGTTGCCTTTGCCCATACATGTGAAATCTCTGAAACTTCTTTGGTCGGATCGACTTGTTAAAGAACCTGTTTTTTTTTTCTGCATCTAAGAGGGTGTGATTGTGTGGTCGGTAGGTCATGTGTGCTTTAGGAACGAAGGGGTCTCTGATTGGCAGCTTCTCTCTCTCTCATGGTGATGGTAAGATTTGTAGTTTGGTTTTTGCATGATAAGCACACTGCTCACCATTTTAAGTGGGTATAGTACTGTTCCTTTTATTTCGTATTGTGGCACAAGTTCTTTGACTGGGGATCATTGCAACCATATCTTTTTAGCACAATTAAATATACTTGAAGTGCAGATGAGGGTTAAAAGAGACAGAAAGTGTTTTTTTCCTTGCTGTATATGCTGTAACATATTAGTTATAAATGCCGATAACCGATCGATATCATCAAGTCATGAGAAAATCCATATAAAATATAAAAAGTTTTTGAAAAAAATATGTTTTATATTTATTTGGTTATTTTACAACTCCAGGTCAAAAATCCTTAAAAAGTTCCAAAAGAAAACTCCAAAAATTGAAAAACTCTAAAAACACATAAAAAATTTATAAAATTCCCTAAAATTCCAAAATTGTATTTTCTATTTTATATTTTTCTCTATATTATTATTTATATATTAAAATTAATTTCATACTATTTCTATTTTTCATCTCCATCTTAATTTCTTCTATTTACTTAGACCCTGATTTAGGGTATTTTCTACTTTAAAAATATATAAAAATTAGTAAAAAATCATAAAAAATCATCAAAATAGATGAAAATTTTTTAAAATCCAAAATATCTTATTTTCTTTATTTTGATTATTTTTATTAATATTTATGTCTACCCTAGCCTACTTTATATATATACTCTATATATAGCCTTATTATATATTTTAAGAGAAAAGGAATATAAAATATAAAATATAGAAAAAAATATAAAATTAAAAATCAAAAAATAAAAAAATATATAAAAAAATAAAATTAAAAAGTAAAAGTCCACAAAAAAGAACATATAGACAAATCATCTCACAATCACTTTTATGCATTAAATTGCCCATTCTATCATGTTTGCTCATGTGTTTGACACTCTATGCATACCTGCACATTATACACATTTTTTTGTAGAGTTAAATAAAATAAATTTTAACTCCACATTTATTTTTATTGCTTGATCATTTGTTGTGGGTTAATTGTTGATTAGTTAAGGTTTATTGAGGGTCGCCACAACGACTGGGTCTTCATTCTGTGTGTATTTAGACCACCAAAAACCCCTAGTTGTCAACTAGCCATGAGTCGTCTGATCCAAGCTTCATTCCAGATCTAATCTCCATCGTCTGTGTCGAGGTGAAACAAAGCCTTTCTGAGCCGTCAAATCATTTCATTTGTTCTGGGTTAATTATTGATTAATTAAGGTTTACTGAGGGTCGCTACAACGACTGGGTCTTCATTCTGTGTGAGATATATTTAGACCACCAAAAAACCCTGGTTATCAACTAGCCATGAGTCGTCTTATCCAAGCTCCATTCCAGATCTAATCTCCATCATCCGTGTTGATGTGAAACAAAGCCTTTCTGAGCCGTCAGATCATTTCAAGTAGAGGTGATGAGGAGCGCGCCCAACTATTATTCCCTGGCGCACGATTAGGGGTAATTGCATGCACTCCTCCATTTTTTGTATTTATTAGTTAGTATTGTAAACATGGTAGTGCGTGTAAAAGTTGTTTGGTAGATTATAAAGGAACCCTTGTATCGTGCGTGTATTACACATTGGTCCTCTACTAGCTTAACTTGAAAAATTGCATGAATAACCCACCACTTTTGTTTCTTTTAATTTAATATATATACATATAAATTAAATTGGAATATAAAATTTTTGGTGTTTTTGCAACTAACTCCCTGTAATTTATTTTATTCGCAAAAATACCTCTTCCAGCTTGATTATTTTTGTGCTTGATTTTCTATTTTTTATAAATCTCGCAGTGCTTCAAAAATCATAGAAGAATAGGATTTGTGCCTGATTTTGTGTTCTTCCACATTATATAATTTATTTTGCATTTCACATACATATTATATTTATTAAAAATCAAAATAGCACGGTTCATTCCATGTTAGCCTTAAAAAATAAAAAATACAAAATCATCTTTAAAAATTCAAAAAATTAGTAGTTATTTATTATTGTATTTTGTAACTCCAAATCAAAAAAACCCTAAAAATAAAAAATTAGAAAACCACTAAAAGTTAAAAAGCTCTAAAATCTTTATAAAAATTACAAAAAAACCACAAAATTCCAAAAAATATTAGTTTCTATTCTGTATTATTATATATCCTATTATTACATATTAAAACGAGTTTTGAGAAATTTTAACTTTATTTAGTATTTTTAATACTCAAAACTATTCAACCTATTTGTGTAGTCAATGTTTTCGACTATTTTTGAATTTAAAAATTAGCAGAATTACCAAAAAATCACAAAAAGACATTAGAAAAATATAAAAACAATAATTATTATGTAATTGTTATTGTATTTAGCTATATTTTTTAATTATAATACCCTATATTTAGTTATATATAATTAATAATATTGTTAATTATTATAGATATCCTAATATATTTTAAATCCCTTTTAAAAAATAAAAAGGATTGTAGTTATTAGTATTTTCTGATTTTTATATATTTCTTATATATTTATATATCATATATTACCTATATTATACCTATTACATATATATAGTTATATATACCTTTATTATATATTTAAAAGAAAATAAATTAAAAATTAGAAAATATAAAAAACATGTAAATTAAAAAATAAAAAACCAAAAAAATTAAATAATTAATTACGTGAATATTATACAAATACACATATTAAATTATTTATTCATTATTTATTTATAAATAATATACCTGCTAAACTGACTTGTCTTCCTATGTTCGACACCCAGACTACTTGTCCACTCTACACATTTATATTTGGGTTATAATAAATTTTAATCCACATCATTCACTTCTATTGCTTTATATATGTATATTGTGGGTTGATTGTTGCTTAATCCCTTTTTCTTTGAGAGCTGTCGTCACAACAACTTAGTGGTCCCACCTTGTGTGAACCTTAAGACAATTCCTCATATTACCTGGGTTAAACAATACCCGTAGAGAAAAGGGATGTAGGTGCTTGCGTGACAAAAAAAGCACGGACGAGCCATATGCAGGGGAACTTGCACGTGTTGTTTTGGCCGGAGGCCTCGATAATATTAATATAGGTATCTGTGATTCGAGTGACATTGTCATGGTGCAGAAGCAGATATGGTTCAGTATTCTCTTGTTCCCTGTATTGGTTATGTTTTTTATTCCTTGTCTAGCAGAAATCAATCGAGCTCTGTTTGATCTCCCAGAAACGGAAGATGAATCCGTTGCCGTCTATAATGTTTTTGAATCCTTTTGACTCTAAATCCAACAAGTTAAATGGATCTTCTATTGGATCACCTTAGACCTAACTCATCTCATCTCTTTTTCAAATCTCACCATCACCAATTACCCTTGTTCAAAAAAACTACTAAACATGAACTTCTTTGAAAGGACAGCTCTCTATGACATGTTTTGACGGAATTTTTAGATACTTGTGTTTACCCTTATTCAAAAAACTACTAAACATGAACTTTTTTGGAAGTACACGTCTCTATGATATGTTTCGATGGAATTTTCAGATACTTGTGTCTATCATATAAAAAGTTTATTAATACCCAACAACAAATCCTACCTAAAGCACTAATATAAAAAAAATCCGCCGACAGCTCAAATTTACGAGGAAAAAAACACGAGAAGCTTTTTTTAGCCATGAAAATCCTTCCCCTACATTCCACCCCCTTTTCTAGAACAGGTCAATTACCTACACAATCCCTGCTAACGAAAGAGATGGTTATCTCAGCTTTCATTCCATATTAGTCAGTTGATTTTTTCCTTAGACGATTCCTGTCTCAAGCCATCATCCAACCAAATAAAAGGAGTTGAAACAGACAGAGATTATATTGTCCTCCCTGTCTGGTGCGTGCGCGTTCCAACCAGTTGCAGTCATCCTCCTTTCAGCAAACAACATCATAGAGAGTGGCACATAGGCTGTGTTTGCATGGGCAGATGAATCTACAGGGAGAGGAGGGGTTGAATCAAATAGGAGGGGGCTGTGGTGGGGAGTGCATGATCCATCAAATCCTGCCAGACTTGTTGACCAGATGAGATGGGTGCTGTGCAGTGGCACTTCCCCTCTCTATCTACCATGTAGGTAACTCTCTCTCTCTATATATCCCTCCACTGCATTGAGAGAGAAAGAGAAGAAAGAGAGAGTTGCATGTCCCCACCATGTTCCCTCCCTCTCTCTCTCTCCTCATTCATTCCCTCACTTTTATCATGGTATTGGTGTCCTTAGTTTCTGCTTCCCTTTCCCCTCAAGTGGGTCTCACCTCATTCCTCCTCTCTATCTCTCTATGGATTCTGAGGGATGAAGCACAACAAGTGGTGGTGGAGGAACACCCCCTCCCCACCACTGTGCAACCTGACCCCAAGCAAATGCTTCACTCCCTAGTGGCCTCTCAACAATTGGAGGGTCCTTCCTCCTTTTTCACCCTTCTCTTTATTCTTTATCCTCTCTTTGGCGCTTTCATGTTCACGCCTTCACTGTTGCCAACGAGCGAATAACTTTAGCTAATCCCCCGTTCGATAGGATTAATACAGTTTAGCTATTTTGGTGTTGTTGGTTCCGTAGCATAGTTATGTCGGGACGTGTTTAAGCTGCCATTCTTGGATTCCTGATCTCTTTGTTGGACGTAAATCACACTCCTAATGGGAAATGTAGAAAATCTCCATCTGGAAGACGACTATCCTTCCGTGCGAAAAGTAGCGGTCGACGTGCCTTCTTGACGTTCACTGATCAACACAAGAAGCAGTGTCCTCGCAATGAATCAACGCTATCATGCCACTAAAGAGGTGGCAGGGGTGGTAGGCCCTCTGATTATGCTATTGTTTCCTTGAGGGGTTAAGGTTTATTATTAATTATGGGCGCTTTTCCCAATCTCAATTTTCTCGTTGGTGTTTTTCTGAAAAAATCGAAAGCAGACAAACAGAGAGAAAGAAATAAGGTGAAGGTTTTAAAAATCGGATCGAACATTGGACCAATCAGTCTTTGGTTCGGTACAATAGGGTCGGATCGTCGGTACAAATCAGTCGGACCAATGATGCGTTAGCATGACATCATCAAACCTATCGATTCGGAAAAAATCAGACCGAACTTAATTTACCGGTCTGACCGGTTGAACCGATTTTTTGAATCAATAAAATCGGATACATATATCTAAATATCTATCTATATATCAACGAAATAATCATTTAAAATGTTAAATCTTTCAATAGAAGAACATGATTGTGTATTTCGAGTAAAACTCTACAAAAGGTAGTCACATTTTCTAGCATTATATATGAATATAATATTGTAATAATTCATTTATAGTTGATTCTAGAAAAATACTCTAAGAAAGTAGTGGGACAAGTTATATTCTAAAAAAGATAGAACATAATTGAAATTGCAGAAGTTAAGAAGGGCACTGGTGATAACAAAATTCATTATTCTATTATTTGAACCTTTATTTTTTGAAAATATAATAAACCATCAAAACTGAATCAATCTGAGCCAACTCGATCCAATCACCTGAATCAATTTGGTCTGACCATCGGTCCGATCTGTTTTTTATTTTTTCAATTAATTACATCAAACCGACCGATCAATCCGACGGACCATTCCGATCCGGTTTTTTAAACCGGGGTACCCTTTTCAGCAGTAATAATGACGGCAGCGTGAGGGCATTCTCGTACCGTGGTGTAAAGTCTCTTCGCGCGGGCGGAACGTGCGGAGAAACAGGAAAACGGGGAGGAAGTTTTTTCAAAAAAGAAAGAAGGTGGAGGTCTTTTCGACAAAACTTCCGTACTCTGACGGCAGCCATTAAAAAGGGCAGCAGCGAGCTGTTCACCTGCCTCCCTTCTCATCGCCACCTGCGGCCCCACCCACGGCGATCGATGGGTAAAATAGAAGTGTATGTGTGTGTGTATATATATATATATATCGCAAAAACATATACGTTTACATTCCATATCCAGGAAAAAAAATAAAGGTAATCATGTTTATTTGATATCTATATGTATGGCTGCAAGAAGAATCAAACTGCGTCCCTCGGATAAAGTATTTGGCATGAGTACACGTTTTCTTTTCGCCCATTATATGTTCTTATGTATTTATGTCGTTGCCTCCCATAAAAGTGGATATGAGAGCTCAGGGAGAAAAAGCTGTGGCCGGTGGGGACTCTGATGGAAATTACTTTTTTTTTTAAAAAAATATTTTTTTATCATTTTTTATTGCAAATCTCTCTCTCCTCTCCTCTCTTCGGTTCACTTTTTAGTTCTGTTCTTCCACAACTGAACTGAGAGAGAGAGAGGGAGAGAGAGAGAGAGCGAGCCCCCTCCTGTCATGGCGATCTCCACGAAGGAGAGCTTCTCGGAGCTTGGGTGATCCACGTCGAGCTGCCGCTTACAACCGGTACCCTCTTGGCGAATGCCTCCGATTCTGCTCCAATTTGCGTGCGGAAGCTTCCCAGTGTAGCTTAGTCCCTCTCAGGGGTTCCGGCTCAGGTAATAAACAGTTCGTGGTTTGAGGACTATGGTCGGATTTTGGGGGAAGAGGATCATCTTTTTCATGTGATTGCTGCGAGTTTTAAAGAAAAATCCATTTCCGAGGTCGGCAGTGGCGGAAAGGTGCGATCCTTCGCCTTTTGTCGTATTCGAAGCAGCTTTGATCGATGCGGTACCATGAGCTTCGAGGAATGAGACGCGGAGACGAGTACACCGTGGTTAAATAACATCTCGCTGCTGATATGAAGCTCTCTACTATTGGTTTTGGGCAGCCCTCGCAGGAAGGTAGCATGCTGGTTTTGGTTGTGATGAAGAATGATGCAACATGTTATTTTTATATATTAGATTCTAGGAATTGCACGCTGAGATCTTTTGTTGGTTTCTGCGTAGAATCAACGGTAGGGGGAGAGAAGAGGAGCTTGAATTCTGAGCTTTGGCATGCATGTGCTGGTCCTCTTGTGTCTCTTCCCAATGTGGGCACTCGTGTTGTTTACTTCCCTCAGGGACACAGCGAGCAGGTGAGATGGAGTTCAAGCAAATGTGCCTTTTGTGCCCTTCTCGTTATCCGTCTAGATCTCGTTATTGGTGGGAACAAATGCAAAATTGTAACATAGAGATCTGATCTTGGTCCAGGTTGCCGTGTCTACGAACAAGGAGGTTGAGGGGCACATTCCCGACTATCCGAACTTGCCTCCCCAACTGATCTGTCAGCTTCATGATGTCACTATGCATGTGAGTTGTTCGTGTCGGGTTTTGCTATTGTTGCTGATCAAAATGACTGCCTTGTAGCAGTGGATGGCTGATTGTTAGGATGATTTCAGGCAGATGTTGAAACCGATGAAGTCTACGCACAGATGACTCTGCAGCCTCTGACTCCGGTAGGTTGGTTCATGCGTGATAGACATGCATCTGGAGTGGGTATTCTTTAGAATCTTTCTTGAATTGTAATTCTTTTACAGGAAGAGCAGAAGGATAATTACCTTCCTATTGATATGGGAATGCTGAGCAAGCAACCGACGAATTATTTCTGCAAGACTCTCACTGCAAGTGATACGAGTACGCATGGAGGTTTTTCGGTCCCCCGTCGTGCAGCAGAGAGAGTGTTCCCGCCACTGGTTTGTTGATCGATTGTGGCATATCTTTTGACGCTATTGGGGGATCATAGTGTGATGGGTTGGCTCTTTCAGGATTTCTCTCAGCAGCCACCTGCTCAGGAGTTGGTTGCTCGCGATATCCATGATGTTGAATGGAAATTCAGGCATATTTTTAGGGGTATGTGTAACTAAAATAGTTTTGTCGGCAATAGCTTTTTTAAATCTTTGACATTTGTTATGTTATCCTCTTCGGAATTTTTAATGTCTTATTTTCCGACTTGACTTCTTGTAGGTCAGCCAAAAAGACATCTCCTGACCACAGGATGGAGTGTTTTTGTCAGTGCAAAAAGGCTCGTGGCTGGAGATTCTGTTCTTTTTATATGGTCTTTTCCTTTAGCTGTCATCTCGTTTTTTTCTTCAGAAAGCAATTCTTTCTGCTAATGATCATTTGGTGTCATTGCTCTGCAGGAATGAAAAGAATCAGCTTCTGTTGGGAATTCGTCGGGCCAATCGTCCCCAGACTGCGTTGCCATCATCTGTTCTATCAAGTGATAGTATGCACATTGGGCTTCTGGCTGCTGCTGCGCACGCTGCTGCCACAAATAGTAGATTCACAATTTTCTACAATCCAAGGTGTGCATGATGATTATAATCATATCTCTACTTGATGCTTTCTTCCTCCAGTGCGATATCTAAGAACTGTGCCATATCAACCCTTGTATTCTAGAGCTAGTCCATCCGAGTTTATCATACCCCTTACAAAATATGTAAAGGCCGTCTTCCACACCCGGATTTCCATTGGGATGCGATTTCGGATGCTATTTGAGACTGAAGAATCAAGTGTTCGGAGGTAAGTTGTTAAATAACAATCATTTTTTCTTTTCAGTTAACAGTTACTGCAAACCTTCATCTTCACCTCTGGAACCGTTTTCCCATCCTCTTCAACCAATCCTTTTATGTACATTTCTCTTTAATTCAGATACATGGGCACAATCACGGGGATAAGTGATCTGGATTCTGTGCGCTGGTCAAATTCTCACTGGCGCTCTGTGAAGGTAATTTTTAATGAGTTTGTGCAGCATTTATTTTTTGTGAATTGCAGTATGCGATTACCATCATCATCATAGTCAATCATATCTTGGAGGTTTGAACCCTGCAATATAAAAATATTAGAGGTTAATTGAGAGAGAACATGCTTATCTATCATATGTTTCTGTCCTCAACTACATTGTCATGATTGAGCAAGGTGGCCATGGAGGCTATTCATATTAATTCATTATCCATTCTATTATTGATCATTCTTTTATATGCTTGAACAATAACAAAGTAGCATATCTATAATCTATCTTGGTCATAACCATAACGAAAGACAATGGCACTTGAGACATTTTTATTTTTTGAAAAGAGAGAGTGGAAATAGGTGGGAACTTGTGTCAGTTTGCAACTGCAAGGAGTATTGTATTACTAGACTGGCCATCTAGTTTGGTTACATGTGTTTCTGCATATGTAAGTATATAACCATAATGGAAATATTTATCCTAGTATGCTACCCATTGATTACACCCACGTGTATGCCAAGTAACAAAATCCCAACTTTGCCTCGGATTAACCGGATCATCAGATCCAATTCCGGTCGCACGATCCATTTAGGTTTTCGTTAGTCGTAATGGTGCTAGTGCTAGGTGCAATCTGATTATGATTCAAGTTATAATCATCAAAGCAATTATTGACCTTTTCTTTAGAAGCGTAAACAGTCGAACACCTCACTTATTTTATTTTTCGTCGGTATTTCAAAAATATTCATAATAATCTTTTTGGAATCGGTCATTGATATTTATGGCCACATATCCACCTCAACGCTTTCATTGCTGCCAATGACGTCCTTTGCACACATTTAGCATTGATTTCTCGTCATTCTGCTCCATATTACATATAAGGATGGTAGTCAAAACGGTACATGTTCTTATTTATCCTTTTTTTCTGAAGTAAATTAAATAATATAAAATATAAAATATAAAAATAAAAATCCAAAATGATAAATTTCTATAATTGGTATTGATATCGATATAATATTGGCATATATTAATATATACAGTTAATAAAATTGATTTTAAATTTCAATAGAATTCAACATTAATATATATATATATATATATATATAGGAAAAAATGGGGCTGCCCCCTGGGGGCAGCCAACATGGCTGCCCCCACCCCATTTTTCGGCGTTTTTTTTATTTTTTTTTTGAAAAATAAAACCATGTATATTCATCCATATATCCCTCCTATATGCCATTCGAATTTCGTCAGAAACAGAGACTCCTACGGCCTCCATCTCGATGGTATCGATTTAAAAAAATCCTGTTACCGTTAAAAAATTACTGTCCGGATCGAGGCCGTAGGAGTCTCTGTTTCTGACGAAATTCGAATGGTATATAGGAGGGATATAGGGATGAATGTACATGGTGTTATTTTTCAAAAAAAATAAAAAAATTTGCCCAAATAAGGCGGGGGCAGCCATGTTGGCTGCCCCTAGGGGGCAGCCACATATGACCCATATATATATAGAATATGATATATAAATCAATGGATATTGATATTGAAAAAAGAAAGAGAATAGTGGAAATTCTCTTGCACCATAAGGAACGGTACTATCCTTATAACTATTTGTCTGTTTATTTCTCTAGCGTGATCACTTGATGAGATGCGAAGGAAATCAAGGTAAATAGTTGATTTAATATAATATTAAAGGAAGGACAAATTTTCTTTTCAATGGCTTTTTCAGAGCAAAGATTTCATGATGTATGGTGCTTTGCTTGGAGATTTGGCAGACATAGACGGCCCCACTAGTGGCTGGGACCAATTTCTATGGAATAGTAAATAGTGAAAAGAGCATATCTTTTCTTCACACGGAATCAGAACTCGTCCCTTGATGACCATACACATGACTTCAAGATTACCTTGAACTGTAAGATTCAACAGAAGATTAAATTCTTTCTTTGGCTTACAATGCATGATCGTCTACTTAGGAAGATGTGGCGGGATAACACGCTCCACATAGGGGACTTGACGTGTGGAAGATGGAATGAGACTGAATACTGGGAGCATGTCTTATTTAGGTGCAGAACCTAGGCATGATAGTGCATCTTTCTGAAGCTCAATTAGATTGACATGTGGCAATCCATTGGAGGGTGCTTCCCCAGTTTTCACCATTCTTTGGGTTATCCGTTGCGCTTGCAATGAGAATATCTTCTGTAGTCAATGCTTATATGCTGAAAATATACTCGGTTACTACAAAGGCCTTATATCGGTCTGATCTCTACTTTGATTGTATGATCTCTACTTTAACTTATTAATGAATTTAATGCAGTGAGTCCCTCCTCGGGATCTCACCCTTGTTTTATTCGAAAAATAAAGGAAGGACAAAATTAAGACTTTAAACATGAAAGCTATCTCAATTTGACACCTTAACTAGGAGCAAAAAACATTGTTCGTGCTCAACTTAGATGCACACCGATCAAATAGAGTCCATGATAGTGGCGTAATGAAGACAATGCAAGCTGATCGACAAATGGCTTGTGTGGAGTCTGAAGAAGTTCTTGCTGGATCAGATCACTGGTGTAATGATAGTAGATCTGCATAAAATTGGTCCTCTCATGAAGGATCATGTTGTTTTTTTATAAATAAGAACTTGGTTGTCATACTACATCTTTATGCATCATGTCCTTTCAAGAGTCTCAACATTTAAGTATTGTAGAATAGATCTGCCCATACCATCTTATCTGTAATGAGCGAGCAGCCGCAGTATTTCTCGACATAACTCAATTCTCCGATTCTTCACTTAAGCGAGCAACCACATTTGTTTTTGTTATGCCATGTAACAAGATTCTCTCCAACGAAGGTGTAAAATCGTGTAGTAAATTTCTGTCATGTCGTATAAAATGCTTTACAATATACATATAAAGAGGCATCCTTCCTAAATAGAAGTCTGTTATACTCCTTCATTTTGATTTAATCTTATTTGAATTTGCTTATGATTATTCTTGTTTATAAAAAAAGTTGTACTTGTAACTTTCCTACCAGCCTCTCCGTATAAGAGAGGTAAATGATTCTAGTTGAAATTTAGTCATTCTCTCATTTCAATATGGTATCAAATTGGAGGTGTACCCACTTCAATGGTCTAGTGGCAGTGCAGTGTGCCGACCACCCAAAAGATCAGGGTTTAAATCCCTCCTTGTGGGGTTGCGTTAGGTAGTCAATAGCCATCTTAATAAGTAGTCGGATCTTTCAACATGGATCAAGAATCCATGTAGCCGACCCTATTTAAAGTGGGAGAAGGCTTCGCCATTTTCACCCTCTAAAATTGTCTGGTGGTAGTACAATGTGTCTACCACCCAAAAAGGTTCAAATCACCCTTGTGGGGTTGTGTTATGTTGTCGACAACCATCATAAAAATAGTCGGATCTTTCAACATGGATTTGAGAAAGAATCCATGTAGCCAACCCTACTTAAAGTGGGAGATGGCTTCACCATTTTTTTATCAGATTGGAGGTCCTAGGTTGATGGTCGAATTGATCTTATTTATAATTTGCTTATTTTTGTTCTTGTTAAAAGGAGACTCTACTTGTAACTTTCTCACTAGCCTTTCTATATACGAGATGACCAAGTATCTAGCTAAATTAAGTCATTCTCCCATCTTAATTTGTATCCGCTTAAATGATCTGGTGGTAGTGCAATGTACCTACCACCCAAAAGACCAGGGTTCAAATCACCCTTGTGGGGGTTGCATTAGGTTGTCGACAACCAACATAAAAAATAGTTGAATCTTTCAACATGAATTTAAGAAAGAATCCATGTAACCGGCCCTACTTATAGTGGGAAAAGGCTTTGTCATTTTTTTCTCATCTTAATTCAGGAAACAACTGTGAGACATGTTATGCTCTATGAACAGGAATGTTGGCCTGTGAAGCATAGCATGTGTAGAGAATGATAATAGTAGAAAGTGAAAATGCTAAGGTGGATCTGTGATCATACACGAAAAGATCGGATTCGGAATGATGCGATCGTAAGGAAAGTTGGTGTAGCTATGGTAGAGGATAAAATGAGAGAAAACTGCGTAAGACGTTTGATCATTTGCAAAGGAGGTCGGTCCATGTATCGGTTGGAAGATGTGAGATTTGGGATGTTGAGCCGATTAAGAGAGGGAGAGGAAGGTCCAAGAAGTGTTGGTATGAGACTATTTGTAGGGATCTTAGTTATTTGGATTTAAGCTCGAGAATGATCCAAAATATTGATCCTACTTAATTGTGGGAAAGGCTTTGTTGTTGTGATTCTCTCATCTTAGTATGGTATCATATTGGTGAATCTAGGTTGATGGCTGGCTCTTCATCTTTCGTTCTCTATGAAATAAAGTTGTGCTACAATTATTTTTGTGGATGTAGGCTCTAAAGACTCACCCTTGGGTTGATCACAAGCAACCACAGACCTTGGATCAACATGAACACACCTTAATTGAAGTGACCACTGAGGGGGAATGAACCCACCTCTCTTAGTGATTGGCTGAACAATGGAATGGCTTTGACAACCATTGTTGACAGTGGCGACACCCAATGTCGGAGGGCCTACTAACAACTTTTTGACAATCCATTTAGCGTGAAAACCAATTCGTTGGAGTGGCCTCCCAAGTCAGGCAGTTGTCGTATTTTTTGTCATCCAAATACATCCTTTCGTTTGGTGGCAGAGCTCTATCAACCCTTCGAATGACCCCCTCATTCCCGTCTAATTGGTGCAGTTATTTTCCCCATGAGCTCCCTTTGATTCAAATTTTTCCTATACATGGTGCGAGTTGATGATCACTTCGTCCCTCTACCTTGGAGGTGATTTATTTGGATTATTTCTACAGCCAAATCACGATTAGCTATAGGTGATGTGAACCTTCTTATGGTAATTGGTCCACCTCATTAAAATCGCCCCCATTCTTCGGTGTAATGAAGTTGAATGATACCAACTACTCACATTCGTTTCAAATATTCTAGCCTAATAGATTGTATAGATAAGGAGCACATTTTCACGACATGAGTGCCAGAAGAGATTTGTCATTTTTGAAAATGATCATGGAAGAAAGATGATTTGATGGCTTGTTCGTGGATCATGTATTACACTATCCTAAGGATCATGGATGAGATTATGGCTTGTAATATCTTATTGCAAAAAGTTGAAAATTTATGAGATATGTACTCATGGGAGAAAATATGAGTGAAGTTCTTCAAATCTGCCAGATGTGCTCATTTACTATAATTTGCAAATGTTCAAGGCAGCGGGGGTGTTGAGTGAAACACATTTGTCCACTTTTTTACATGCTTTGATCAAATTTATAAAGTTTGCGTGTGCAAAGAAGCTTACCTTGGCTGAAATGCTCATTGTGGAGGAGGGATATAGTTGCATGATTTGTGTCTCCATCACTCTTTCCATCAAGATAAGCTCAGTTCGTGCATCCACATTAGTTGTTCCTCAAAGTTGTGTTTAGTTTTTATGTGGGAGAGAATCACTTGGATCGTCACAAATGCAAGTTCTCAAGCATGAAAGATTTTACAACTCAACCATACAAGATAGAAAGTGGTAAGCAACCACACGACACAAGGATTTTAGCATGGTAACCCTTTCGAGTAAAAATCACTACCTAGGTCGTTCAATTTGGGATTTTAACCAACTAGACCTCCGACCCTTCCCATAAACTGGGCTACATATACAAGCAAGCCAACCGTAAGTACGACACCGATCTAGTCCATTAGAGTGAACTTCTCTTCCACATAGGGAAGACATGCTCCTACAAACCGGCCCCTTGCAACTTGTTCAACAGTGCAACACTCTTATGGAAACCTCAAATAAAATGTATGCAAGAAAATGCAAGGTATTAACAATTATACAGGGCTTAGAGCATGCCCATAAGATGATCGACCCCTTGCAACTTGTTCAACAGTGCAACACTCTTATGGAAACCTCAAATAAAATGTATGCAAGAAAATGCAAGGTATTAACAATTATACAGGGCTTAGAGCATGCCCATAAGATGATCGGTGGAATACAGAGAGCTTGGCAATGAGGACACTTGTGAATGGCTCTTAAGACAAAATTACTATAATTGGAATGGAGCCATACTGAGTATAAGTGTTTTCTACACTTCGATGAGAATGTATGATATATGATCTTATTTATAGGCTTCATATGGCTACATCGCCATATATGGTGAAGTGAGTTACCGGTGGACTGAAAAATATTTGAGTCGATTGAAATCGGAATGATTCAACCAGTTTTAAATTGTATCAGCTAAGAATACCTCTCCAGAAAATTCAAGGATAATGTTCCACTTTCTACCATTGGAATAAAAACTAATCTATTGAAAAACTAACAAAACTAAAAAGATTCAGATCAAAAAGGGTAAGTGTGAGTTTCAAGTTAGTCGGCTGATGCTTTGGATAAGTCGACTGATGAAGCAATCAATCAGTTGAAATCTTAATGAGTCGACTGAATCGGGGATGAAACCTATGTCCAAAAGTGATGATGCATGGTGCATGGTTATTTTGAGATTATACGTGTAAAACGTCTTGAACTTGATTTCCTTCCATGAGTTTGAGATCCATTCCTTGAGCTTGAACTCCATCTTTGAGATTGAGCTTCTTTCTTTCTTAAGCTTGGTCTTCTTGGCTTGTCAGCAACTCCCTTGATCCTGATCTATCTAAAACTAAATATATACAAGTTTTGTGGTCTTTAATTCATTAGAACATTTATGCTCAAGAGTGATCCATCAATATCCCCGTTTTGATGATTAATATCAAAATTTTGTGTGCACAAAAATAAATGTAGCGCGGGAAACTTATAAAATTATTTGGAAACACTTGTGCCATATCCTCACCCTTTTTGACATGATTAAAAAGCTAACGAAATAGTTCTAAAGGTTAAAATATACCAACAAATGTTGATTTAATTTTGAAAACATTTTTCTTTTTTAAAACCTCATTTTTAGTTGAGAACTCCCCTAAGTTAGGACTCTTAATATTTATTTTGAAGAATGCCCTCTCAAATATATATGTTGTGAATCACGAAAGCATGCATAAACAAGATCAATCACGCAAACACAAAGACACTGATTTACAAGGTTCACCCGCAACTGGGCTACATCCTTGGGTGACAACGAGACACTCATCTTGTTGGGGTATATGGCGGATAGCCGCGACTAATAGAATGAAAACATCTCGTTATATTATTTTTATGATATCTTTCGTATTTTTAATGATTCAGCGACATGTGAACTTTTTTCTCCTCTACATAGAACATTAACTTTGGGGATATATATGATGTCTAGAAGGTTTGGTCTCATGCCTAAAAGACCTGCCAAAAGCTGGTGGTGTTCGGGAGAAGATCCGGATGTCGAAAGCGCTCACAGACTCTGATTTCGATCAAAGATTGTAGAGAATAATTATGGATTTTTTGCTTATATTTTTGAGTCATATAAAACTTTCCAATATTGATTAATAAGTCATTAATCAAGTCCGCAATTAGTGAGAAAAAGTTTCACGCGATTCTGACATTGTGGCCTCAAGAAATCGGATTTCTCCATAGACGGAGTTGGATGAGGACTCGATTATTATGATCACAATTCTTTCTATTTTTGACTCAAAACTGATGAAAATATATTTGAGATATTCACATCATGAGTTAGACCTAATATTTTGGAAATATTCAGATTTGCAATGAATTTTAAGTCCATGTTATACGATGCCTTTTAATTTGAAGTGTATGGTCGTGACTTGCAAATTGGAACTGAAATCATTGATTGATTGCTTGTTTGTATACAATAATTACAATGTCTATTTATTTCATATTTCCTTCATTACTCATTCACTTGCTTGATTATGAACCACTAGCTTTTGTAGTCGACTTAATTGCTCACTTATAATTACAACTGTTCACATTAAGTTGAAATCAAGATTTATTTGGTGACTGGGCATGGCTTGTCGTGGTGGTTATTTAATTGATGCCTTAAAATGTTAAGTGCTCCCATCCTTCATTCTGTATGACCTGACCCAAGAGATCTTGAGAAAGATGAAATATGGATAGGTGATATTGTAATCTTCTAAATAAAAGAAGAGTATGCTTGTGTGCATGATTTTTTTGATTATAGGTGATACAATTGTTTGTTGCCTAGATTATTTGAGTTAATGTTTTTATTGGATTAGGATTAATAATATTTTGTAATCTATGCCCTTATTTCCCTTATTTGATCAATCATGAGAATATGATTCAAAATGATCAATCATTAATTTAAGCATGATATGGAAAGACATAAAATGATGTCCTCGATCTTTCTTCATTGCGGAGAGCTTTGTTGTCGTGGATTGTATTTTTGGAGACGTTTATGAGAAGTCATGACTCCACAATTCAAGTTCGCATGGATTAAACTCTTCTTTTCTCAAAAGAGGAAGGTTGTATGCATAGTGATCCTAATATTGTTCCATATATTATTAAGACAATATTAGATTCCACATAGTGTATCATTCATTTTGCACATTGACGATTGATTTAATTGACGGGATGCTAACTTTATATGTGTGGGAGGTCATGGGTGTTGAAGACCGAACCACGAATGCAAGTTGGACTTGCAAGGTGGAAATCGTTCTTGCTTTTTTCATCGTAGTTGCATTTTCTCATATTATTAAGGTTGCAATGAAAGTAGAAAAAGACTCAGATCTCGCTTGAGGTATTTGGCTAAGCATACCTCATGCTTTGAAAGTTACAAAGGGAAAGGCTTTCAAAGCAAGAAAATGCGAGAAGATATGGATTTAAAATAATTCACTTTAATCAATATTAACTTAAAGTGCAAACCTATAATTTTATGTGAAATCTCTTAACCCACTAAATAAGATACTCAAAATCAATTAGTTAACATGACTAAATTATTCGGATTGTATCCGTAATTTGGAACTTGTACTTTCGGCAGAGTGTATAATGTATGTACTCTCGACCGTGAATATGAAACTCTCAGACAGAGAATGCCTGAGAGTTCAATAAGAGGTGGGATGAGGATCATTCGCTCGCTCGTTGCTAAATTCTTGGATCCTTGTCTAATATGCTTTAGAAGCAACATATAAACATTGCATCCGCTAGGGACATCCTCCTGAACCTGAAGGAGATGTTTGGAGATGTGAACTCCACACTTTTTGCTTTAAAGTCTTCTAAGGACATTATGAAGAAAGAAAACCTTCTCGCATTACAATGGTTCAACATGTTAAAGGGAAGCCCATCATGAAACATGGATCTTGGAAGGGTCTGGTCCAAAAAAGGAAGAAAATTTAAGTTGTTGGCCAATCTTCTAAACTCATACATATGGCATCGAGGAAGATGGATGTCTACCTCCGCAATAAGCGGAGACATTGGAAGTGAAGCTATCCAGAATACCTAAAGTCCTTTGAAAAGGGCTAATGTAGAGCTCCAACAAGTAAAACATTTATTTTCAGTGTTGAAACTAACTTACTCATAGGATAAGAAGGAAGTTGGATTTTTGTTTATTTTAATGCTTTTGTTCATGTACGCAATCAGTTGCATATGTTTCACGGACCCATAAAACTTGATAAAGGAAAGATAGTCATTCAGATGGTATTTGATGCACATGTTGCAACAATCTCCATTGAGGTGTGTCGACTTTCATTATCTATTGGCAGAGTCATAATTATTAGAAAACGTCTCTATGTTGCAGATGTTAGAAGAAACCTATTATCTATATTTAAAAATTAGTCAGACATGGATATTTTTTCCTTTTATGTAATAAACTTATCATAAGTCGTTATGGTAATTTCATATCAGATGGTTTTCTAACACATATGGACTTTATGAATTAGACATGAATGAATCAATCATTAATGTTAATGCCACAAATAATGATAAAATCCTTGAAAGATCAAGGGAGGATGTAGATCATTGACAATGGTCTGACATCAAAGACTCATACATGTATTTGTTGATAGATTTGATAGACTGGTGAAAGATGGACCTTTAGATTTTCTGAAAGTCTAATATTTACCAACCTGCGACCATCGTATTTGAGATAAAATAGCCATGACACTTGTAGAAAATTATGAAGCGAGAGCAAAAACATGGAACAAGAATAAAATATATGAAGAACGCGGGATTTTGACGTGGAACCCTACTCCGAGAGGAGCGGGATGAAACCACAGAAGAAGCCCCTGAATTGGGTGTTTCTTCTATTGAAGTTCTCAATGAGTACAGGGGGTGTGGAGCTCCTTATATAGCCCCACGGACAGACCCAATAGTGACCGCTCCCCCATGTGGTACTAAACACATGGGTGGGCTCTTTTCTTTTCCAACACTCCCCCTCAAGTTGGTAGCTGGGACAGCTGCAACTTGCAATAATAAAGAAAAATATACATCATGACATCTTCACTTGAAATCACCACAATAAACGTATGTATCCGCAACTGGTATACAAACCCGCTTGCTGACGGGTATATCAGGTCACCGGAACGTATCTCTGTCGTGCCTGGAAGGTCACCGGACTGTCTCTGTCGTGCCTGCATGGTCACCGGATCTCTGTCTCAGTCGTGCCTGCGGGTCACCGGACTTTGTCTCCGTCGTGCCTTGAAGAAAACAAATCCAGTGCGGAGTCGATGTCGAGGATAGAGACACCACGACGAAAATCGATGCACAGTGAAGATGGCTTAATATTCTGTGAAATCCGGAGTGTTTGGTCTGTCAGTCAATGATGTAGGATGCATATGGCTTTTACTCCCCTTTTCTCCAAACTTGTGAGAATAATGAACATAAAGACAAGTTGGGAGAAGCAAACATGAATCACATTTTTTTATGCGTACGACTTTTTTTTGTACGCGGTTTTTTTTACTTTTCTCTCTTTTTTTCAGCGTCCTTTCTATTCCCACTTTTTTTTAAATATTGCAGCTTTCTCCTTTTTTTTCTTTTTTTTCACATCATTTTTTTACAATATATTTGCGTACGGCTTTTTATTGTACGCAATCTTTTTTTTAACTTTGCCCCATTTGGGCCTACAAAACAACTTCAATTTTTTTTCGCAGACCGCTCTCTTCATTTTTTTAATCAGCAACTGGGCCTCTACTCACCCCCTTTTTTTTCACGGCCCACTTGGGCCAAATCTTTTTTTAGGACTGCACCTACCTCTCCTCTTTTTTTAAACGATATGGCCCATATGGGCCAACTTACAAGACTTTGATAGGCAACAACCCCCTTAGGTTCGTAACCAAACATTTCCCCCCTTTCTTACCTTTTTTTCAACCACGCTCTACTTTTTTTTTCTCTTACTCACGTTGAATCCCCCCTTCCTATTTCTTCCATTCATCAATTTTTTTTGAAATATCATCAGCCCGCTTTGGCCGTTACAACAGTAAGCCCACTTGGGCTCACAGAACCTTACGGCATTTTTCTTTTTTTATAATAACAAACAGGCACCCCGTTAGGGTTCCCACGATGAGATCCCTTGGAGAGACGCCGCCGCCACCTTGAAGAGAACCTGCGCGACGCGGTCTGGAGGAGCACTGAAGTGGGGGTCTCATGGTGCCGCCTGCCGCTGCTGAGGCCCGCCGCCGCTGAGGCCAGGGCTCTGCGGTCCTGGATGCTCGCCGCCGAGGTACGGCCGCCTGGTGGTTCAGGTTGAGAAGCACGCGCGGAGAGAAGAGGAGGAGTCGCGCGGCCTGGTTCCGCGCCTGGGAACTGTGCGGGCGAGGAGGGCTACATCGCGTGGTGTTCGCACACAGGGAGGAGGTACGCCGTGGGGTGCGTCGCTCGAAGGTTGGGTTGCGCCTGAGCGGTGCGTGACGATGGTGGGGCTAGCCGTCAAGGGATGCGCAGCCTTGCGCGCGCGAGAGAAGGAGATAGCGGATGATGCTCCGCAACAGTGGTGGTGCTCATGATCAAGAGAACACGCAGCCTGCGTGTTGTGTTTTTTTTGTTTCTTTTGGCGATCTCTTAACACCCCCTGAATAGCCCACGGTATCGCCTAGCTCTGGAGATGTACGGAGATGACGACGCATGAATTTGTTGAGGATTGCCGCAGTTGGAAAAAAATAAGGTTTTGAAAATCCTAGAATACATATCTCAAATCGAGCATATCTTGAACGATAGATGAACTTGAACCAAAACATGTATAGATCTCCAAACAAAATATGAGTAACTCGAATCTCCAATGATCAAGAAACATAAAAATCTTCGAGAATCGAACCCGCTCTGATACCATGTAGAAAATTATGAAGCGGAAGCAAAAACATGGAACAAGAATAAAATATATGAAGAACGCGGGATTTTGACGTGGAACCCTACTCCGAGTGGAGCGGGATGAAACCACAGGAGAAGCCCCTGAATTGGGCGTTTCTTCTATTGAAGTTCTCAATGAGTACAGGGGGTGTGGAGCTCCTGATATAGCCCCACGGACAAACCCAATAGTGACCGCTCCCCATGTGGTACTAAACACATGGGTGGGCTCTTTTCTTTTCCAACAACACTCTTCTCCGAGAAATATGTAAGATGTGAAGGTATACTTGACCCAATACACATTGATGTATATCCGTTCTTTAGTACCATGACTCGTAATGACCATCAATATTATGTGACATTCATTGATGATCATTCGTGGTACGATTTTGTCTTTCTGTTATGTCACAAATCTCAAATCTTTGAAAAGTTCGAAGAATTCATATCTTTGGTTGAGAACCAAATCGGAAGGAAGATTAAACGAATTCAATCTAATCAAGATGGTGAATACCTCTCATATGAATTCAAAGAATACCTTAGAGAGAGAGAGGAATCATATCCAATCTCACTCTTCCAGGTACTTCTCAACTCAATGTAGTTGCAGAGAGACGCAACAGACCAATGTTGGATATGGTGGGCTCAATGATGAGCAAAGCTAACTTACCTCTTTATTTCTAGGGACATGCGGTAGAAACTGTGACTTATATCCTTAACAGGATTCCATATAAATTTATAGCGCAAAATTCATCAATGAGCTTTGCTATGGTACCAAGTCAAGGTACAGAACTTAACGATTTGTGATTGTTTGGTCCATGCTAAAAATATGGATGCAAGCAAGTTGGAATCTCGCAGCAGAGAGTGCTACTTCTTTGGATATGTTAAGAACAGTACTAGATACTGATTTTATGATCTTGAGACTTGAAAAGTATTTTGTTTCTAGAGACGTAAAAAATTCTAGATGATGAATTCTTTAAGAGCCAAGATAGCAATAAAATAAAAGTATTCATTCGAGTCTGGTGAGGTCGATGAAGTTTATGTCAGAAACTGAAAGATAATAAAAAATGATATGCATGTACCTCTTAGAAAGTGTTCTATTGCGGTTAGACTACTTGAAAGGTATGGATTTTATGTATCAGAATAGTTTGATAATGATCTGATTTCATATGATGAAGCTTTGATGGCTCATAACATGGATAGATGGATGCTAGCAATGAAGTCAGAAATAAATTCCGCACACAAGAACAATGTATGAACCATCGAGGATCCACTTAAGGGTTTAAACCCATTGGATGTAAATGGATCTTCAAGAGAAAGAGGGATAGTGACCTTCAAAACACTGCTCGTAGTGAAGGGCTACACAAAGAGAGAACGCATCTATTGTGATGAGACATTCCGTCATATGTCCATGCTTAAATCCATCAGGACATTGCTAACTATAGCTGCACATCTTGACTACGACATCTGACAAATGGACATCAAGGCCATATTCCTCAATGGATACATTGACGAGAATATTTATATGGAGCAATCCTATAATTTTATAACCGAGGAAGGCAAAGTGTGCAAGCGGAAGAAATCCATTTATGGGTTTAAACAAGCTCTCATAGTTGGAATATCCAACTTGATGAAATCATAAAGAGTTATGTTTTCGTTCAAGATCCTCATAAACAATGTGTATACAAGAAGCTTAGTGGGAACACCATTGTGTTCTTCGTGCTTTATGTAGAAGACCTCTTAATCATTGGGAATGATATTGGGATGATGACCAGTGTTAAGATCTGGTTGTCCCATACCTTTGATATGAAAGATTTTGGGGAAGCCTCTTACATCTTGGATTTGAAGTTGTTCAGAAGTAGAGAATAGAGGATATTGGAACTATCGCAACAAAGACATTTAATAAGATCTTGGAAAAATTCAACACGGATAATTTCAAGAAAGCCTTCCTTCTCTTAAGACATGGTATGAGCCTAAGAGATGACACCTCAACGTGTTGAGGATAAGAAGGCTATGATTGGGTACCTTTATGCAATAGTTGTAGGATACCTGATGTATGACATGATGCGTATGAAAGTAAATATGTATCATAAAATGGGAGTGATAAGCTGTTACCAATCCTGCTACTGAAAAAACACCGGAGTGCAGTGAAAAGCATCTTCAAGTACCTATAAAGAATTGAAGAATACATCGTGATTCATGTAGTTAATGATTTCCATTTATTAGGGTACGCAGATTCAAACTTCCAAATCTGATGTGGATGATAGAAGTCAACCTCATTTTCATATTCTGTGTTGAACGGTACTGATATGAGGTAAGTGTAGCAAGAAGCAGAACACCGCGACTATTCCGACAAAGTTGAGCATCGGCTGCATTAGATGCAGTTGTTTTTTCTACGGGTTATGCAAGTTTGTAACAAAAGTTGGCATAGTCTCCGATGAAGAGTGAGTAATTAGCTAGCCAGATTAATTGACTAAATAGTCAATTGATTAGCACGTGTATGGGTTTAAAGTTATATATGAATGGCTCTAAGGGCAGTAGGAACTATTGGACTTCTAAGCCTTTGACGATCCATTAATGAAACACAATTATTTATTTCTTCATCTGAATTAAATGTTTCTGTTTGTGCTTAATGAAAGGTCCCTTAGTACAATAAGGGGTATGTACTATGGTCATCTTATTATCATATAGTTGTTCTAAAGTAGATCATAGAGGCTAATGCAGGGTTGTAGATCTAAAGAGTTATCAAGGGCACAACTAGAATCATGAAGTGATAATCAAGAATGATATCTTGTTTGAGAAAGCTATGGTTATATTCGTTGACCAAAAGTCAATATGCTGGCTAAAAGTCAAAATGTTGATTTTAGGTTAAAGTGTTGACTTAATGAGATTGATATGTTAAAGACTTGAATCATAACTATTACGAACAAGCACACATCCTCTGACTCAAGACAGATATACATTTATATATCTAAGTATACATGTTTTTTTTGAAACTCATCTAAGTATACATGTTTGGCAGACCATTAGATTTGATGACCTATACAAGGTCTATATATCGACGTGCTGGTATGCATATGAGGAGATATGAGATGTATGATCTCTCAAAAGAATCATACATGTTCATACTTGATGAGTCGAGAGACAGAGCTCACTCATGAGATATCGGGATCATACATAATTTCATATATAGCTATATTATTTATGAAACAATCCATGAATTCAGAGATATGAATATATGCTTTTGGAAAGCATACGATTGATACCGTCATCCAATGATCGATTGAGAAATCTATTGATATAACCTCGAAGGAGACAATTACACAAGGGTTTGAACTTCGAGTCAATCGAAGTCTTCCACTATATATGATGATTGAGTATTAGGAATACTCTATGATGATCATAATAGCTTATACATCATGACACTTCCATTCTGAGAGAGTGATGAAATCAGATGGATTTTAGCGACTCCATTTTGTGGCTAATTGAGTGAGAATTAATTGGATTAATTCTCTCATTTCATCAACCCATTGATCGTGTCCATTTTTTAATCCAAATGTTGGAAATGGAAATGAAAATGGACCCTACTTCCCTAACTCATTTCTGAGATTTAAATGGTTTGGAAAAATGATTAGAAATAGAAATGGAATATACTTGTATAACCCTTTTTTAGCTCCAACGAGTAAATGAATCCAAATGATAATGCACATAATGGTTTAAACCCTAATACGGGATATCTAGACACTATAAATGGATAGTATATTCTCATGAGTTCTAATAGGATTAGGACTATTTGAGTGAATACCTTGGTGGAGAAAGAGTCTCAAGTTTGTGGGAAGTAACACGACTCCTCATCGTGCATGCATGTGCAAACATCCATTAAATCGAACTTTATTTAGGAGGTCTCTTCCATTAGTGACTCATGCTTCAAGAGGTATTCCTTTTACTCATGTGATTATTGAAAATGGTTTGAAAGATATTTCATATACCATATAGTTTCATATTAACAATCGAATTTTTTTTATACGATTGCATTGATATTCATGTGATGAACACTTATCTTTGCAAATTTGATTTTCTATTTCTGTGTTTCCGTGAGATGTGAGGTCAGACCTCCTTTCAGATGTATCTCATAAGAAATTTAATGCAATAGATAGTTCGTTGTGGCTTTCTCCCGTGATTTATTCTTGAACTATAGGTTTATGGTTCATGTGAAATCATTTTTCTCGTTTTTTGATTCCATATTTTCATTTTTATATTCTCATTGTCATTAGTCTCTCTAACCCCATGCAACATGACACATGCATGTGGAAATCGATAAACATTTTATTCGAGGAAAACATTGATGCGGTCCAACTTGTCTTCCTTTAATTATGTTTGAGGCCCAATTACAGATATTTTTACTAAAGGCCTTCCCACAACATGTAAAGTCTCAGGCCTACGTCCTCGGTCCGTTATCGAGGAAAACTGGCCCAGACAACTTGTTGGGTTTGGGCCCAAATGGATCCGTTGGTAAGCACCCAAAACGCTTAAGCCCAAGTTGGCAAGTAGTAATCTCCATCACTTATAACTCACACCCACACTTCGTGAGTTTTAGATGTGGCACTATGTTTGGGGTTGGGGTGTTACAACCTCCCCCACTTATATTCGCAACGTCCACGTTGCGACATGGACCATCACTTATTCCCAGTGACAGTGATGGTTGCACGCTCCCAGCTTAGGTCCCTTCGGGTAGCCCTTTCCACTATCATAGGGAACCCGTTCTGATACTATTTGTAACGTCCCCGAGCTTAGGTCCCCGGTCCGTTATCGAGGAAAACTGGCCATGACAACTTGTTAGGTTCGAGCTCAATTAGATCCGTTGAGAACCACCAAAAATGCTTAAGCTCAAGTTGTCAAGTAGTAATCCCCGCCACTTAAACCAAACCCACACTTCGTGAGTTTTAGATGTGGCACTATGTTTTGGGGGTATGGGTGTTACACAACATGAAATAAACGTGAGCATAGTAGTGCATAATTGGCATCCATGTTCAACTTGAGGGGGTGGGAGGTATTTTTTGATGCCTAGATCAATTTAAATTACACCTCTATAATTATTGTGCATACTCTTCCCTTTTTTAATTAGTGGAAGAGAAGACAATTCTAGCTGCCAGTGAACACTAAAGCATCCCATGGTCACGTGGTTTGATTGTATGTGTTTTTCCATACCAACGAAGGGGGATGCCGCCTTTGCTGCCCTACAAATGCTTATACCTTGCTAAATGGCATTGCATAACCTTGTCATGAAGTGATATTTCATTGGTTTTCAAAACGTCCACAAGAATATCATCAAGCTGGAGTAATCAGCTATGTATCACAATTTTTCATCTTAAATTTGTAAGGAGAATGTCAGTTTTTTGTGATTTAAAGGATCATTTCAAAAATTTAAGCTGCATGTTACGAAATTTCCTACTGTTACGATATTGTACATTCTTCTTAAAAATGGACTTTCTTGCTGAATCCCCAGCACATGTGGAATGGCAGGTTGGTTGGGATGAATCTACTGCCGGTGAAAGACAGCCTAGAGTTTCTTTATGGGGAAATTGAGCCGTTAACGACTTTTCCTATGTATCCATCACTTTTTCCTCTTAGATTGAACCGTCCATGGCATCCTGTTATTCCCTCTTTTCAAGGTACAATCTCTAAGTTAAAGTTCTATGGTTGATTGGATTTGCATGTTATAACAAACATAATATGTAGTTGCAGCGTTTTTTTGATATGATCACTAACCTTGTGGTGGAATAGACATACAACCTTACACATGCATCTAGTTATATAAGCTGGATTTTCTTCATGTAAACATTAGCTTTTGTATCAAGTGACGGGATGTTAACTTTCTCTCCACTTACCTCTGTCTCCACCACAATTCTTGAAATAAAAATGCACAATGAAGATGACGCGAGTGGACTTATGTGGCTACGAGGAGATCCTGGAGAACGGAGTATGCAAGCGCTGGGCATTGGCCCATGGATGCAGCAGAGGATGGAACCAATGGTGTTTCGCAGTGACCAGGACCATTACCAGGCAATGGCTTCTGCTGCTTTGCAGGATATAAGAAGTGGGGATGCTCTGAAGCAACAATTTCTGAATTATCCGCAACCTCTTCAATTCCCACAACAGGTCTGCATAAATAATGCTTTACTTTAGCAGTAACCACATCCACTCAAACACTTTCAATTATCAGATTCACGGTCTCACTGATGGTCAGCTTCACAGTCTACGTCACCAATCACTGCTACAACCTTCCGTTGAACAACAGAAGCAGCATGGTTCACTGCAACAGAATTACAATCTATCATTTCAGTATGCCAATGACCAAATACAGCAGCAGCAGCTGTCACCATTATCCTCTTCTTTAACTTCAAACTTGTCACCTTCCTTTGTGCCAGATTGCTTGCAGAATGTACTAGGTCCTTTTGCACCCGACGGAAGTGCTAATCTTCTGAATTTCTCGAGAATCACTCAGCCAATGATGAGTGAGATGCACCACCAGCAGTCATGGGATCCAAAATTTTCTGCATCACATGCCACTTCTGCTACTGCAGTATCACTGCATCCATTTCCTGGAAAAGATGCTGCTTTGGAGTCTGAAAACTGCAGTGCAGACTCCCAGAATCACACACTGTTTGGTGTCAATATAGATTCCTCCCCACTCCTCTCGAATGCTGTTCCTAGTTTAAACGGCTCCTCTCTTGAAACTGATGTTTCTGCCATGCAATATGGTAGTTCGTGTTATCAGGCCTCGCTATATGGTTGCATGGATGACTCATCTAGCTTGATGCACAATGGAGAGGTTGAACCGCCGAAAACCTATGTCAAGGTAACAACTGCAGTGATCTAAAGTTCACTTTTTAAGTCACTGATTAACATAACTTGAATTTGAGCAGGTTTACAAATCGGGATCGGTCGGGAGGTCCCTGGACATCACCCGCTTCAGCAACTACAATGAGTTGCGAGAAGCATTGGGACAGATGTTCGGGATTGAGGGTCTGCTTGAAGACCCTTTAAGATCAGGCTGGCAGCTTGTATTTGTCGACAGGGAGAACGATGTGCTTCTCCTTGGAGACGACCCCTGGGAGTAAGTATAAACATACCGCCTTAATTTGCAAAGGAAAAATGCTACATATGTTGCATATAAAACCATTCTACTGACCACAAGTATCTACCGTAAGTTACGGTGGACACTGAATTTCGCGTATAACAAACATTTCTATATAAAATGTTTACATAATTTAGAAAGAGAAAACGAAACGTAATTTTCCCTATTTTGTATTGTTAGTGATAATCATAATGATTTATCACGGAAATGGACCAGTGTTGGCACACTATTTATGGAACAGGTTGTAAGAAACTGTGGAAATGGTTGAACGATTGCCAAGTCTATTGAACAAGAGAATCACGGTGAATGTTAAATAGTTTGTGAATATAGAATTTAAAGCATAGTTTCAGGTTTTTGGATTTTGTTATAAAATATGAAGAATGCGGAAGCGAACATGGAAAAGATAAAGAACAAAATAAGAACGCGGGATTTTAACGTGGAACCCTACTCCGTGAGGAGCGGGATGAAACTACGGGAGAAGCCCTCTAAGGGGCGTGTTTCTCTATTGATTTTCTCAATGAGTACAGGAGGTCTGGGGCTCCTTATATAGCCTTCCCAGAGCCTCCAAGTCCCACCACTGGGCGGTATGGGACTAAACACAAGATGGGGTAAATGGATCTTCTCCAGGATCCATTTACCCTGCTACAACTCAATAGGTGCACTACCAAATACTCCAACACTCCCCCTCAAGCTGGAGCATGCAATGCTCAGCTTGGACAAACAAACAGAAAGAAACTCAACTCACGCTACAGGACACTACGGACAATATCAACCCAACGCGCACATGTTGCAGTCGAGGACGTTGCTTCTCATGCCGTGCAGGTGAGGAGGACGAACGGGCTGGAGTGTGAGTCAACTGAAGACTCGAAATCTGACCATCGAGTCTGAAACTGCACCTGAAGTCTCCTCGTCGGAGAACTGAGTCTCTCCCATCTGGCTCAGAGAATGGTGCACTGCTCTGGTGTACCTATGATACCACATGAAAACCCTTGACCTCAAGGGAATGGTCCTCTGCTCTGGAGTCTCTATGGCTCACATGAAAACTCTGGCCGAACAACAACAAGAATGATGGGGACCTCGAGCAAATGATGGCAACATATGCTCATCTGACAATGACCGCACACTCGTGCGTGTCTGAAACTGGAGACTCGGAAACAATGATCGTCGAGTCTGAACAACTGTAGAGTCTGATGAACTGGCTGGTCTGGAGACTGGCATCTGAATCTGGAATCTGGATCGTGAACAGACCTGTGACTCTAGATATACTCCCCCTTTCTCCCATACTTGTCGGAAAACGAATATTGACAAAGTTGGGAGAAGACAAGATAAATAAGGGGTGAAAAAACATTCAAAAATTCTCGCGGCTTTTCTTTTTTTTTAAGCCGTCACATTTTTTTCATAAGCCGTTCAACTCTTTTTTTTCTACGGCTTTGCAATTTTTTTTTGAATTTCCGTACGGCTTTTTCTAGATGTACGCGCCTTTTTTTCTTCCTTTTTCTTTTTGAAAACATTCCTTTAAAAAAGAACAAACATGGCCCACATGGGCACCATAAATATTGCAGCCCTCTTTTTTTTTAAGAGCCGCAGCCCCTTAGGCTTTTTTTGTAATCGGCGAGTATTGGGCCCCCTTTTTGGACCTTTTCAATTTTTTTTAAATGGCCCAACTGGATCCCCGTTAAAGGGGTATCGGCCCCCTAGGGCTCTTTCTCAGCCACGTGTGAAGACCCCCTCCCGATGGGATTCCTCTGGATGCCGCCGCCGCTTGAGGATGCGGCACGGATGCCGTGATGGCGGCAAGGGCCCGCCGCCTGGGCTCGAAAGAATGGCGCCGCTTGGAGGAAACAACTGCGCAGCAAGGATCACGAGGCGCGCCTGGGAGCAGCTTGATCGCCGCACGAGGGGTTTTGAAGGAGTCGCCTGGGGCTAGCGCGGCCGAGCACCGTCGATCTGCTAGGGCGAAGGATCAGAAACCACACGGGGGTTCGCCTGCGATGAAACCTGTGATGCGGCTTCGCACGGGGGTAGGGCGAAGCTTGGAACTGGGGGCGCGCGCGCTGGGACCATGGAGCTCCGCCGACGTTGTGGGTGATGAGGGTGCCACCGCCCCTCGATGTACTGCTGTGAGCATCGCCTGTGAGCGGAATCGAGCACCGCCTTCTTGCATCGGGAGCACGCATTCTGACGCAGATGGAGGAGGGGGAATCATTGCTCCCACGAGAGTTGTTCGCTGGCTTTGTCGCGCGGAACGCCTGGAACGCCGCCTGGGAGAGGCGGCTTCGATGGAGGGCTATTGTGACCTGGGGCCGGCGCGCAAGGGCTATTTGAATCGCTGGGAATATGCTGCTGGCGCCTTGCTCCTGGACCAAAGGTTTCGCACGAAGAACACGCCATTTGAGAGAAGGATCGGCGACTGGAAATCTCACCTAGAGTTTCAGGAGGAAACCCTAGACTTTCGACTTGAGTGAATCATGCGCAGAAAAAAAAAACTTGAGCCGATCATGAGCCATCTGAAGGATCAAGTCCAGCAAAAATTTGGGTTTCTTCGAAAACCCTAGAACCTCTCGAACATGAGCCGATCATGAACAATACAGGAATCTGAATACTCTTTAAGAATCAATCGAATCTCGAATAAAAACAACGAACAACAAATCCTCGAGAATCGAACCCGCTCTGATATCATGTTATAAAATATGAAGAATGCGGAAGCGAACATGGAAAAGATAAAGAACAAAATAAGAACGCGGGATTTTAACGTGGAACCCTACTCCGTGAGTAGCGGGATGAAACTACGGGAGAAGCCCTCTAAGGGGCGTGTTTCTCTATTGATTTTCTCAATGAGTACAGGAGGTCTGGGGCTCCTTATATAGCCTTCCCAGAGCCTCCAAGTCCCACCACTGGGCGGTATGGGACTAAACACAAGATGGGGTAAATGGATCTTCTCCAGGATCCATTTACCCTGCTACAACTCAATAGGTGCACTACCAAATACTCCAACAGATTTTATTATTGCAAGAGCCTCAATTCTAAAATCCTGGAGAGGTTGTTAACCTAGCTTCATACCCTACATGTGAAACACTGAAACTTTAAGCAATTGGTTTTCTTTCTTTATGAAGGGATACATGCAATGATCGCGTATCTCTCAACGTCGACACTAAATAACATTTGCTTGTTTTTCAGGAATACTTGGGCATAATTCCGTCAATAACACGATTTAATGTTACAGGTCATTTGTGAATAATGTATGGTACATCAAAATACTTTCACCTGAGGATGTCCAGAAAATGGGAAAGCAGAGTTTGGAGTCTTTCTGCTAGGTGTCTTAGATAAATGATGAAGTGGAAATGGTATGGTCTGACTTAAAGTATCCTTTTTATGTTTCTTGTTTTGAATTATGGTGTATTTCTGGTCTTTGTTTATACCTTGAGGCCAATTGGGACACATCTTCGTCAGATAATGTGGAAATCATTATCTACATATATTGCATGGTGCTTTAAAAAGTTCATGGCCTGCATCATAATCTATGGTCATGAAAGAACTGTTGTTGAGATGACAGCGTTTAGGATTTTTTTAATATGTACCCTTTACTTGTAATTTTGCCACCATACCTCCTATACGAGGAAGTAGGCCTCTCATAATAAAATATATTCTTTTCTTTTTCAAACAGGCGTCCAGATACTCCATTTAAATAAGCATCCCCCCACAACTCATAGTTTGTCACGTCAATCTTGACAATGGGATTGGTGTTCTTGTTGTCCCCTAGAGATGGAGTAATATCAAGCTTTGGTTCCTCCATTTCAAAAGAATCACACATGGGAAGGACAAAACAATGGAAAAGAACAACAAAACTTGTCTACAAAAGCATATATGAGAGATTGTGTGTAAACTTAGATACACAACACTCTTATCACCACTATAAGTGCTCTAAAAACCTGAAAATCTGATATAGATGATCAACCATATCATCATTCTCATCATCTCCGTCGTAATCCTTTGCTTTTGATTTTGATCTAGAACCCGTAGAAAGTATGTCATCAATAACAACTTCAAGTTCCAACCCTCCAAGAGGTTCTATCATCCGGTTGGATCGTACCATATGGTTGTCAACATATGCAGCCATTTGTTGACATATGTTTTGATATGGCCTTACTCATGACTCATCGAGTACTGTGACACCATTGAAATCCACCCATTTATGAAAGGCATCTTCATCCGCACTGTCATCATGCATTTTGAAAATATATGCAAGGTCGATGGGGTATATGCAGTATTTCCTTGCCATGCCCCTCTTGCACGTTTCATCTTCGATCTCAAGTTATAATGCACATAAACAATATCTGGAGCTTCTCTTCTACCAGAATGTTCTTTCTTTTGGAATGGTTGATGTTGGGCATACTCCAGTTCCTCTAATATGAAATCGTAGATACTTAGAAGAAAGAGTATTGCTCATCCATTGATTACAACAATTTTAATGTATATCAACAACAAATCCCTAAAGAACTTGACTTGCATTTAGTTAAGTCATATCACGTCATATAAAACATTCATTGAATATCTTGTTCAAATATTTTTGAATTTAAATTTTTATCTACCAGTCACTCTCATTCATGCACATTATTCATGTCCTTTCATTCCTCACAAGCTTCTCCACTACAATCTAAACAATTGCTAGAAGGTCTACGTTAGTACCAAGATTATGCTTGTATTGGTACTTTCTATTTAAATAATAAGCTGGACACAAGCTCAGATTCTAATCAAAATATATTATAGATCCATGCTTCTGTATCAAAAAATAAATAATAGATATGCATACCAAGGGGATGTGAGAGCATTTTGGATGATCATTCATCAGTAGCATCCAACCATGCCTCGAATCCTTTGCTAACATTTTCTTTCACATTCTCCCTCATGCAACTCATTGCTTCATAGATCACTCCTAAAGAGAAAGATGAGAGAATGAATGACTTCTCTTATTCAATGGGTCTAGTATTTCTTATATTGCGTGAAACCCTACAGAGGTGAAAAGAGAAAATTACATGGATGCCCTAAGGGGAGGTCATGACTTAATAAATATAAATAAATAATCCGTTAACTCTAACACTCCCCCTCATGTTGAAGCATATCTATCAATCATGCTCAACTTGGATATCATCCACGAGAGATATTTCTTTAGTAGGGTTTTCGTGAATATATATTCAAGCTGAAGATCTGTGGAGATATGAGTAGTAAATTTCCTTCCCCATATTGTATCTCGAATGAAGTGATAGTCAACTTCAATATGCTTAGTCCGCTCATGAAAAACTGGATTGGTGGCGATGTACGTAGCAGACTTATTGTCAAAATATAAGCTGACAGGAGTAGTAGTATGAAGTCCAAACTGTTGTAGAAAAGAGACAAGCTAGATAATCTCACAAGTTGCTTGAGACATCGCCTTGTATTATGTCTCTACACTTGATCTAGAAATAATCGTCTGTTTCTTGCTATGCGTTGTAACAAGTTGTCACCAACTAACACAACATAGCATGTAGTGGACCGTTGGTCCTCAGGTTAACTGGCATAATTTAGGTTGACATAAGTGGTGATATCAATATAACCACTGACCCTGTAGAAGAGGCCTTTCCCTGTAGATTCCTTCAAATATTGAAGGATAAGAAGAACATCCTGCCAATAACTATAAAGATGTTTGTCCATGTGTTGGCTCGCTCTACTTACAACATATGACATATCTGACTTAGTGATAGTAAGGTAAAGCTGTTTGTCCCCTAGGCTTCGATATCATGTAGTGTCCGCAAACTCAGAATTAGTGGATATAGAATGCTTTCGTATTTATGCAGGGATGACAAATGGTTTGCATCCAAGTAGTCCAGTCTCTGTAAGAATATCTAAGCAATACTTCTGTTGTGATAGATGTAATCATTCTGTAATGTGTATCACCTCAATGCCAAGAAAGTAGCAGAGTTGACGAAGGTGCTTCATGGCAAGCACCTCTTGGAGGGAGGCCTTGGTCTCTAAAATGCTAGCTTTATCGTCACCACTCACTACCATATCATCAACATAGACGGTCAGTATAACCGTGCTAGTGGACTGTCGTCTGACAAAAATAGAATAATCAGATGTCATCATGTGAAAGCCAAGAGAGTTGATCACAATAGTAAGCATATCAAACCAAACACGTGGTCTATGCTTTATACCATAAATGGCCTTACGAAGTTAGCAGAAATGCTCCTCGTCAACTGAGTAATATGATGGTTGCTTCACCTCCACATGGTTGTAAAAGAGAAATGCATTCTTCACGTCTAGTTGAAAGGTAGGCTCGCTCGTTCTTATTAGCAACAACAGAGAGAATAGTGCAGATAGGTACCATCTTGGCCACTGGAGAAAAGGTCTCAAAATAATTCATGCATAAGTCTGAGTGAAGCCCTTTTCTACAAGTCTGGCCTTCTCTGTCAATAGAACCATTGGGTGATTGTTTGGTAATGAAGACCCACCTGCAGGCCAAGAGGCTTGATACCAAGTGGACATGGCACAAGATCCCATGTGCCTATGGATGTGAGTGCATCCATCTCCTCATCCATGCCCTTTTTCCAACCATGTCCTACAACGCACTATGATGATCCCGAGAATAAAAATAGCCATTCTGTAATTGTCTCTCGTAGTTGGATAGACTATCAGTGGAAGTAAAATGTGACTTGGATGTATAGTACATTGCTTTTTGGTCTGTTGCAGAGCTATAGGGAGTTCTGGTGGAGCATCCAGAGCTGCAGTAGGGAGGACACTTGAAGAGGGCACATCCAAGGCCTTAAATATCGGATTTCGGCTTCGTCTTCAGTAAGCCTAGAAAGAGAAATTCGGTGGAATTCCTGTGAGATCATAAATTGGGGAAATCCGTTAAAAATTCATTTTTTTTTCAAAAATTAAGATTTTTAATATTCCTTAACTCAATAAATGAGATAGAAATATATATATATATATTGCTAATAGTAAGATATTAACATGTAAATTTATATTAAATTTCCATTAAATCGTTCCAACCGTCAAAAAAGTAGTATGTTTTTCGGAAAAAGAATTAGATTTGGATCCGAAATTAAAAGCCATTAGTTTAACCTCTTGAACATGAAGAGAATGGTGACACGTGCAATAATAACATAGAAAGACATAGGACAACAACGAGTACTAGCAAAATGATATCTTATGTAAGAAATCAAAGATTGAAATGATAGCTTAGAACTTGTATATAATTAAAATAATTTCAACTTAGAAAAATGTGAAGAATTCAAAGATTCTATTGCTGCTAATAAAAACGGGTTTATCTTTCAGCTAGATGTGAAGAATGTTTTTCTCTATGGAGACTTCGAGGAGGATGTTTATATGATGCAACCGTCGGGTTACTTGGTCGAGGGGGAGTGTGTTTGCCGACTTCGTAAGGACATCTATAGCCTAAAGCAAAGTTCTCGGGCATGCTTTGACAAACTTACTACTAAGATCGGTTCTCTAAGCTTCCACAGAACAACATCTGATTACTCTATCTTTGTCAGACAATGATCCACTAGCATAGTTATACTAGTTGTCTATGTTGATGATATAGTGGTCATTAGAGATGACAAAGTAAGCATTTCAGAGACCAATCTTCCTTCAGAAAGTGTTTGTCATGAAGGATCTTGTACAACTCCGCTACTTTATTGGCATTGAGGTGATACGCACTATAGAAGGACTACATTTCTCACAGTGAAAGTATTGCCTAGATATTCTTACAGAGGCTGGACTACTTGGATGCAAAACATCTGACATCCTTGCAGAACTGAAAAAATACTCTACCTGATCCTGAGTTTGAGGAGACTACACGATATAGAAGTCTAGCGGAAAAACCGCTTTACCTTACTATCACTAGATCAAAAATGTTGTGAGCTTAACGAGCCAACACATGAAGAGACCTCTCTATAGTTATTAGCAAGATGCATTCTGATCCTTCGATAATTGAAGGAATCTACAGGTGTGGCCTCTTCTATAGGGTCAATGGCCATACCGATATCACCGCTTACGTCGATGCAGATTATGCCAGTTAACCTAAGGATCAACAATCAACTACTGACTATGCTATGTTTTTAGGTGGCAACCTTATTACATTACAAAGAAAGAAACAAACAGTAGTTTCTGTAGAGATAGTTTCACGTTTATTATTAGTTTATGTATCTTGTTGCTATTTCCTTCTCTTATTTAGACGTCTATGTAATTTACCCGTATGGCCTCTCCCTATATAAGAGAGCTTAGGGTTTTCTCTGAATATATCGAAGACTCTTTTTTCTTAACATGGTATCAGAGCCGCCTTAGGGCTCTCCACCCGCCGCCCCTCCCTTCCCCACCCGCGCCCCTCTCCTCTAGCCGCTGCCAGCGGCTCCAGTCGACGCCGAAGCCATCACCAGGGCCCCGACGACGCCTCCTCCAGCCGCTCCAGCCCCCTCGCGGCCATCTCCACCGCCCGGCGGTCCCCACCTACTCCCGGCGGCGCCTCCATCTGCCGCCTTAGGCCCCCAACGGGTCCCATCTTCTCTCGGGGGCCCCTTCTCCTGCCGCTGTTCATCACCAGGCTGCCGTGGTGGTCCCATCTGCTGCGTTGAACGCCCAGCAGCCCCCAGGCGGCACTCTCTAGCAGCTTCAAGAGTTGTTAGCCTCCGTTGAGGCGTGCCCTAGACCCCTCTTCCTCCGGTTTATGGATTTGAGTGCGTGAAAGTCTACACACGTACTCAAATCCGATGATGTCCGTGTAGACATTCCACATAGTGTCTATATATCCTTCGTCTTCTCCAAGCAACAGTATGTCAGAATCGAAAGTCGATTTCCCCTCCACCGATGCATTCAAAGGTCCGGCGCCAATAGTGAAGATGGACGGGTCTAACTCTGAGCTATGGGATATGCAGTTCATGAGCCTCATGAAATCTAATGGTAAGAAACACATTCTTACCGAGGATGAGCCAGCGGAGAAGACATGGATCTATGCCTCATGGGAGGCTGATGACGCCTACGCGAAAGTCTGGTTGTCTGGTACATTGACGATGGAGATAGCTAACGACGTACTTCATCAGCCCACTGCTAAGGCAATGTGGGATATCCTTGCTGCTACGTATTCGCAGGTGCGAAATGAGACAAAGATGTTGCAGCTTCAACATGATATTTTCACGATGAAGCAGGTCGGCAGACCTCTTCATTCTCTATACACATCCCTAAGAGGGATGTTCGAGAAGTTATACAGTACAATTCCTCTCACTGCTACTCCTGAACAGCAGAAGACGTTTCGGAACGCCACCATGGTGGGTGTTCTACTTGCTGCTCTCGATCCTGAGTACGATGCTGCTAGGTCACAAATTCTAGCAGATGCAGTAATTCCTCCAGTGGAGGATGTCTACAGAAGGCTCAGTCGCATTCCAGTCTCCTCCAGCTCTTCTACTCTACCCCCATCAGCGATGGCAGCATCGCGTGGGAGAGGTGGACCGCCTTCCGGACGTGGTCGTGGACGTGGCCGTGGACCTCAAGGAAGGGGTGGTCGCTTCAGTCAGATGTGCTCGTATTGTCAGCGAACTGGACACTCAGAGGAGACATGCTACTCTAAGCATGGGTTCCCCGCATCGGCACGGGTTGCAGAGCACTCACAGTCTCCATTACCGTCTACTGCAAATCATAGATTTGACGAACTCGTGGCTTGTCTCCGTGATATTATGCCACATTCATCTGGTGACTCATCTGGTGGTTCTTCAGATATTGTTGCCACAGCCTCTGCCAGTTCATCCGCCGCTGCTAGTAGCTCAGGTAGAACATCCGCACTCATACTATTTCATGATATATCTGATTGGGTTATAGATTCCGGAGCAACGCCATCATCTTTGTAGAGATAGAGGTAGATTACAGGCCTACAGGGATATTCCTCCCGGCCGTTCAGTGCAGATAGCAGATGGTACCTACTCACCCCTTGTTGGCCAGGGGGAGGTTTTCCTATCCTCCACTATGCAGCTACAGAACGTTCTACATGCCCCTGAGTTCTCAATGAATTTGCTGTCTATTAGTCATATTACAAAGGATTTGAATTGTCGTGCTATATTTGACCCGTCTTCTCTCATTTTTCAGGACATACTCACGGGCAAGGTGATTGGTTGTGGCTCTGAGCAGAATGGTTTATATAGACTGGTTCGGGAATCCTATGCTGGCGTCTCCTCTCACTCCGCTGGACCTGTCTCTCCTTACATTTGGCATCTTCGTTTTGGTCACCTTCCGCTACAGAAAATGCGCCATCTTCTGCCCCAGATCTCTCCAAGTTCGTCGTTTCACTGTGAAACATGTCAGTTGGGTAAGCATCATAGGTCGAGCTTCCCAAGTCGTCAGAGTCGGAGCAGTAGCTCCCCATTTGAGTTGTTACATATAGATATATGGGGTCCGAGTCGTGTTCCCGATCACTAGGGACACAGGTTTTATCTTGTGGTAGTAGACGATTTTTCTCGTGTCTCATGGGTATTTCTTTTGAAGAATAAGTCTGAAGCAGGAGGTGTAGTCAAAAATTTAATTAATGAAGTGCAGAATGTTTTCTCTTCTTCAGTCAAATATGTTCGGACGGATAATGCCCTCGAATTTTGTATACGTTCCCTTTCTCTTTTTCTCTCATCAAAAGGTATTATTCACCAAACCACTTGTGCATATACATCCCAACAAAATGGTGTGGCGGAAAGAAAGCATCGCCATCTCTTGGATATTACTCGAACCCTGTTGATTCAAAGTTGTGCTCCTATTTCTTTCTGGGGGGATGCTGTCCTTACTGCATGCTATCTGGTCAATCAATGCCATCCTCTGTCCTTGGTGAGAAGATACCCATCTCTCTTATTTTTCGTGACAAGGAGCTATTCTCATTGCCTCCACGTGTCTTTGGTTCTGTGGCGTTCGTTCATCGTCTATCTCCTGGACTTGACAAGCTCTCTCCTAGAGCAGTCAAGTGTGTCTTTGTTGGCTATTCCAGAACCCAGAAGGGATACCAGTGTTATGATCCTACAACCAACAGGTACTTTGTCAGTGCTGATGTCACTTTCTTCGAGTCGGTGATGTATTTCTCGCCAGCTGGGGACAGAATGGTACCATCCACTACCAATGATGGTATTTATGTTCCACCACCACCTACATCGAGTTCGCCTGAGTCGGCCCCTGTGTCAGTCCCTACGCCAGCACCACCGCCACCTCCACCTCCACCTCCACCCGTTCCACGGCAAATCATATCACCCTTTCCTAGACATTTTACGCGTCGGTCAGGTCCTGCTTAGACGCCAGATCAGCCAATCACTGTGCCTCAGGAATGTTCAGATGGTGTTACCACTGACGGATCAAGTTCAGTGCATATGCAGGATGCTTCCTTACAGGAAGAGACAGATGATGATCTTGATGTTCCAATTGCAATTCGGAAGCAGAGAAGGCAATGTGCCTCCTATCCATTTGCTTCCCAGGTGTCTTTTCACCGCCTCACTGGTGATTTTCAGAGATTTTCCACCGCCTTGTCTTCCGTGGATATACCACGGACATACCAGGACGCTTTGAAGAATGATTGCTATGAGGGCCTTACAATCTCGTGGCATATGGTCTTTGGTTCCTACACCTTCTGATGCATCCGTTGTATGCTGTAAATGGGTCTTCACAGTCAAATATCATGCAGATGGCACATTGGATAGGTACAAAGCACGCTTGGTCGCCCGTGGGTTTACCCAAACCTATGGTGTGGATTACATGGATACATTTTCTCCAGTGGCGAGACACTCTACTCTTCGTATTCTCCTATCTGTTGTTGTGGTCCGTGATTGGAGTATATCTCAACTAGATGTCAAGAATGCCTTTTTGTACGGGGACTTACAGGAGGAAGTCTACATGCAGCAACCACCTGGGTTTACTGCTGAGGGGGAGAAGCACATGGTTTGTAGACTTCACAAGGCTATATATGGCCTCAAACAGAGTCCGAGAGCATGGTTCCAGAAGCTGTCCAACCTGATTGAGGGACAGGGATTCAAGAGGTCAAATGCCGATCATTCGTTATTTGTTCAGAAGTCATCGGCAGGTACGGTTGTCATTATGGTCTATGTGGATGATATTCTTGTCACAGGAGACGATGTTCAGGGCATAGAGAGGGCGAAGGCATTCCTAGGTCGTCAGTTCGTTACAAAGGATCTTGGAGCCCTAAGATACTTTCTGGGGTTGGAATTTGCAAGGAATGCACGGGGCTTGGTGATGACCCAACGGAAGTACATTACAGACTTCCTGATTGAGACTGGCATGGATGGATGCAAACCATCAAGTATTCCCATGGACCCGAGCATGAAGTTGTATGATGGTGATACTGATGAAGTAGATAAGAGGAGATATATAGAAATGGTGGGAAAACTCCTCTACATTACCATAACTCGTCCAGACATTCAATTTGCAGTTAGCAGGGTGAGCCAATTTATGGAGCAGCCAAGACAGGTTCACATGGATGCTATACACATGATACTGAGGTACTTGAAGTCTTCTCCAGGGTCAGGGCTGCTATTCAGAAAGGACACAGACTTATCTATCTCTGCGTGTGCAGACGCAGATTATGCAGGGTGTCCTAAGGATAGGAAATCAACCTTAGGGTTCGCAGTGTTTGTTGGAGGCTCTCTGGTTTCTTGGAAAAGCAAGAAACAAAATGTAGTGGCAAGGTCCAGTGCGGAATCCGAATATAGGGCCATGGCTCAAGCCAGCACGGAAATGATGTGGGTTCGCTCCGTATTAGAAGATTTACATGTCGCTGTGCCTCTACCTATGAAGCTTCAGTGTGACAATCAGGCAGCATTGTTCATTGCCAACAATCCAACTTTCCATGAGAGTACCAAGCATATTGAAGTTGACTGCCATTACACCAGGGACCTGATCCAGAGAGGATTGATATCTACTACACATGTTAGTTCAGGAGATCAAACTGCAGATGTATTCACCAAGCCACTGCTCAGAGGACCTTTTCAGAGATGTTCATCCAAGCTGAGCATGATAGACATCTATGCTCCACCTTGAGGGGGAGTGTAGAGATAGTTTCACGTTTATTATTAGTTTATGTATCTTGTTGCTATTTCCGTCTCTTATTTAGACGTCTATGTAATTTACCCGTAGGGCCTCTCCCTATATAAGAGAGCCTAGGGTTTTCTCTGAATATATCGAAGACTCTTTTTTCTTAACAGTTTCTACATCGAGTGTACAGAATACAGAGCGATAGCCCAAGCCACTTGTGAGATTACCTGGTTTGTCTCCTTTCTATACGAGGTAGGACTTCGTGCTACTACTCCCATACCTTTATATTGCGACAACAAATTTGCTACATACATTGCCACCAATCATGTATTTCATGAACAAACTAAGCACACTGAAGTTTATTGTCACTTCATTCGAGATGCGGTACGAGGAAAGATCACTACTCCTCATATCTCCACATATCTTCAGCTAGCAGATATATTTGCGAAGGCACTACCGAAGCAACGCCTCTTGTGGATGATTTTCAAGTTGGACATGATCGATAGATATGCTCCAACTTGAGGGGAGTGTTAGATTCATTTTATTATTGGATTATTTCTCTTTATTTATTTATTTATTGAGTTGTGTAACCCTTCATGGTCCTTTGGGTAGTTTCTCCTTTTGCCTCTATAGAGTTTCACATTATATAAAGAACCCTAGACCTCCTGAATAAGACTTTCCATTCATTCTCAATTTGTTTCTAAAAGAGTTGTCGCAATTAAAAAATTGCATCTTCTCATTATCCTCTCAATTTTATGTCCTAATTAAAAGAACAATAGTCTTTTGTGGATTTTGAATTCAAGATCTCTCAGTTCCCAACCTAATGTGCGAATAATCTCCGCTAATGTTATTTTTTGTCATACTAAGCCTCTGTCATATTTTTATTAATTAAAAAGTGCTTTATTTCTGGAGTTATTGGCCTAGATTGATTAAGAGGGCTCTCTTGTCATGCTAACTTGATACAACCAAGTAGGTTGATCTAGCTTAGGCCCAAGCAAGTTCGAGTAAATGGTAATCAAGCTTAATAGTATTTCGGATGTTATTGTTTCCATAATGGAGTCAAGATCCAGACAACCCAATGACAAGCCTGGCAGCTCCAGTAATAGTCTATGCCCCTTGAGGCTTCAGCAAGCACCAATCTATCATGCCCGGTCTCCTCCATCCGACTTGCAGAACCCCGCCATACCCTAGATAGAAGCCTTGCAACTTCTAAATATGACGAAACCTATGCAGAAAGGAATTATTATTCGTCGGAGTCGAATTTTCATGCAAAGGAGGTCTCTAAAACCTCCATGGACAGCTTAATGACCATGGCGCCATTACTCTCCATCGCACCAAGGTCCACGAGAAGCACCCCAGAAAGTGGGTCCTCTCATGACACCCCTCCTTAGCCATGTTATTAGTGCCCAATTCAACACCCCCCACCCTTGTCGCATGTGCTTGATAGCCCACAACGGAAGTATCAAGTCGCCGACAACCACTTTGGCTTGTCGGAGTTCTGAATCTTTACCGAACTCCCGCAACAACCTCGTGGAAACATCGAATGTGAGAAGCGTCTTTGCTTCATTAGTGGGCCGTTGGAGTTCCAACTTCCCCTCATCCTCACCCTCGTTACTTTGGTAGCCTATGATCAACATACCCTGTTTGATCAACAATTGGAGCAAGGGTGCATGGGAATCCCATCACAGAGATGGAATCCTTGAATCACAATCATCCAATTTGCGGACATGCACTCCGTAGACAGAGTCTACTTGAGGAACCCAATCCTTGATGAGATTGGCTCTGTATGTAGTGGAAAGAAACACAACCACAAAATCTATCACAATGATCTTAAATCCCACTACAACTTATGTTAAGGAACTTTTGTGATGGAAAAGTTTACATCGAAACATGAGGCAAGCAGGCAACAAGCTGCGCCGCTAAATATAAGCGATTTATGTGGAGTCCTCTTTTACGAGATGGAGAAAAATATGGGAATGATAACCTTGTAGTAGTCTCCCTTAAGCAACCATGTTTTTTTATGGCATCCTTCTGAACAGGGAGGAAAGAGTACATTTTACACACCCGAGATTCAATCACCCAGTAAGAATAAGGTGACTTAACACTTTCAAAAAAAGATTTCCCAAACAGGGTTGGAAACGGAAAAATTATCTGATTTCCTTTATTGGAGACCATAACGAGGTGAAAGCCTCTTTGCTTCTGAAGCAAAAGTACCAAACCAGTGCCAAAACGTTAGGAGACGATGCTCCCCAGTGAAACTACGCCATATGGTTTATAGACAGCATCATGATTGTTTCTAAAAGTTCATATCATTCGCCAAGTTTCACTTTAAGTGCGCATGTTTAAGACATAATCTAAAAAGCCGCAGATTTGCTTTTCAATATACTGCAAACAAGTGCGAAGTGGTGATCGCAAGTCCTTCCATACATATTAACATGAATATCAAGGATTTCTTATGACAAGTTCAAAATGATCACCAAAAAAGTTCATACAACAAAAGCAAGTTTCAGTATGAATCTCCGAGTACGCCACTGGAAAATTCCGTGCTTTTACAATTCTGATAGTGTCTATTTGATCTAGATATCTTTTGTAAGATTGCAAATCTGATCGTCGTTGTGATTTGCTTTCTTATTCCACAGGCATGTCGCCGCACTCTTGATGTTGTTTCTGCAAGGGTACTCCATGTCTGCTATCTATATTCATGGTAGCCAGCGTAGTTCCTTTCATCTGATCGCCTTGTTCGCATTGTAATATATTTGGACGTAGATGGCAGTAGCCTGCTTGAAAACCTGCAGCTGTCCGGAAATCATAATTCCTGTACGGATTACTGACTAAATGCTTTCGTGAGAGCATGAAGTTTTTAGCGGATCTGCATATTTCTGCCTTGTTCTTGCTTCAGTTTTCTGCCATGGCATGTAAGCAATAGTTTGACTATTTGTTCTTACTCAGGTCCTTGGAATGAAATGGGGTTGTTTGCGAACATCTGGGATGACCTAGTAATCTGGTAAGAACAACAGATTGGTGCGAATGGAAGTTATTCTCGCAAGGAAATGCTTCTGCTAAGTTCTTGCAAAAGCATCCTCTGTGTTTTGATTTCCATTTAACTGTTACGTAAGCAAGACTTATGGAGAGGAATTGGATATGGAATGAGATTGCAGTTGCATGTTGAGTTCTTATTCATATGCTGAATCTGCAGTACTAGTTGCATGGTGGAACGTTTCCTTTGCTTGTGGTTGGAGGAAGTGGTTCTATCCTTCTTCAGGTCACAGGAGTGTATTCCTCAGGTTGCGCATTTGTCGAAAGAATCGGTGTCAGCTTAAGGGCACAGTGAAGGCATGCATCAGTCTTTTAAATTTAGGGGTTAAATTTTCAGTTCATATCTTCTGCATCGTTTGCAAGTTTTGATATTATACTCCACAGCATGAATTTAGTAGAATAAGATAAGGATGAAAAGGGATAAGGATATGTTCGAATATCCATTTATCATATTCGAAAAATTATTGAATATGAATATTGGTATTTGAATTCCAACTGAACATGGACATTAGTTGTAAACAACTATGAATATACAAGATTCAGAATTGAATATCCGGATGTAAAATATTATACATGTTTATTATATAATATTAAGTTTTGTTTTATATATATATATAGTATAATATTATATTATAATTAGTAAACACTTGAGCTAAACTTATTTTTCCTTGACCAAGTCCATCCGTCCCCTTACCTTCAAGAATCGCTTCGCTTCTTTGTTTAGACAACTTCATATGAATTAAAATATGACAAGCTTCAACCCTCTCTGACTATATAGATATAGACGGAAATGAAAATTATGGTACTATTAAAAACAGATATAAAATAAAACAAATACCGATTAGATAGCTTTGGGAATACTTTATGAATTATCTTGAACATTCATTTATTGAAACAAAAAATTCACATATGTATTTCTTTCATAATATTATATTAAATACAAATTTGTTATAAAATTTTGCTGCAAGTAGCTATAATTAAGTATAAAAGTATATTTTTATATTAAAATGGATACGGATTTATGAGTATGTATATTTACAAATTTTAAAATAATATCTATGGTAACCCTTTTAAAATGGATAGGATTATGGATGTCGAAAATATCTAAAGTAAATAAGATGGTAGATGAGACACAAACATATCCTTATATTTGCATGGTTGCATCTCTGTCTGAAATTGATAGGTATAGAGGTTGGGAAAACGTTTAGTGAGAATATAATTAAGGTGAAATAATAGTAATATAATAAGAGGTTGATGGTGTTCGGCATTTTTTTTATTTTTTTTGAAAAATATCGTCATGTATATTCATTTCTATATCCCTTCTATATGCCATTCGAATTTCGTCAGAAACAGAGACTCCTATTGCCTCCATCCAGACAATCATTTTTTAACGGTAACAAGATTATTTAAATCGACACCATCTCGATGGAGGCCGTAGGAGTCTCTGTTTCTGACGAAATACGAATGACATATAGGAGGGATATAAGGATGAATATGCATGATGATATTTTTCAAAAAAAATAAAAAAATTGACGAAAAATGCAACGGGGGCAGCTATGTTGCGGGCAGCCCCATTTTTTTCATACAATAAATAGACAAGTAACATCCTTGACAGTTCGCTACTTCATTTAGGTGGGGTTGGTCAGGTTATTAATAACCCTTGAACTTGTTGATACAATTATCAAAATCTAGGAGTAGATACCACTCTGACGTCCAAAGTGTTTGCATGAGATGGTAGTAGGAATGCTGATCAAATGGAATACGTCCAAATCTATATATTAGATCTAAATTCAATTCTTTCTAATAATTTCAGAGCGAACTCAAATCGAATTTGCTAATACGAATTCAAATTCAATTCATATTACGTTTCAAATATTAAATTTGATCGTTTTATTTTGAATTTCAAATATTAGGTATAACTTTAAATGCATATATAAATTATTTTATTTAAATAATATTTCTTAAGAGTTTATTTTATAGTTCTACTTTCGATATAAGTGACTAAGATAAAGAAAAAAATGACATCTACAATCAAGAAAAGCGTTCATTAAAGGAACGAGTAAAAGGATGACTAGAAGAGTTGGTAGATTTATCATGCAATGATCATGATGAAAGATATGAGGAATCTTCAAGCGCATCACGGAAGCGTGTTGATCGCATCTCATGCGATCGGGGTGACTAGTCGCACTAGTCGCTAGATGCAGCGGAATTTAAAATTTTTAAATCGAACGATGAAACCACATGATCACAAGAACATTTCTTGGATCGTTTCATCAAACCATAAAGTATTAGAAATACCTCTTGAAGCGTGGTTGCGATCACTAGATATCTAAAGCAAGAGATCTTCCTGACTCAAGTCCGATCTGCGAAGATGGCACTTGCGGGCACGATGATGAAACGCGTTCCTCCCGCAATCCTCAATGAAGATCCAAGCCTTGAATCTCCTGATTTCGTCCAACGAAATCCGTCGATGGAGATCCACGAGCAATCGAAGTGACAGCACAACGACGTGGAGACGATTGCTTGTTCCCTCAAAGCACAAGATGGACGGCCACCTTAGAGAGAGAGAGAGAGAGGACGAGAATGAGAGAGAGAGAAGAAGAGTAGGCGTGTACAACTCTTGTATATTCTCACTTGAAGAGGCTAGGGTTGCCCTCTTTATATACTAGTTTGGAAGTCCATGGATCACAATCCATGGCATATACAAAATCAATGGTTAGATTGATATGTATATTAAATCAATGGCCATGATCATTGTTGTTCAAAAACAACAAAATATTAATTTATATTAAATTAAATATATGTTACATTATCATCAACATAATTTAATTCAACAAAATTAATTATCACAAGATAATATGATAATTATTAAAAAAAGAGGATAATAACCCACCTAAAATCATGGGGCGTCACCCATGACTAATTCATGGGTGACGCCACTTCATTTGGTGGCTATTTATCCCGTTTTTATTTTATCTTATTATCTCTTATTTATTTGCAATATTATCCACTAAATTAATTCCGAATTAATTAGTGTACAATTATCGCAAAATTATCCACTAAATTAATTCCCAATTAATTTGTGAATATTTTAGCCATGCCATTGAAAAAAAATGTGAATCATATTCACAGCCCAAACTAAATTGTAAACTACATTTCCAATTAATTACTTACTGTGAATCCAATTCACATTAACAATTACAAATGCTATTTACAAATGTGCTCTCTCTCTCTCTAATATATTATAAATCTATATGCACAGATATTATGGATAACACTATCCACAATCTAGATTCCTTGATAATTAAATTCCATTTAAACTTGGATAATCATTCTCATAATATGAACCCTATTCATATTATTCTTGATAATTAAATCTCATTTAATTATCAACATCTTGTTGCTTGGATACATAATTCATCAAATGAATTATTCTTGAACTCCTTTAAGAATAATGTCCTTTCTCCGCAGATAGTTAGAGATAAGGACATGGCGATTGTATTGTTCCACGTATAGTGATTTAGATATTGAGATCTCATCTCAAATCCAGATCTTACGTACCTCCCACAGATGCTTGATTAAATCAAGACCGCAAATCTAATCTTCTCATTGCATCTGAATCTCATTCAGACCAGTGTCCAACACTTGGACCAAGATCAGTTTGCTTCTCTACTGAGAGGAGTCACTAAAATCCAGACATGTTTCATCACTCCCTCGGAATGGAAGCGTCATGGTTATACAATCGTTTATGATCACATCACCCTCAGGTATTCCCAATACACGTACATCCTGCATACTAGAAGACCTATGATTAACCTGAAGATTAAGATCAATTTTACACTGTCTTCTTCAGGATTTGATCACCAAGTTCTCAATCTTGGTCATTTGGAATCGGTATCGATCATATGCTTTCCCAAAGTGTATATCATACCTTCAAATTCTTGTCATGCTTCCAAAGCACGACGACCATGCATGGAATTTGATCGGTCCCAATACCTCTTGAGTGAGCTCATGTCTTCCGGTTCATAAGTGAACATGTATGATCCCTTTGGGGATCTATTACTCATATGTCCTTACATGCACACTAGCGCGCCGGTGTATAGACCTTTGTTAGGTCATCAACCTATTGGTCTGCCAAATGTACACACTCAGACATATAGTAACACATCTGTCTCCGGTCAGGGGATGTGTGCCTATGCTGTGACAGCATTCAACATAGGACTTAGGTTATCTCGATCTCGCTAAGTCAACCCTTTGACCTAACTAATCTGACACCCCCGAATCACTATTCCCATGCAGAGGACCTGCATCAAGAGATCGGTCAGATATCAGCCTATGTAAGAAAGGATTGCCATCTCCTACTCAGGCTGGAGATCATCTCTTAATAATCATTTGACGGTGCTTGATGAGTCCTCTATCTAACTCTTTAGATATTCATCCAAACACCATCCTCTATGATTCATTTAATGAATCAACAGCTATATGATCATCAAGATGGCCATGGTACATAACCCTAATTGTATAGAGGGACCTTCTGTGCACTCATTCATTTATTTATAAAAAGGGAGTGAAACATCAATAACCTTTATTGATAAACATATATATTACAATAACATTTATTGTAAGAATGGTTCACCTAGGGCTCACATGTCCAACACATGATTGCCTTGATAATGATGGCCATCATCACAAGTTGTATAAAAGATGATCCAGGCATGCAATCAACCACAAGCAACTACACAACCTATGATTTACATGGAAAAATCCCACTAGTGTAGCGGGGAAAACATCAAGGGCAAAGAGAGGTTCCACTAAGATCCTAGGAGGGTGTGCTCTCAAGGAATGTGACTCTCAGATAACCCATACCTTAATCCTTACATATATAGAGAAGTAAACGGTAAACGAAGCCTAATGCGACCTTAAAAATATATAAGATTCATCTACGAGAATGAATTGTATATTTGCCGCTATATCATTAGTATATCTATTGTTATAGTATATATGTCGCTATATCATTAGTAACGGTCCATATAGCAACGCTTATCCGTTGTTACTTTCAAAATATCAACTAATTGTTGCTATTTTTTAATTCAAAATTTAGCAACGATTAATTAGAAGTTTGAAAAATAGCAATGGATAAGCATCGTTGTGTGGACAATTGCCAATGATATAACGATAGATATGCTATTCATCATTAATTTCAAGTACAAAAATTTTTTTTGCAAAGAATAATATTATCATTATATATTTAACAACGACTAATTTAGTGAAAGATTTTGAAAAAAAAACATTACTATAGTTAAATTTTGTTGTAGTAATCATGTTCTTGTATATGGATAGGGAGCAGCACCATCATGGGATTTGAATGGTTCATCTTGGAATCGAATCTCTTGATCAAATTCAAATCCAAATATTTTATATCGAATTGAACTTTCCTTTTTTTAATAAATAAAATCAAATTTAGTTGATTCAATTTATTGAGCATCTCTAACGGTAGAGAATATATAGATTCACATTGCATGCTATGCAATATTAATAGTGATTAGCAAACTTGTAACCTTTTCTTTCTATAGGTTGCCCATGGAGAGTTCTTTGTTTGATTAAAATCATGATCTTCTTGTTACCTTACCTAAATTCTTGATGAATGGATCACTTATCTGCTCACAATGCCTGATTTGATACTATCATTTCGCGTAATCTATGGGAAAAAACATACTCCGTTAGCGCGGTGTTTTTTCAAATTCTTAAAAGCTTCTTTTATACAATCTTCTTCTCCCTTGAGATAGATTTTTAGCAAAGGTCTAGAAAGATTACTCTCCTTCGATTAAGAACTGCCTTCGCTATCAGAAAATAAGCTTCTAGTGGCGCTGCTTCACGACAGTTCAGAGAAGATCGTCGAGATAGAAACCCATCCCCCAAGGACATGTTTGGTTACTGGGTTAGGATGGTTTGGGGTATCCTTCCGTGAATAATAGCTGTTTGGAGGGTTGGGATGGTTGAAATGATAATTGTGATGTGATGTGACATTGATTATGTGTTATATTACCCTTTTTAATGATTATAAATATTTTTTATGTTAATAATTTTATTTGAACATGGTTAAAAAATATTATACCGAAGAAATTTTATGATCAATACAAGTAATCCCAACCCAAGAAATCATGGTTGGAGAACCTGGGTACCCCGACGTACCCTGGCAACCAAACAAGCCCTAATGGTTTCACAAAGAACCACCTATAATGTTTAAAACATATAGCAATGGTTTCCCAAAGGGATATTTACAACCATAACCACAAGTAGTTTCGTAATTATAGATGTAATCCTCAACAAATGTGAATTACATTTAGGACCATGAATAAGTGCTCCATCCTATACCCGTAATCGTTAGTAGTTTCGTAATTACGTACGTAACTTTCGATAAACGTGCATTCCACCAAGACCCTGAATAAGTACTCCGTCTGATAAACATACCCTAGTGCGTTTTACCTACATAAACTTGACGTGTTTCAAGTTAATGGACATCCATGCATAATAATTTTTTGGATTTTTTTACAACATTTGGTTTGTTTTTAACCGATATGCTTTCGTCCATCTGATATTCATATAATTAATTAGATACCCGGATTTGGGGCTCGATAATATCAATGATATTACAATGGGAGGAAAATATAGTTTAAAGGAGATTTGCTCGAGATAAATCAATGCAAACAATTCTTCTGCAAAGATATACTATCGACTTATTCCTATCATTTCGAGTTCGGAGGATGTTTCGTACGTCAAATTTTTTCTCCTAGATAATTTAAAGGAAGAGGATAGATGGTTTTTTGGGTAAAAAATAATTGAACGATGCTTGAACCTTAATCTTTAGATGAAAAACTCAAATTCTCAACCACAAAATCTTTTACGTGGATTTACGTCATTAATATTTTGGAGTATCAACAAAAGAGATTCTTAATACTCTCCCACCACCAAGAAAATGATATGATCATCGTGGGCGATTCTTTCGAAAAGGGAAGGTCTTGTCGGAAATTTTTCTCGAAGAAGCAGGGTTGTTTTTGCAATATCTTCCGAACACAAAAGTTAAGGATTATCGTTTGATAAAACTCACGAGAGGTTTTCGAGCATCAAAGAAGCAACAAATATTACGACCCAAGGATACAAACGAACGAATACATCTACAGATATAGTTATTATAGTATTCTTATCCATTTTTGAATATGAATACAGATGTGGATACAGATATTGACGGATATTAAAACTATTTTAGCATATCCTTAAAAAAAAATATGGATGAAAAACAGATATTGATTGTATATGAGTCATGTTAAAAATACACTATAAAATCGACTTAAATATATACGAATTGGATGGAAAATACATGATATAAAATTTATTAAATATGTTTGCATTATAAAAATTATACAAATATGATAAAAGAAGGTATAAAACTATGTTATATAAAGTTAAAAATAAATTTATGACTATATTTATATATGAAAACGGATATACGATACGGATAATGATGTTTACGGATATCAAAATGATATCCATATCCGTATCTATTTTAAAATGGATACGGATACATATATCAAAATCTATATACAACGGATATAGTGACGAATCAGATACGGATATATCTGTAACCGTTTGCATACCTATCACGACCTGTTATGCGCAGGGGATGTAGCTGTGACTTTACTAAAATATCAGGAAGTCGTCTGTAATTTCTCCGTAGAGCGACCATAGCCATATTATCGATAAGCTGAACCGAAGCTCCGCTTCCCAGGGCACTGGTGCCGGGTTGGCATGAGGCGCGGACGCCGGTCGAGGCTTGGACAATAGCCTTCCCCCACCGGAAGCTCAGGTCCGGTCCCAGGTTCGTCCGCCCCACATCTCAGCCTTCCCCTATATTTATATATGAACCCCCATCTTCCCGCCTTCCCTCTCTCTCTCTCTCCTCTACCCCCATTTCTGACCTTCAAAATGGCTCCTCTAGGGTTCCGCTTCACATCCCGGCGACTTCCGTCGACCAAGCCGAAGAACTCGGACCCTAGAACTGGACGGCCACCTCAGATCGCCGCCCACGCCGCTCCGTTTCGCACGGATCCGCCGCCGGAATCGGGAGTTCTAACCGGTTTGGATGGGGACTGAGGTTCCCGTGCAGCATAACGGAATAAGGACCGAGGAATCCTACATTGGGGGCTCAATTCATGATCTGAATACCGCTGTTTCTTCTCCGCTGGGTGATCTCGAGGGGATCAGCGATGTGGATCGCGATGCTGTGACGGAGGACAGCTTGGATAACGTGGACGGGACAAATTCCGTGGTAATTCCGAAGAGGTTTGGGCTTTCTTTGTGTTTTGTTTACTGTTTAAGTGTGATGTCAGCTGATTGGTGATTGCAACAGAAAGGCGTAAATTTCCAGTTTGCAGATGGTGTATTTTGTTGTCTAGAGTAGGCACACCAGATAACGTGGAAATTATGATCGAATAAATTACACAGCCTTTTGGTTGCCAAATTGTATTGCAGGATGATTCAGGTTATAAAACTAACCATAATATCGTAAATAGCTTAAAAGCATAGTCATGTATATATAACTTTCTAGAAATGGTCTACCAATGATCAAATTTCTCATTTCCAATTGCTTATCGACTCTTACGTGATACGAACAGAAGATTTTGATGGCTGAGTTTCATCAGAGATAGCGTATGCCTTATGTTACGTATAATGCACAAGACAACAGGTGATTCTCGGCTATTTCTGGAGAATATTTTTTCAGGATTGGAGTGCAGATTCCTCCAAACCTTGCTTCTTACTTTCTCCCCTATAACACCACACAAAAGTTCAAATTGGATTGGAAGGAGATTCATTTGGAAAGCTAGCTTGTTGCGAGGTAGGGCCTCCCATTTGAAGGCTTTAAAGAATGGCAATGAGACCCAAAGACCTTGTTGTGTATGTTTGAACTCCTTTTAAGTTGTCCGAAATGTGTTTCGCTTTTTACATCGACCGACGAGTCAATTATTTTCCTCTTCTAACAATGACAACTCTCGAGATTAATCCCTTGCATTTTCCCTTGATTCTAGATCCAACCTTGTGCTTATGCTCTTTTTTAAGGGAGAAAATGGTAAGCAATAAAATGACACAAACCTAAACTTTGTATATTCTTAAAACCATCAAAATTCTACATAGGATTTTGTAAGAGCCTTGGCAAGCTCTAAGACAATTTTAGCGTAAAATCTCTACTGAAGGAACACCACACCATTCTGCACAAACCATACTGTCCAAATGAGAGCCAAAGCCATCAACCTCTTACTATTTGAGCATCTCCAGTTAGATCCAATGGAGTCCCCATCCCAGTGTGTAACAACGTCCCATACATCTATTGAATTCCCATGGATGACTAAAAGGTGATCTGCATTTTCCCTAGATCCCGAGCACAATGTGAAAGATGCACGAGACTGAGGGATCTCGGTCCTATGATCTCTTGTCATCACACAAACCCTCCAAAGAAGCTCAAGGGAAAAAAATCTTAATTCTGAATTGAACCTTCTATCTTTTACAATCTTGGGCATAATCTCATGACAAAAAACAATCGAAGCCAAAAGAATGTTATATATCTCCTCAAATGGGGACCTCCCCTTGAGGCTTGAACCAAATCCAGTCATTATGCTTGTTAGATGGTCCTTCAACAGTAACCAGAAAATCATACGACTTCATCAACTTTGCAACGATTTGATTAGATAACATCGTGCAAGGTTCAGGAAAGCGGTAGGCGTATGCGTTTGGACTGGTCACTGAATACCAATTAAGCGGTATGCAGGGGCATATGCGGGGTATATGCGGTTCTACACGGTTTCCTAATTTTTTATTTAAAAATAAATAAATATATACAAAAGTGAATACAACTGCACTAAATATATGTATAATTGTGCTCCAACAGAAGATCCAGAAAAATTACTTTCATATAGAGCTTAAAACAATCTTTATCAATCATATATCAATACTTCAATAGAAAAGTTAGCACACATAATAATTGACGACAATCACCAAAATATGTAAGCATTCAAAAGAAAATCGAAATTTAACACAAATAACATTAGTAATGTACTACTTAAAATAGCATAAGATAACATAAATGTTCAAGTGACAATAATCTAACTAGTTAACTCCAATATGTGGAGTTAAGACTTGTAACTCTGTATGTCTACTAAATTCATGATACGATGGTATGACGTGCTTCTTAATAATAAATTAAGTGGGTTGACTTTTGTTGCAACTTGTATACCAATGTATGTGAATATATATTTATATAAATGCCTCTATTGTTGAATTAGAATGTCATTTATCTCCATCGTTATATTTATTACTAATTCTCCATTAAAAGTATCAAACTCTACATATACCTATATATTGCATTCAAAATAACTATTAGTTGACTAAATTAGTTTACTAAATTATTGGTACATTATTCCTTTTCTTCCTCCGTGTTTACTCCAATCTTATAGTACGACTACATCGACGATGGATTTAAATGATGATGGAATACTTGGTTGACATACATACAAAAATAAGGAATAAAGGTAAAATGAGGGTGCAATGTTATCTGAATTATGTCACATGAACAAATTCTGATAAGTGACACAAATCATACAATAAAAAGATGTGGCACAAATAAAAAAACTTGGCACAAATCCTACTATAACACACATTTGACACATTTCATAACAGTAACATGAAATAAGTGGCGTAAAAAATCACATATAAAAATCTCATATAAAAGATCACATATAAAAAATCAAGCACATATAAAAAAATCAAATATAAAAAATCACATATAAAAAATTACATGTTTGGACACACACGTAAAGATCGGATTCGGAATAATGCAATCAGAAAGAAAGTTGGTGTAGCTCGGATCGAGGATAAGATGCGAGACAACCGCTTAAGATGGTTTGGTCATTTGCAAAGAAGATCAGGTGATGCACCGGTTAGGAGATGCGAGTGTTGGGATGTTGAGCCGATAAAGAGAGGGCGAGGACGGCTCAAGAAGTGTTGGAAAGAAACTATACGAAGGGATCTTAGTTTTATGGATATAAGCCCGGGATTGACTCAAGATAGATCTGAATGGAGGCGAAGAATCCATGTAGCCGACCCTACTTATTTGTTGTTGTTGTTACACCCTTGTTTATATAGATGTGATGTCTGGTAAGAGCCTATTGGTTGCAAGTCTTAATAAGTAGTATGTGACATGCACTCGTCTAGGTTATGAACATGTAAGACATGAGAATACAGGAACAAACCCGTGATAAGTTGTCTGTACAATAATTGTTTTTAATACAATGAACTCTAGTCACTGGAAATTAAGATTCTGGTTAAAAAAGATATCATCTTGGAGGTTGGGCTTCCAGCAATGGTCATGTAGTTGAATACTGATAGGCATTTCCTTGTACATCTCTTTGTAATTTATCCACCTACATCATAGCACCTCTTATTGATATATGATGTCTGTATGCCTTCATGTGCAAATATATTTTATTGATCCGAAGTTTCTTCCAGTACTTTTTGTGCACATCTAGTCCCAGGTCATTCTACAGAATTTAGTCATCTAATGCCTACTATTTTCTTTCCCCAATGTGCAGGACTCTCTAGAGGATTCTTATAAGCATTCCATAACACTTGTTGGAGTGGATGAAGACCACTGTGCTGTTGAGAGCCATGGCTGTCCATCGAGGTCGCCATATGGAATTTTGACTGTTGATGGTATGCTCAATCTGGAATACACCAGCGTTTGTTCTGTAGAATCTCATATATCTTCAAAGTTCGTTTTTGTGAAGTAATTTATTTATTATTATATTATTTTTGCAGATGTTGTGCCTATTGAGACAGCAAGAGCTAGATTCTTGGAAATTTTTGTGAACAATTTCATAGAAAAGCATGTTATTGAGGTGGAAAACTGTGACGCTGAATATGGTCTGGGGAATGACAAATTGAACAAGAGAAAGCAAACAGATGCCCAGTATGAAGGTGATCCAAGATTTGTTTTGCCCTTAATGTATGTGGCCAATTTGTATGAGGCATTGGTTAATGATGTAAATATGCGACTTACCTCCTTGGATGGAATTCGAGAGAAAACCATTGGTGTTGCTCTTGAAGCAGCTGGTGGCCTCTACAGAAAGTTGGCAAAAAAGTTTCCAAGGAAAGGTGCTGGTCTTTTCACTATTGATCTTAGATAAACTACTGCATCATTATTTCTCTTTTTTTTTTCTAATTATCACGCTCTTTTTATTTCAGGGCCTTGTAGTTTCAGAAGAAGAGAATTGGCAACCTCACTTGAAACCAGAAGTAGGTTTCCGGAGCTAGTTGCCCATGAAGAGAAACGCGTTCGCTTTGTGGTTGTCAATGGATTGGAGATTGTAGAAAAGCCAAGCAGTATGGCCCTTGAAGATTCTGAGTGGTAAGTTGGAGACACTAGTGTTTCTATTGCCAATCTCGAGGATCATGATATAAATCGAGGGCACCTTGGAAATTTCAAAATATTATCTTTAGAATTAGCAGTATCGGTTTTTGAAATATTAATATTTAGTAACAAACATTTAGCTTCATTGTAGTTGCTGCAGTTGTAGGACATTTGGGTTATGCAAAACTGCTATTTGTCCCTCAGAAGTTAATGATATTCAATTTGGAGAAGCAACGTCCTCTCATGGATAATGGACGCATTTTCAGAGATAATAGCTGAATTTTGTTCTGTTTCAGGTTCAAACGCCTTACTGGTAAAGATGATATTAGTATCTCTGAAAGTGATTACAAATTTTACTCACCTAGGCACAAGTATAGGCGTGTTGCATCCTCTTCTTCTCCTCCTAATGCTTCAGTTTTGCCTGTAAGTTAACACACCATAAGCTTGAATGATGCTGCATTTATTTTCCAACTCTTAACTTCTTTTATAAATGTCCCTGGTTCATTTCACCAGACATGCTTGTTGATATGGTTTTTCTATCCGGAAAATAAAGTACACAATTATTTCTCTAATTTTCTGTAGATTAGTTTAGTTGCAGAAAGTTGAAATGTTTAATAGCTACTAATTGATTTCCATACAAACAGTAATTGCATCTTTTAATTTCTTTGTTTATGTCAAATATTTTGAACCTGAGTCTACTACTTGATATGAGATGTTTGGATTAGACAATAGGGATTATTATATACCTTGTTATAAGGAATGTATAATCATAGTGCAAATAACTTGATCGTAATGAAAAAAACATGGACCTGCAACTTAGCTTTCATAGCTTGTGGAGATTTTTGTTCTGTAAACCTATAAATTCACTCATCAGACAGATTTTTTTATTTAATCTATACTTCTGAAGTACAACATAAAAAACATTCCTTTTTGCATTGTTTGTTCCATGGTTTTATGGAATCTTTTATCCAGTCCATTTTAGGTCCTGCTTGAACTTAGCTTTAGGTAGCAAGAAAATGTGTATTTCTTTGATGGATCATATTTATTTTCTATTTTTTAAAATTGTCTTTCCTTTTTTTCACACAAAATTGGTGTCTAAATTGACAAATGTCTGTTGTAGCAACAGAGTCAACTCCAGCAGTCTTCCTCTAAACACCATATGCAGTTGCTTTCACACCAAAACGAGTACCTTCCTCTCCATCAAGCTCATCAGGCCATGCACCAAAACCAGCACGTATCACAATATTCACATATGCACCAGTGTCAACATGGTTCAAATTTGATGGATATTTCTAGTTCAAACCAGCAACAAATACTTTCCCAAAACTTGACTCGTGAACGAGCCCTATCTGGAGATCAGATAAGGGGGCGGTTGCATTTAATGGTAAGTATAATTGCTTATTATTCTCTTCAGTCATTTTAAATAGTTTCACTATACTTATTCTTCTCACGTCATCCTTCTGGTACACTTTGTGTCCATCTGGTCTTTGTAAGGTATATGATATATTTTGTTTGGATGCAATAAATGAGTCATGCATTTTGTGTTTAGTTGAGGTACATGATAAGGCGTCTCTTGATTTGACTGTGTTTTTTTTACGTGAGATGTATGGAAAACTTGTTTAACAAGGAAATATTGAGTTTTCGATTTCAGATCTTTGTGTCTTTTGCCGCTGTAGCTTCATGACTGTGCACACAGCCTCGGATGAGCTGACTCCATGGTCTTTCTTTTGGCTCAATCACCTTGTGCTCATAGAGGTCCATGTCACTGACCTCTGCCTACAAAATGAAATCATACACATTGGCTGTATAGTGCCTCAAAAAACCAGTATGCCTGCATGGTAACTGTTTTGTGACTGAACTCCAAAAGTAGTATATGCTCCTTCGAGGATCCTCCAATCTATAGCACATGACTGCAACAATTCCTCCAATTGCTAGATGGTTCTCTCCGACTCTCAATCAGTCTGAGTGGTAGGCAGACCTGAGACAGAGCTGAGTCCCCACCCCATCACCTTTATCGAATCCTTCTGGAATGTGAAATTGGAGATAGGTTAAATTCAATCTTGGATAGAGTTTGCTTTTTATGTGACAGATTTCGTTACGATCTGACTCTACAAACGTTAGATCTCCACTATCACCAATCCCAAGGGAATATACTATAAGCAAATGAACACTCTTTAAGGCAAGCATGCCTTATGACAAATTCTTTTTTGTTACTTTTGTAGCTTATTCTATGGGTTGAACTCTAGTTTGTATCCTCAATGACAACAAACTGAATCTCATTTAGAGTTTGAGTGATTATATTTGCTTAACTGTTCTGGATTCACTGCAATGTAAACGCCTCCAGATAGGTAATGTGGTCAGCTACATAAATAATTTTGTGCACAAACTTTTCTATAGTAAACACATTTTCTTAACTTACACAAATATTTTACATGTCATTATGCATTGATGCATCTTCCAATTAATACCAGTTAGAACTTATATTGAGTGATGAGAAAAATGATCCCACTTTCTTGATTTAACTTGGTGATTTAAATTTTTAAGCTTCACAAATTTGATTCTGGGTAGAAACAAGTTTAGATCTTTCATTGTTCACATTTTCTGCGTAAAACAATTTTTCCTGCCCTGATCGCCATATCAAATTAAGTATAGTTTGTCTTACTCCTTATTTTTTTGGTTTATCTTGCTTATGAACTTGACCTATGATGTATTAAATCATTATTGGGCATGCACCTTGATCTTTATTAAGCTATGACTGTATAGGGTTTGATATCAGCTGCTACATCTCAAGACAAGCCATGTTCTAGGATGACTTGTTAGTAAGGAAGAGCAATCAGCAGAGTTTACATTCTTTGCCATCTAGCATTGCCCTGCCACTGTCTACTTGAAGTCAACTCCATTTAGGGCAAGACACCTCTGTAGTGGCTGGCCAACCTGGCTGATCGTCTGCAAAATACTTTAATGAAATGTTCCTTGAATGAAAGTAGATGAGATGTCATATCGGAATTTGTATGAAGATACGGCTGTTATGAAAGGAGACTATTCTTCAAGTTGCCTATGTGAATGCTCAAGAAAAAAACGTCCCAATGCTAACTATATATTTTCCAATCACTTGCTAGGTTAGGCATCCTGCGAAGATCTCTTCAGCCCCGAGATGACATATAAATCTAAATCTCTCTCAAGGTTGGTGAAAGCCGTTTTGCTGTCCACTCTTGAGAGTCGACCAATATTTTGCCCTATCCTGCTTGAGTATGAGAGGATCAAGTCATTCTCTTTGTCCGTAACTCTTCCAGTTTGCAGAAATTTTGTTGTGTCCCACTGCCCCATCATATTGGGGTGGCTATGGATCACTTGGATATCTTGTAGCTCTTAAATCCTTTAGTGGAACTTCGGAGGTATAGTTTGTTCTTTGGATGTGCAACCCATGTGGTCGAACTTGGTCAAAATTCCCTTTCATTATCTGTGTTTGGTGGCTTCATGTTTGTACCCTTGTACTATTTTTTTGAGGAAAATCCTTTTACGATTTATACCACCTTCATTTGTAAATTTGCTCACTCATCCGACTGCTTGATATAGTTCTCTTTGCCAGTTGATGTTGTTGAAAGGGAGAAAGTGTGTGCAAAATGTGTTTTTTAAAACATTGACGGATGAGTATCCAGCGAGGGATTTCAATCAAAATTCATTGAAAGGAAGCCAAGGCCCAAAGTTACACCCAATGCCGCAGGATAACCCATTGCACAATGTGAACAAAATACTCACTTGACCTTGATCTAATGTAATGACATTTTTATTATCTTTTTTTCTGAGAACCCAATATAGTTATTTTGCTTGTTCTCACACATTACCTTCCCAAAAATCCCATATTCTTTCCTGTTGTGGGCGAGTCCTCCTGATGACATGCTCCCTGTATAAGTCAGTGCGGAGGATATGGACCACCTTTTTTTGAAGTCTCCCTTTTCTCATAGGGTTTAGAAAGGGACTGGAATTCACAGATGTACTGTCCAGTTTTGACATGTTTTTGAGGTCTTTCACTGATGTACTGTCCACCTTTTCTGCAGTGAAAATTATAAGCTTCTCTCTTGGAAAGAATGAAGTGGATACAATAAGATTTACAGACAGAAGGCGTAGCTTCTAGAATTTATATAGGTACTCCCAATACTAACGGATCCGGTGTATAAATCTGATCCAAATAAGTAATCGGATTTTTGGTTTTGTTTCAGACAGTGAAACCCACTTTGAGACAACAAGCTTCACTTACGAATCTGACAAAGGAGTTCAAACATCTCTACGTCTGCTGGGTTAGGATTCAAGGCATATCAACACTTTCAGAGAAGATATATTGTTCCTAGAGTGTTGCTACATACAGTAGAGGACTCGAAGGGGCTCGTGGTCGCTTGGATTTTATAGTTGGAACTCAATGGGGTTGCTTGGATTTTATAGTTGGAACTCGATGGCGATATTTTTAAGAGGGGATTCTACAAGAAAATATTTTTTTTCCATTGCTTCAACCTGTGGGGTTCATCAGTCTCAGCTCAAGAGTTACATGTGTGAAGATGGCTCTACTTTTGTGTTTTTTAAATTTTTTAATTTATGTAATTGGATGGATGTTAATCCCATGTAGTCATCATCTAGACCTTTCAAAAAATAAATTTTCCGTTCGCCAATTATAATTGGGTTTAATAGTTCAGGGAGTTGCCAAGATGATTTTCACTGAAACATGTACCTTTTTTTCAGCCAACAGGCCCAGCGAAATTCTGCGATCAATGTGGAACCCCGTACTTGAGAGAGACGTCCAAGTTCTGCTCAGAATGTGGCACCAAGAGGCTAGGAATCTGATGGCTTGTAGTTGGCTTCCACGATATCATCCCTTCTCCTAAACTAGTGTAAATTTTGCAAGTTGCTGTCAAAGAATGTGGAGTGCTGTGTAGCATAATTTTGTATATGCAGATTTACTGGAAAAAGACACCTGACCGCATACGGTTGTGCCACACGACATTGGAATGCGAAAATTCAACTCTTGATTGTGTTCCTATGTTGATAATGGGGTGCGGCGATATCACAACATCTGATGTGTATATGGATCTGGATTTTGAAAGTATGTGTTGTAATTATAGTGAAATCCTTCCAGAGGTCTCAGTCTCCATAGGAAGTTCTTCTGTACCATCTGTAACGAATTCTAGAAGTTTTTTTTGGCACTTGTGCTTGCTTCTGAAAAGAATGAGTTTAGATATGCAGCTCTAGCTTAATATGTATTGTCTATGGTTAACCATATCTAATGATAAAAGAATGTCATCTGCATGCATTCGAGGTCGTTGTAGTAAAATGTATTATGTTGATCATTTTGTCCTTCCAGCGATATAATATATATAGCTGATGCTCGGGCAAACCTTCGGGAAAATGGAATTCTGTTTCTTCTGGACGAATGCGACTGCCTGATCTCTTTCCAGGACATAAGATTTCAAGTTGGGTCCATAAATTGGCTTTTTACCACATAAAGCTTATTTTGGAACCAGAGAGCCAAGTTTGGTATAGATGCTCGCTTGTCTTTCCTGTCAAGATGGCTTCCTCTGGTAGTAATCAGTTGCCGTATCTGTTTGTTTCATGTTGATTTTGGCATATATCCATGTCTGGACTCATTTCAAAATAATCAATACATAATCAGTTGCTGTATCCGTTTGTTTTATGTTGATTTTGGCATATCCATGTCTGGACTCACTACAAAATGGATATGGATGAAATTGTTGTTATGAAATACAATGTTAAATGTATCTATATTAAATATAAGTTATTTGGTGTATATATTCCATTTAATTTAATGAATTTAATGGGGCTACCCGGGGGACCAACTTGACTCTCCCTACTCTTGTTTTTTCTTATTTCTTAAGGTATTTTCAGAAAATTTGTGGAGGATTTAATCCATCATATACAAATCATAATATGTTGTCATTCAAATTTCATGTAAAACAGACATTCCTAACTTGTTTATCTATAAGGTGACAACTTCAACAATTCTGAGATCGTTAAAATTTACAAGCTTGATAGATATGATAGGAGTTTCGAATTGATTTGAAATTTGAATGAGAACATATTGCCATATACTGATTTAGATAACCCTGTATTTTCAGAAAATACTTTAAAATATAACAAAATAAAAGTGAGGGTAGCCAAGTTGGCTACCCTTGCAGGTAACCCCATTAAACCCTAATTTGATTTATAAAGTATTTTTTCTTAATATATGTATTCTTTTCAATTTCTCTATTTTGTTTTTAAGGACATAATAAACATATTCTTCGTATTCAACATCTCTGTTCATATCTTCATTTATGTTTTGAAGTAGATAAGAATATAGAAATTATATTAATATATGCATGTCTGCATCCTATAAAAACCATTTCATTAGGATATTTATAAACACACGCTTCATAGCTATATAATCATGCTTTACCTCAGTTAAAAAATAATCACGCCCTATCCATCATTTAGTGAGTAATTACATCGACCCTTATCAAAGTCAATCTCCTATGTCGTTTACAATCAACATTGAACTTTATTGGTCAAATCGTGAAGGTTCATTGTAAGAATTTTAAAAAGTATAAAAATTGACGAAAAGGACCATATAAATGAATTTTTTCTGCTCTCTTTTTCTTCCTTCTCCATCCATCCCTTCATCATCCATCATCCAGCAATTGCCTTATCCTTTCTTTGCAATTTTTTTGAGTGGTTTCTTTGCATTTTTTCGGCAAGCTTTGTGCCTCCCTCTTATTCTTCTTCCCATGATAACTGTGTCTGTAGCCAAATGCCTTCCTCTCACCACCACTAATGTCGTAATTATTAGGACAATTGCTATGTTTAATAGGACGCATGCATTGCGATCATTTTTATAATAATTTAATATCTAATTATATAGAAAATGGTTATGTTTGACAATAATTTATTAACCCTCTAGTGAAAGCGACGAAAATTGAAACTGGCAAGCTGCCAATCGCTACAAGAGAAGTGACCTAAGATAACGAATAATTTAATATTCATTGTCATATCTTACATAGTTAAATATATAGCGAACGGATATTATTCTTTGTTTATTTTTTTAAATTGACAACGAATAGTGGTATTCGTTGCTATATTCCTCGCAATGAATTATATAACAATGATTATTCGTTGACTTTTTCTTCTAATCGTTACTAAATTTGACAACGATTAGTGTGAATTTTAATAAATAATTCAATGAAAAGATCATCACTATATGGACCTTTTACAATGAATATGACATCCGTTGCTAATTACAAGTACAAAATATAATTTGACAATGAATAATGTTCGTTTTTATACCTTTAACATCAAAAGATATGATAATAAATGTTCAAATTATTCGTTGTCTTAGGTTCAGTTTCTTGTAGTGAATTAAGAGTAGAGCTTTTGTGAGAATATTATGTTCACCAAAGAGTTTACAAGAGATGATGATTTGAAATGCAAGTAAGTTGTTGACTTGACAAGTGGATAGATGTCTCCCTCACTTTATAGGTGAAGGAGTCCTACCAAAATAGTTTAAATTAAAACAGTAAGCCTGAAAAAAACTAGCATCATTCACAGTTACAGCTCTAGGTAGGTGTACATGTATTATGTAACACCATAAAAAAATTCAGATGACAGTAGAAAGTCTTACCTATACGAACCCCTCTAATGGTCTAGTGGTGGAAGCAGTGGCTCCTACTAAAAAAGACCATGGTTCGAATCCCCCCTCCAACTCCATCCTCCGCTACTACTAAAAAAAGTCATAGCTTACTCCAGAGTATTCTGGCATACCCTCTGCTCTATCCATGCATTTATGTATTGGAATTAGTTCTATGGATTGCATGATTTCTTTGTTATAATATTTTTTAAACACATTCAAATAAAAAATTAACATAAAAATATTATAACCATTAAAAAAGTTAACACAACACATAATCAATGTCGAATCACATCACATTTATCATTCAACCCTCTCCAACCCTTATAACCATCCAAACATCTACTATTCACAGGAGGTTACACCAACACAATACAACACAATTATCAAACAGGCCCTAACGAGTGGAGAGGGAGGGTGGACGAGTTTCATTGAGATAGGATTCCATGGGAGAGGAGTAAGGAAGAAGACATGAATTTATAGAATGATGAAACCATATGGATTCAATTTTCTATGCCAAAAGAGTTATATTTAACACCATTATTAATGACATGCTAGCGTGATAGCATTGTTCATTTTTAACAATTTATCTCCGGAAATAGATCCTCTGCTGTATGGAGGATTGCAGCAGAGGTGTTGTAATCCTCTCTAGGCTATTTTTATGATTTTGAATTCAAAATTTAACCTTATAGATTGAAGTTTAGTTTAATCTTCTACCTATCCTTCAAATTTCGTCCAAATCCGAGTCATTTGCTATTTTATCTTAATGATCAAACATTCACATCTTTTTTAAATTGAATTTAAGTTGCTTAGATTATGACCGAATATTTGACCATTAAGATAAAATATCAAATAAGATCGGATTTGGATGAAATTTGGAGTATAGGTAGAGAATTAAACTAAAATTCAATCTATAAGGTTAGATTTTGAAATCAAAATCATAAAAATAGCATAGAGAGGATTATAGCACCTCTGCTGCAAAGGATCTGTTCCCTTTACCTCCACCCTCAAACTAGAAAACTTATGGATGAAGTAAAGAAGGCCCATTTAGTAGATGATGAACGAGCAACAAACATGCTCTAGATTTCTTGATGGAAATTGTATTTCACCTCGAGTTGGTGTGCTCTGACAATGTGATACAAAGCAACCTAGCCCTCAAGCACTCTTCTTTCTACAAAGCAAATGCATAGTATTATTTTAGAATAATGTATCCAACATGAGCTATTTAAATATTATCATATTCTATTATATTGAATTATTATATGATAATAATTCAATATAATATAAAATAAATTTAAGCATAGTATAAATACTACATAAATTTGTCTACCATACTATCAGGGTATCCGGTTGTAAAGTTGTACATACGTATAATATAATTCGTATATGTAAACAATACTCTTATTCTATTTTTCACTAAGTCCATTTGTATGAATTTCGACCAATTCAAAATAATCGAAGGTCCGTTGTTCTATTTTGATCTATCCTCCAATTCTCAAGTTTCTTAGAATTTTAGGATATAATATGAATCCTGGTATCTATTGAAACAATTTTCTTAGTATATTATATTTATTAAAGATTCATTCTAAATATAAACACAGACTAAACAACAAAAATTAAAATTTTACTAAAATTTTATAAAAATAATACATAAATGAAGTTGGGGAAGATGCACTTGCGGGTATAGCCATGGTCTCATGACAAGTTCAACTTAATTCAGAACTTCTATCATATATATCAAGACTATTAATTTTTAGTGGTTTTAGAATTGCTAAATTGACCCTATCTAGATGGATATGTTAGGATGCATGAAATTTGAAACTAGGTTTCTTGCAAAAATATCAAAAACAAATGAAAAAAATAGCCAAATGCATCTACTTAGTTGCGCCTGCCTATGTAGCTTCCATTTTTCCCTACACACACATGCATGCATGCATGCATGCATGCATGCATGCATACATACATACATACATAAATACATACATACATACATACATACGTACATACACACAAACACATATAATAGAGGAAAGGGAAGCTATTCATGAAGTAGCTAATGTTAGCTATTCCATTTACATTTTTCACTATTTTTTATTTTTATTGGAAAACATCGCTATGGATTTTCATAATTATATATCTCTAATATGTCATTCAAATTTCGTCAAAAACATGGACTCATATCCCCTCTATCCAAAACATGTAGATTAAAACAAATCTAGGACCGTTAAAATTACTTATTTTGGATGAAGTATATATGAGTCTTTGTTTCTTACGAATTTGAATGATATATTAGAGGGATATAGTTATAAAAATTCATGATGGTATTTCCAAAAAAAAGACGAAAAGTATTCATGGAGTAGCTAAAGTTAGCTACTTCTTGAAGTAGATTCATGTTTCTTTATTTATATATAAGAGAAATTATAAAAATATAAGGACGGAAAGAAAATCAAAAAATAAATTCGAATTTCAAAAAAGTTATTGATTGGGTACCGGTAAAAAGTTGTTTGCATGAATATTTTTTAAATTCCTAAATTACTAGAGATGATAAATCTAAAAGTACTCAATACTTCTCATACCTAAATTCATGGCGAAGCCAACACCCACTGAACAACGTCCATCCAACCACCTATTCAATCGGACGGTGTGGATGCAACCTACCACCTTTATAAAGTATGCCGGTCCCAACCGACGCTTTGCTTCTCCACAAGTACATCGAAGCTCCAAAAGCGTGCTAATATTACGAAAAGCTCCCCGTTCCTTCCCCGAAATTCCCGTCAAGGACCACCACGAGAAACACAAGCCCCTGCGGCCCTGCCCCCCACCGTTCTCGTCTTCTTCTCATATAACTCCCACCGAAATACTATAGTTCTTCAGGGGCATAAAAGGTAGTTTCCCCAACGAGCTCCTTCAAAATCTCTGCCCCCGCCCCTCTTCCTCTCAGAAACCCTAAACCCCCGGCGATGGACTCCGCCATCTCCTTATGCTCAGGGCCTCTCCTCCACGCCGGAAAGTTCGCACCTTTCCCTCTCCGCTGTCGCACCTTTTCCCACAAAAATGCCTCCTTTCCCATCCCCATCTCCAAAAACCCCACCTTTTCCGTCCTCCGCACAACAGCCGCAGCGCAACGCCCAGCAGCACATGCCCGCAGTAGCCCCCAGACGTGCCCCGTCGCCGACAAGCTCAAATCCGCCGCCGGAACCCTAATCCTCACCGCCGCCGCACTCCTCGCTTCCAGACTCGCCTTTCCACCGGCCGCCAGGGCGGCCGTTGCCGTCAAGCCGCCACCATTGGAGGAACAACTCGATGGGGAAACGGAGAATGGCTCAAAGCTCTCGCCTTTGGATCTTTCTCGTTTTCTGGATTCGAATTCGGAGGCGATTGACGCTCTGAGGTCGCTTGTATACCGGAAGCTCGAGCTCGGTGAGGATGCGGAAGCATTAGTGATACTCGAGAGACTGATGGCGGCGAGACCTGATGAAATGGAGTGGAAGTTTTTGGCGGGAAGGCTGCTTAATGAGATGGGTCGGTTGGAAGATGCCCGCAAGGTGTTTGATGAAATTCTTGAGAAGGATCCTCTGTCGTTTGAAGCGCTTTTTGAAAATTCCGTGCTGATGGATCGGTGTGGGGATGGGGCTGAGGCCATGGAGAGGCTTGGGAAGGCGTTGGAGGTGGCCAGGGAGGAGAAGAAGGAGAAGGAGGCGAGGGATGTGAGGTTGATTATGGCGCAGATGCAGTTCTTGCAGAAGAAGGTTGACGAGGCGTTGGTCAGCTATGAGGAGTTGGCAAAGGAGGACCCAAAGGATTACAGACCCTACTTTTGCCAGGGAGTGATCTACACCTTGATGGATCGGAATGCGGAGGCGAGGGAGAAGTTTTCAAAGTATAAGGAGTTGTCTCCTAAGAAGTTTGAGGTGGAGGGATTCGTGCAGACACCATTGTCACGGATGAAGTTGTTTGGCACTGATGATTCGGATAACTGACTTGGAAGCCATGAAATCTCTCTTCTGCTGCGGCAAGATGGTTGAGATCTAGAGGGTATGATATATAGATATGCGGTCTTTAAATTTGTTCAACTAAAAGGTTTGTTGCCTGATAGAATAAGCCTCGAGATGCACTTTCTGAATAGACAGTGCTCCTTGGCCAATGCCATGCCTCTTTTTCTTTGAGAGCATATAGATTCAATTGTGCACTTGCTTGTTTTGGGCATCCCATCTACGTTTTGGGATTTGTTCCTGCAGTTTGCTTATAGGTTAGTCTTTGGATGTCATTGTTTTCATTAAGGGTTGATATAGGACAGTTTTGGATTGATAGGCATATATTGTCCCGAGGATCTGGACAATATCAGCTTTCTTGGGACCGGGGAATCTGACATACCCACCTACCAGTTATTTGCATGCCTGTTTCTTTTGTTTTGGAGTCACTGACATATATGTTAGAATTCTAAAAGGACATAAATAAGCATTTTGATTTTTTTGAATTGTTTGGGCTGTGAAGTCCTAATTAAGACAAAAAAAGGCTTTGCATTAAGCATTGAGTAAAAAAAACATAGCTCACCCCGCTCTAATTGGGCATCCATTGTAAGGGATCTTGTTATTTTTCTGGCATGTGTTAGGAGTTTCCTCTGTACTACCCCCTTCAATAGTCAGTGACTCAGTATGAGATACCATGTTATATTGGTGAAGCATGGGATAGGTGGTCTTCCTTCTCGTTGAACAATCATTTGAGATGATGTCTATTTGGGTCAATCATGTGGCGAGTAAATCTACCGAGCCATTGTATTGGATGCATTTCTTGGTGTCTTGTGGAGTCTATAGGTAATAAAGGTTGCCTCTATGAGGAGCTTTGCATCTGATTCTGTTAGAAAGCATAACATCAATACATTGATGTTGTTAGGGCCTTTAAGTTCCATATGTTAATCAGGAGGTATTTTGGGGATCCACCAAATAGTTTACTGATTATTATTGCAACAAACCATGTGAAGTTAATAAAGCCTTTGTTCACGAGGGAAAGTTCAAACCAATTGGCATTGAGTGGAGTGTTTATAAATTATTTGGTTTTTTTATCAATTGTGCCCTCCTTAGATAATGCAATATCAGTTATGCCCTTTGCTTTTTTGGAATATTTGTTGTGCTCTTGACCATTAATGAATTGAACCTAACCGTGGTTTATTCAAATCATAGTATCTTTAAGAGGTGCATAATTATCCTCTTTCAAGCCCTTGCCTTGGCCTACTCCTATGTCTAGTCCTCAGTCCCAACCTTCTCCTCCACTGCCCTGACCTTCTCCTCCTCCGCTTAGCGCTCTGCCTGACCCCCTCCTCCAGCACCTCGACCTTGTCCCCACCACCAGCACAACCACCACCAACAACGATAACCTCTCCATGCCCCTCTCCATCTTCGATCTCTTCCCCATCTTGAGCCATGGCTCACCTCCCTCGTAGGCCCTTGCCCAGTGCGAGAACACCCTGCTCGTGGAGGTATTCCTTCGACCTTCAGACCGAGGAAAATAAGAAACTCGAGAGCTCAATCAGTGGCTTGCATGAAATAGAAGGGGGTGAGGCTGGCCCTTAGCTTTGGATCCATAAGCTAATCAATGGAGACAGAGCTGGAGATTCAAGGCCCCTCCCTCTCTTCCTTTCTTCCAACAATGCATGCAGCTAGGGCTTTAATAGAGTGTTGAGAGAGTTGCTTCTGTTGATTCCTCTACGAGTCAAGATGATGAAGATGAAGGCATCCTTTGCAATTCCTGCACGTAAAGCAGCAAAAATCGAGCACAATCGAAGCTTGGTAGAGTTAGCCTAATTCGACCTGTCTTCTTATCCACCATCACTCAGGTGAGTCGAGGTGAGGGACATGATGTAGGTGCGGAGGGTGTTGGGGGTAACAGAGGAGGGGGTTGGAGGGCGTGTGATGAAGGAAGAGGGAACCAGAGCAGGATGAGGGGTTAGAGGAGGAGAAGGGCTGGAGTAGGGGGTGGAGGCAGTGGAGGTGGGAGATTATCGGGGAGGGGGTCGGATGAGAAAGAAGAAAGAGAGGGCCAAAGGAAAAAAAACATATCTACCCTAGGGTCACAATCTAATTACACTTGTGTCCCAAAAGTTAATGATTGTTTGAAACGCAGATGGACGACGACTTACCCGAGGGTCACAAGTGATAACTTTAGAAGAAGTTAGGGGAACAACTGATATTCAAAAAAAATAAGGGTTTAACTGATATTGTAATATCTAAGGGGCACAATTGATAAAAATCCTAAATTATCTACATGTTCTCATCGTAGATGGGGGAGTAATTGACGTGCGCTTTCTTCGGGTGAGCATCCAACCCAAAATACCAACTCAATTGTCGAACACACTGCTCTTTCCTCATATTAGATGAGTTTTTTTCCTCTTGATAGCTTTCAAGGAGTGAGTTGTAGCAAGTCACTTGATTTATGCCCACCTTATTTTACCATGATCCGGTAAATGAGCATGCCAATCTTCGGAGCATGACGGATGGTACAAACGGTCTAATGCAAAAGCTTTTAGACTTGTTTGAAAAACAGGGGTAGAAACAGTCTAATGCAGATCATTCCCTCTTTATACAGATAACATCCAGAGGTATGGTTGCAATTATGGTATATGTTGATGATATCCTTATTACAGGAGATGATATAGAAGGAATCAAGAGGGCAAAAGAAATGTTGGGTCGTGAATTTGTCACCAAGGACCGTGGAGTCCTTAGATACGTTTTGGGACTGGAATTTTCTAGAAATCAACAAGGACTCGTGATGACTCAGAGGAAATATGTTACTGACCTACTGAGTGAAACATAAATTCTTGGATGTCGACCTGCTACTACATCTATGGATCCAAGTATGAAACTATATGCTGATGATACCGACGAAGTGGATAGGAGGAGATTCAAAGAACTAGTTGAAAAACTTCTCTATGTTACTATTACCAGACCTGATATATCCTTTGCTGTTAGTCGGGTGAGCCAGTTCATGAAGCAACCACGTCATGTACATATGGATGCTATACATATGATACTCGTGTACCTTAAATCGTCTCCAGGTGCAGGTCTATTATTTAAGAGAGGCAAGGAGATCACTATCTCAACATGCGTAGATGCAGATTATGCAGGATGTCCTAAGGATAGGAAGTCCACCACTAGATTTGCTGTATATGTTGGAGATTCTCTAGTCTCATGGAGAAGAAAGAAGCAAATTGTTATAGCCAGATCTAGTGCCGAGTCTGAATATAGGGCTATGGCCCATGTCAATACAGAAATGACGTGGGTTAAAACTATTCTTACAGATCTATATATAGATGTGCCACTTCCTATGGCTCTGGAATGTGACAATCAAGCTGCTATATTTATTGCAAATAATCCAGCATTTTATGAACGAACCAAGCACATTGAGTTTGATTGTCACTGTATACGAGATATGATCTAGAAGGATTTTATCTCCACATCTCATGTCAGCTCAGGGGACCAGATTGCAGATATTTTCACCAAAGCCCTACTTAAAGGACCAATCCAGAAGTGCTCGTCCAAGCTGAGCATGATTGACATCTATGCTCCATCTTGAGGGGGAGTGTAGAGATATATGTTATGTTATGCTATTATGTTATTTTGTATTGTTTCTTATTTTCTTTCATCTTATGAACGCTTTATGTAATTTACCCATAGGCACCTCTCCTATATAAGAGAGCTTAGGGTTTCTGGAATAAGGATGCACTCATTTTTTCCAACATGGTATCAGAGCAGCGGTCTGTTTCTTCTGAAGGAATGCGACGGCCTGATCTCTTTCCAGGACGCAGGACTTCAAGTTGGGTCCATAAATTGGCTTTTAACCACCTAAAGCTTATTTTGGAACCACAGAGCCAAGTTTGGTATAGATGCTCGCTTGTCTTTCTTGTCAAGATGGCTTCCTTAGTAGCAGGGAACAAGACGGTTGCCGACTTATCGGTACATAATCAATTGCTGTATCTGTTTGTTTTATGTAGATTTTGACATCCATGCCTAGACTCATTTCAATATAATTGGTACATAATCAGTTGCTGTTGTATCTGTTTGTTTTTTTGTTGATTTTGACATATCCATGTCTGGACTCATTTCAAAATGGATATGGACGGAATTGTAGTTATGAAATGCAATATTAAATGTATCTATATTAAATATAAGTTATTAGGTCTATATATTCCATTTAATTTAATGAGTTTAATGGGGCTACTCGAGGGATCAACTTGGTTATCCCCACTCTTATTTTTATTACTTCTCAAGGTATTTTCTGAAAATATGTGGGCTGTTTAATCCACTAGATAACATCATGTCATTCAAATTTCGTGTAAAACCGACATTCCCAACATGTCCATCTATAAGGTGACAACTTCAACAATTCTGAGACCGTTAAAATTTTACAGGCTTGGTGGATAGGAAAAGAGTCTCGAATTGAGTCGAAAATTGAATGAGAACATGGTGTCATATAGTGATCTAATCCATGTATTTTCAGAAATACATTAAAATAAAAAAAATAAAAGTAGGGTAGTCAAGTTAGCTACCCTTGCAGGTAACCCCATTAAACCCTAATTTAATTTATAAAGTATTTTTTCTTAATATATGCATTCTTTTCTATTTCTCTATTTTGTTTTTAAGGATGTAATAATATATATTCTTCATATTCAACATCTCTATTCATATCTACATTTGTTTTGAAGTAGATAAGAATATAGAACTTATATTAATATATGCATGTTTGCTTCCTATATAAACCATTTCATTAGGATATTTATAAACACACGTCTGTATTGCTATATAATCATGCTCTACCTCAGTTAAAAAATAATTATGCCCTATCCATGGGTGTAATTACATCGACCCTTAACAAAGCCAATCTCCCTTGTCGTTTACAATTAACATTGAACTTTGTTGGTCAAATCCTTAAGGGCCTGTTTGGTTGCAGGGTTAGGTTGGGCTGAGTTGGGTTGGGTGAATAGTAATCTGTGAGGAGGAAGTACCCTTGTGAATAGTAACCAGGGTTGGGCCAACTCTGCTTAACCCTGTAACCAAACATGCCCTAAGTTTCATTGTAGGAATTTTAAAAAGTATACAAATATTTACGAAAAGGACCACAAAAATGGATTTTTTGGGCCCTCTTTTTCTTCATTCTCCGTCCATCCCCTCATCGTCCAGCAATGCCTCATCCCCTCTAATTCTCCTTTCCATGATCACTGTGTCTTGTAGCTACAATGCCTCCCTCCCACTACCACCAATGCAGTAATTATTCAGACAATTGCTAATGTTTAATAGGACACATGCATTGGGATCATTTTTATAATAATTTAATATCTAATTATATACAATATGGTTATGTTTGACAAGAATTTATCAACCCTCCAATGAAAGCTTGATAGTGGCTAGGTGCCAAATCATTGTCACATTCAAGCACAAGCTTCGATAAGGCCCGTGAAACCCGACCACCAAGACGGCTTTCTTCTTTATCTCCAGTGCTTTGTCCTTTGCTTTGCATGACCTACAACTCGATGAAATGGTGTCGACGACGGGGAACAACCTTTGGGGTTTCATTAACGAGGCTTGACGCAAAGGCATATGCTATATCTAAGGTCCTCTACTCCTTCGAGTTCCATCCTCGTTGATATGCACCTTTCGAGCTCCACAAGCTCCTTTTCCTCCCTACTCGCTCTTTTCACTTATGTCCATGTTCATTATCCTTCTCCCCTCCCTATTCGTCAAGAGGAGGTGGATCGTCTGCAGATTCTGCTGCAACTGCTCGAGCTGCTTGATCTTGATCAAGCATTTTGCACGATCTTGCACTTTTTGTGGGCCCGTACCATGCAAGATCGTGCGAATCGCTCGATCAAGATCGAGCGGTTCGAACGATTACAGCATGCACAACACCACAGCAGAGGATCCTCTCTATCGTCAAGAACCCCGTCAACCAGGCCCTCTAGGATCCTGTCATTGATGATGGTGAGAGGCCGTGCGATGAAGGAGGCGACAATGAGGATGTTCTATGCCTGAGCTTGGCTTACTTTAGGACTTACAACTTTTCACTAAAAGATCTATTCTACTGAAGTACAAGCCATAATACAAGTATGGGTACTTATCTCTCTAAAGATTTTTCTTTCGTTTAGATAGATTGGCCTTTAACTCATATAATACAAGCATTTGTTCTTTCATTTAAATAGAAAAAGCGGTTCAGACAATAAATGGGTTTGAATGTTGTCATTAGGCGTGGTAATACATAAATGAAACATATTCCAATATAAAATATCTTAATCAGAGCATTCGTTGTGTTTAATCGAGATGTATTGATTTCAATGTAAAATGTACTGATATTAAAGGGAGGACCTTATTTTACGAGTGTTTATTATGCGATTCATAATTTTTTTAATATAATGTCTAGACTTGTTACAAGTTAATGGGAGTAAAGACACAAACCTTCTGGTAAGGTCATGAATGAGCAGCTGTTCTCGTGCTTTAGGAGTTACTAGGATGCATACCCGCGCTTTGCGGCGGGAGGAAGTAATCATTAAAAAATGGGAATTGTAGAAAAGTGCGTAGGTAAGAGTATTTGCCATAAAATGAAGTATGAAAATGTCAGTCGAATAGCGGAAAGGATGAACCGAATAAAGTAAATGATATCCATATAAAACATGGATAAAGACTTAGCTTACAAGTGATTTATAAATTGTAATTTTACAGAGTAAGTTTTGAATATGTAAAACGGATTCAAAGTTGATTTAGTTATAGGAGTAAGCTATGAAAGAAATTGTAGAAGAAGACATTGCCAGTGGCCTCAAACCACAAGGCCCTGAGAAGGACATTTGTTTATAATAAAGTGTAAATAAATAACGTACGTATGAAATATTGGACCAATGAAGTTTGAGTTAGGACTTTTTTCTTAAATAATTATTAGAATAATATTAATTAATTAAACAACCATCAAGTTAAAAATTTTAAAAATATAGCAATCAATCGGCACCTGAGGTGCCGATTTGGAAAGTAATGCCCAAATCGGCACCTCAGGTGCCGATTTGGAGACATAAGGGATGCAAGTGCAAAATACCCAATGTGTTTGCCCAAATCGGCACCTCAAGTGCCGATTTGGGCATCTCATTGGGTATTTTACATTTTCATCATTTGGGTAATCTATGTTTCATCCATTGTTTGTTATTAATAGTTTTTTTCAACTAATCTTTTTTGTTATCAAAAGTACACATTTACCATAGGATGTAATTACATTTGAATGGCAAATGTATATCCTTTCTATTCTAAAATTGTTCTTTTCAAAATATTACCTTCATTATATTATATATTTGGATCCTTTTCCTTCATCATATTATATATTTAAGATGCATGGGACCCTTATTCGTTGGTATCTAATTCATTAATGATCAAACCACCTATATGTATTATATAATGAACGATAATTAAGAATAAATGATTGCAATGAGTTAGATACTATATATTCATTAATTATCAAACAACCCGTTGTAATCATTTTTTTGTGATTTTGATTCGAAAATCTAACCTTATAGATTGAATCTTAGATTAATGCTCTACATATTCTTCAATTTTCGTTCAAATCGGAGGTCGTTTGCTATTCCATCTTGATGTTTGAAAATTCGGATAATATTTTGAAAAGAACAATTTTAGAATAGAAAGGATACACATTTGCCATTCAAATGTATTTACATTCTATGGTAAATGTTGTACTTTTGATAACAAAAAAGGTTAGTTGAAAAAAACTATTAATAACATACAATGGATGAAACATAAATTACCCAAATGATGGAAATGTAAAATACCCAATGAGTATGCCCAAATCGGCACTTGAGGTGCCGATTTTGGGCGAACACATTGGGTATTTTGCACTTGCATCCCTTATGTCTCCAAATCGACACCTGAGGTGCCGATTTGGGCATTACTTCCCAAATCAGCACTTCAGGTGCCGATTGATGGCTATATTTTTAAATTTTTTAACTTGATGGTTGTTTAATTAATTAATATTATTCTAATAATTATTTTAAAAAAAGTCCCTTTGAGTTAAGGTATGCAATCACCCTGGTTGTTTCTATCGCAATGCACAATCTCTTCTCCCATGACAGTGGTGTGGTGTGATGCCTATGGAGGTAATTGTATGATGTTCCATTGTGGATATACTTGTAAAGTAACAAAGGTACCTTAATCTCAAGGCAACCACGATATTTTCACTGCATTTGTATGGATCACCTTAATGAAGATCATGATCTCATCTAAGAACTGATACTGGGAAGAATATATGGAATACAAATATGAAGAAATTTGAAAACTTTAACACGGCATTTAGATTTGTGAAGTGTTTAATTACTTGTTGCAGTTAGAATCACATGATACTCTAAGAAGTCTAAGAATATAACCAAAGAATCAAAGATGTATATGTTGGAAGAACATACTGTTGATTTATGTCAGAATCACATATTACATTAAGAAGTATAAAAATGTAAATAAAGAACCGAAGGTATTTAGGTTAGAAGGACATACCTTTGATGTATATTTTAAAAATAAAGATGGAGTAGTACATTACATTTGCCTAGAAATACCTGAAAGAAATAGATAAAACTTTTAATTTATGATGTTAAAATGCATTGTTGCATTTAAAAACTGAATGGTAGGTAATATTTTCTATTACATGTAACAGATGATATCTATTAATATATTTGCAAAATATAAAAAAACTTAAAGAGGTACATAGCTTCTGTATTTGTTAATGTAGTTAGGAAAATAAGCTATATAGTAAATTGCAAAAGAATGTATTGTCGGTGGCTTCAAGGCATAAGGTCTTGAGAAGGAAATTGGTTTTTAATGGATTAGGAGCTCCCCATGAACAACTCCACAGCTGTATACATTGTTATTTTCGGTCAGATAGAATGTTTATATGCACTCCATTGATGTTCCTGGAAAAGTTCAAATGCCACCAAAAGTAGTTACATGAGTGCATAGATATGCAATTTGATAAGAAAGTATAAAGAAATAACTTAGCTATAATTTATTGGATTGTTGTAGTCATAGTGGAGGTACGCAATCGCATTGGCCGTCTCTAAGGGCCCGTTCGGTTCGGGAATAAGCAGGAATAAGGATTGGGAATAAGAGGAATAAGGGTCTATTCTTTGTTCGGCTGGAGGATAGGAATAAGGAGAATAAGGTGAAATAAAGGTAGGTAAGGTGGGATAAAGATAGGAATAAGAGTGAAATAAGATGAAATAATGGGGAATAGTCGTACCACAGGAAACCGTGATGGGAGGAAAATGGCCCCTTATTCTCCTCTATTCCCAATCCTTATGCTTCTACCGAACAGGGCCTAAGTGTTCCAATGGGAATGTACTTGTAAACCAACAAAGGTACCTCAGTCTCAGGGAAACACAACGATATTTTCATTACATTCATATGGATCACCTTGCTGAGGATCATGATCTAATCTAGGAACCGATCCTATGAAAAATATATGGAATAAAAATACGGGAAAAAACAAAAAATTTCAAGAACAATTATATTTGGAAAGTGTTTAGTTATCGGTTATAGTCAGAATCATGTGTTACCTTAAGAGATATATGAATATAACTAAAGGATAAAAGATGTATATGTTAGAAGAACATGCCTTTGATGTATGTCTTAAAAATAAATATCAAGTACTATACTACTCGTGCCTGGAAACATCTAAACGAAAAAGCTAGAACTCGTAATGTATGATATAAAATTTGTATATTTATTGGAGGGTAAGATATATACTATAGTTGACCATGTTGGACGATGGTGTACGCCATCAATCACCACAAAAATATAATGTAATTTTGTGGCTAATGAATGAAAGACTTGAACTCCTATGGACTGTAGACTGTTAAGGTAGTTGTCGGATGCTTGTGATGAATTTCCCTTTTCCAACATCAAAAGATAAAGGTTCAATATTCAAAAGAATACTAAAATTAAAACAAATGTAAGCTTGATTTTTTTAAGAATTAAGTGAATCAATTGGTGAGAAGAACAACTTAATTGCATCAGTCTAATCGGAATTCACATAAAGTCGGAAGGAAGGAAAAACAAGCCATAGAAGACATTGTAATCGCAGCATAAAGGGAGTCGCTGAAGAAACCAGAACACAAATGACGGGACGTCAAAGACTATCCCCATCCTTCACAGAGACCCTACCTCTAAAAAAATTTATATTGAAACAAATGTAGTTCTATATGTTAAACATGGCTTTAAACGAATACACATACATGTCACTAATACGATGAAAAGTAACTATCCACATTGATATAATACGATAAGATCGGCATGCAATTAAAATTTTTCAAAATATTTGTGCCATTAATAAATTTCTCTAAATGGTATGAAAACATCAGCATCAAGGTATGAAGAACGTGATGTGATCTAAAATTATATAACATTACGAATATCACCAGCAAGAAACCAAGACCAGTGGCACAACAAATCACCTGAAAAATGACTCAATATTAAATATTTCAAATAAATGGTACTACATGCATATACTAAAAAAATGAAACAATTGACAACAAATAGGAATATGTGAAATATTCCTTGTCACCAATAAATGTGTTAAATGAAAAAAAAATAGTAGCATCTATACAGATGCCACACGATTCAAGCAATCACCATAGATGGCAGGCAAACAAAATAAAACATATTATATTAAATAAAAAATTAAGGTAGAAAAGGAAATAGAAGTAGGAAAATTAAGCAACACGATAAAGACTTTGAAACTGAAAATAATGCTACTTGCTAGCAAATTAGATGATATGGTGGTGGTCAATTCAACCTTCTTAAGGAGAAATAAATCCAAAATATTTTCACCAACACAAATTAGATGATACATAATATGCATGTCGACCAAACGGTAACGAAACATCAATATTGAAAATACAACATCACTCCATAAGAAAGGAATAAATCCAAAATATTTCCACCAGCACAAATTAAATGATACATAATTGATAATATTCATGTCAACCAAATGGTAATGAAACATCACTATAGGAAATACAATATCACCCTCATCCACAATACCACGATAATCAGAATGAACAAATAGATATCTAAATCTTAGCGAAACAACTTGTACGGATGCAATACAAACAAAATGAAATACAATAACCCCACGAATGCAATTAAAAAATTAGTACACATGAAAAACGAACAACAACAGTAAGACAGATTGAGCACAAGGTTGTCGTTCGAGAAAGGACGACAAACACGAAAGCAACACTACTTCGGATTTCCCAACATGATGATCATCGATCGGCTTCAGACAAAGAAGGATGATGAAAGCAGCATGCAATCATCGAGCAGACGCCCACAGAAATAGAAGATACCATATTTAGGTCCTGTTTGGTAGGAGAATAAGCTCGGGAATAAGGGGTCAATTTTCCTCCCGACACGATTCTCAGTGGTACGACTATTCCTCATTATTACATCTTATTCCAATTTTATTACTATCTTTATCTCACTTTACCTACCTTTAATTCACCTTTTTCTCCTTATTCCAATCCTCCAGCCGAACAAAGAATAGACTCTTATTCTCCTTATTCTCCATCCTTATTCCTGCTTATTCCCGAACCGAACGAGCCCTTAGAGTTCGGCTTGCCGACAAAGGAAGACACGTGTCAAGAGCCATGGGATTTACCGGCTTTAGTATATGTATAAGATAAGATTGTCTTTGTATTTTTCTTATCTACTGTACAGGTGTAATACACGTTGATCCTTTTGTTTACCAGTCTTTTAGTTAGTAATACTCAAATATTTTAATTTTTATATGCTAAACAGTTAAACTTGTAATAATAAAATAGTTCTTCATTTTCATTAGAGCCGAGATTGTAGTTCCAGCATAAAAGAAGCTGATGTGCTCGATCTCTAATTAGGGCTCGTTTGGTTGCCTCTATCCATACATTACTAGATTGGAAAGTTCTATAGACCGTATAATTTCTTTATTATAATATTTTTAATCACATTTAAATAAAAATTAACATAAAAAATATATTATAATTATTAAAAAAATCTAACATAACATATAATCAATGTCAAATCACATCATATTTATCATTCGATCCTTTCCAACCTTCCTAACCATCCAAATAACCGCTATTCACAAGAGGATACACCAACCCAACATTACACGGTTACCAATCATACCCTAACGAGTGGAGAGGGAGGGTGGACGAGTTTCAATGAGATAGGATTCCATGGGAGAAAGTAAGAAAGAGGACATGAATTTATAGAAAGATGAAAACAGATGGATTCAATTTTCTATGCCAATATAATTATATTTAACACAATTATTAATGATATGCTAGTGTGATTGCATTGTTCATTTTTTACAATTTACCTCCACCCTCAAACTAGAAAACTTATGGATGAAGTAAAGAAGGCTCGTTTACTAGATGACGAATGGGCAACAAGCATGATCTAGATTTTCTGATGGAAATTGTACTTCACCTCGAGTTGGTGTGCTCCAATAATGTGGATACAAAGTAACCTAGCCCTCAAGCACTCTTCTTTCTACAAAGCAAATGCATAGTATTTTTTAGAATAATGAATCTTACTCGAGTTATTTAAATATTATTATATTCTATTGAATTATTATATAATAATAATAATAATTAATATACTATATAAATTAAATATGGTATAAATACTATGTAAATTTTTCTACCATACTATTCATGTATATTGTTGTAAAGTTGTACATACATATCATATATATTTGTATATATAAATGGTACTCTTATTCTATTTTTCGCTAAGTCCATTTGTATGAATTTTGACCAATTCATATAATCGAAGGTCCATTGTTCTATTTTAATCTTTAATCTAATTCCCATGTTTCTAAGAATTTTAGGATATAAATATGAATCCTGTCATCTATTGAAATAATTTTCTTAGTATATTATATTTACTAAGATTTATTCTAAATCTACACGTAGAATAAAAAGTGAAATTAAAAATTACTAAAATTTATGAAAATATTACATAAATGAGGTTGGGGAAGCTGCACCTCCGGGTGAAGCGAACTAGCTGCATCCGATCATTTTTTATTTTTTTGAAATAAAACCTAGAGGGATTTAGATCACCATATCTCACCATGGTCTCATGCCAAGTTCAATTAATTCGACACTTCTATCCTATATATCAAGACTATCAATTTTTAACGGTCTTGAAATTGCTAAAATTGACCCTTTCTAGATCGACATGTTAAGAATGATTGTTTTAAATGAAACTTGAAACATATATTCCACTCAATAGACTAAGTAAATCCCCTACGTTTCCTAAAAAACAAAAACAAATGAAAAAATAACATGTGTAGCTTTTCTTTTCCCTATGTATATATAATATATAAATTATATATAAGAATAATTTATATATAAGAGAAATTATAAAAATAAGGTCGAAAACAAAACCAAAGAATTAGATTTGAATTTCAAAGAAGTTATTGATTGGGTACTTTAAAAAGTTGTTTGCATGGATATTTTTTAAATTCCTAAATTACTAGAGACGATAAATCCAAAAATACTTAATACTTTTCATACCTAAATTCATGGTCAAGCCAACACCCTCTGATCAACGTCCATCCAACCACCTATCAATCGGACGGTGCGGATGCAACCTACCACCTTTATAAAGTAAGCCGGCCCCAACCGACCCTTTGCTTCTGCACAAGCACATCGAAGCTCAAAAAGCGTGCTAATATTACAAAAAGCTCCTCCGTTCCTTCCCGAAATTACCGTCGAGGCCCACCACGAGAAACACAGGCCCATGCGCCCCTACCAACACCGTCCTCGTGCTCTTCTCAAATCTGCCTTCCACCGAAATACTACAGTCCTTCAGGGGCATAAACGGTAGTTTACCCCCCAACGAGCCCTTCAAAATCTGCCCCCGCCCACCTGTATACAGGCGTGTACTCTTTCTGGTGATTAATGGTGAAGTTTTTGGGCACTCATCTATACGGTGAAGGCCCTTTTTTCTTTAAAAAAAAATCTGCCCCCGCCCCTCTTCCTCTCGGAAACCCTAAACCACCGGCGATGGACTCCGCCATCTCCTTAGGCTCTGGGCCTCTCCTCCACGCCGGAAAGTTCGCACCTTTCCACCTCCGCCGTCGCACAGTTTCCCAAAAAACTACCTCCTTTCCCGTCCCCATATCCAAAAACCCCACCTTTTCCTTCCTCCGCACAACAGCCGCACGCAACGCCCAGCAGCACATGCCCGCGGTAGCCCCCAGACGTGCCCCGTCGCCGACAAGCTCAAATCCGCCGCCGGAACCCTAATTCTCACCGCCGCCGCACTCCTCGCCTCCAGACTCGCCTTTCCTCCGGCCGCCAGGGCGGCCGTTGCCGTCAAGCCGCCGCCATTGGAGGAATGTCTCGATGGGGAAACGGAGAATGACTCAAAGCTCTCGCCTTTGGATCTTTCTCGTTTTCTGGATTCGATTTCGGAGGCGATTGACGCTCTGAGGTCGCTTGTATACCGGAATCTCGAGCTCGGTGAGGATGCGGAAGCGTTGGTGATACTCAAGAGACTGATGGCGGCTAAACCTGATGAAATGGAGTGGAAGTTTTTGGCGGGAAGGCTGCTTAATGAGATGGGTCGGTTGGAAGATGCCCGCAAGGTGTTTGATGAAATTCTTGAGAAGGATCCTCTGTCGTTTGAAGCGCTTTTTGAGAATTCCGTGCTGATGGATCGGTGTGGGGATGGGGCTGAGGCCATGGAGAGGCTTGGGAAGGCATTGGAGGTGGCGAGGGAGGAGAAGAAGGAGAAGGAGGCGAGGGATGTGAGGTTGATTATGGCGCAGATGCAGTTCTTGCAGAAGAAGGTTGACGAGGCGTTGATCAGCTATGAGGAGTTGGCAAAGGAGGACCCGAAGGATTACAGACCCTATTTTTGCCAGGGAGTGATCTGCACCTTGATGGATCGGAATGCGGAGGCAAGGGAGAAGTTTTCAAAGTATAAGGAGTTGTCTCCTAAGAAGTTTGAGGTGGAGGGATTCGTGCATACACCATTGTCACGGATGAAGTTGTTTGGCACTGAAGATTCGGATAACTGACTTGGAAGCCATGAAATTCCTCTTCTGTTGCGGCAAGATGGTTGAGATCGAGAGGGTATGATATATATAGATATGCAGTCTTTAAATTTGTTCAACTAAAAGGTTTGTTGCCTGATAGAATAAGCCTCGAGATGCACTTTCTGAATAGACAGTGCTCCTTGGCCAATGCCATGCCTCTTTTTTCTTTGAGAGCATACAGATTCAATTGTGCACTTGTAGTTGCTTGTTTTGGTCATCCCATCTACGTTTTGGGATTGTTTCCTGCAGTTTGCTTATAGGTTAGTCTTTCGATGTCAGGGTTTTCATTAGGGTTGATATAGGACAGTTTTAGATTGATATGCATTTGTTGTCCTGAGGATCTGGTCAGTTTTCTTGGGACCGGGGAATCTGATTTACCCACCTACCAGTTATTTGCATGCCTGTTTCTTTTGTTTTTTAGAAAGGTAAATTTGTTAGAATTCTAAAAGGACATAAATAAGTATTTTGTTTTTTTTAATTGTTTGGGCTGGGAAGTCCTACCCGCTCTAATTGGGCATCCATTGCAAGGGATCTTATTATTTTTCTGGCAAGTGTTAGGAGTTTCCTCTGTATTACCCTCTTCATTAGTCAGTATGAGATACCTTGTTATATTGGTGAAGCATGGGCTAGGTGGTCTTCTTTCTCAACGAACAATCATTTGAGATGATGTCTATTTGGATCAATCAAGTGGCGGGTAAATCTACCAATGCCTTGTATTCTGATGCAGCGTGACCCCAAATTATAGGGTCACATTTATTTAATTAATTAGTCGTCAATTTTATTTACGTTTTTAGTGGTCATAGTGGTCTAATTGGATAATTGAGATCACATGTGATCTCAACGTTTATTTCGTAGATTTTAATTTGAATTTGGGTCAATTAATTAGTTAGAGTCAGTTTAGGCAAGTTGGTAGTCAATTTAAATTAGTTTTGTAAACCCATCTCTCCTATATAAAGAGAGGGAAGCCCATTGTTTTTATTCAGTCAAGTATGAATTAAAATTGAGTTTATCTCAGTATCTCCCTCTTTCTCTTCTCCCTCCACGCGATCTCCGCGGTTCTCCTCCTTCAACCTCTCGTATTCCCGGCGAGTTCTCTTCTCAACCCTTCCAAGTTCTCTTCTCAACCCTTCCAAGTTCTCTTCTCAACCCATCTCGTTCTTCTACCAAATATCCACTATAAAAAAATATTATTTATCGATGCCGCGAAAGCCGTTTGCATCAATTGGTATCAGAGCATGGATATTGAGTCGTTCATACGATTCAACGATCCCGTGGCATATTGGCGTCTCAAGCTCGATCTCAACCGCGTATCTTATGGACCGCATGCGCGTTCGCGTCAACGGAAGTACAAAAAGCGTCTTGCGGCATCCTTGAAGGTCCAAGCATGGTTGGACACAACCCTAGATGAAGATTCATCTGTCGACGACGAAAATCAGATCGTGGCAGCCACTGTCCAACCTGATTCTCGTTCGGAAAACGAAGGACCTATATTCGATGAAGATCCCGCGGATAAAGCATGCCAAAATGTCGATTTCTTCGCAATAACAGTTGCTGTCCAGGATGTTTCAGACCAGCCACCGCCGTCGAAATCACCCCCGACGACGGTTCCAGCATCCCGGCCGTCGTCTCTTCCCCTCGTCGCATCCCCCCGACCCTCTCCCACAACCCCAGCAGCCCCTTTCCCAGACCCGCGGTCGCACCCAGCGCACCCTTCCCACTCCAACACGCCTCGCCTACCCCTAGCGCCGCCCCCTCCCTTCCTGACTCCTCCTTATTCCTCTCGACGTCTTTCCCCTGCCCCCACGGGACCCTCTCCTCCCCCGCGATTCACCAGCCCACCGCGCCATACCCTCTTTATTCCAACCGATGCCACCCTCCCTCATCGTCCAGCGAACCCTCCCGCGCATAATTCGCCATTCCAGGCCCGCTACCCCTCCCCTGCGTGCCAGCCACAGCGCCGCAGTCCCCCCACAGTGCCGTGCCTCCCGCGCAAATCTCCGGTCGACCCCCGCCGCCCCTCAGAGCTGCGCAAGCCACGGCCGCAGTCGAGAAGACGTCGCCCTCGGCCGTGCTCTATATGCGAGGAGCTTGGACGTGCCCTAACGGGAGTTACATCAATTCCGCAACGCGAGACCCGCAGAATGTGGGATTGGAAGATAATTGGGAACATTTACAAAATAAAATTCCCCAGAACTCATATTTGCAGGAAGGTCCAAGGTAGTAGGAATGTGATGAAATTTGAAGGGGTGCGAAAATTGCACCCACACCCCTGACGACCAAATTATTTCAAAAAAGAGGCTGGAAATCAGAGAATTGGGGATTTTCCTTATCCAAATAGGACTAGGGCCTTGGGTTTTCCCTATATAAGGACCCCATGGCTTCATTCCTTATCCACATCTCCTCTTCTCCTCTCCTTGTGCCATTGTTTCATTATGGCTTCTCCAAGGACCCTATTCTCCATGCCACATCAATTTTTTGAACATCACGGGAAGGAGCCAACAATCAAGACGACGCCGCCGTTCGCACCGCACATGTTCTTCAACCACAACAGTCGCGCCTATCCCGCCCGCACATGGATTCCGCTGTTCGCCCCACATCAATTCTTCCAGAAGACGACGAAATGCGCCGAATCCTCCTCCAAGCCTGCAGATCCCGCAATTCGTCAGGAGCCGAATTTTTAAAGCGGTGGAGAGTTGATGCAGCGTGACCCCAAATTATAGGGTCACATTTATTTAATTAATTAGTTGTCAATTTTATTTACATTTTTAGTGGTCATAGTGGTCTAATTGGATAATTGAGATCACATGTGATCTCAACGTTTATTTCGTAGATTTTAATTTGAATTTGGGTCAATTAATTAGTTAGAGTCAGTTTAGGCAAGTTGGTTGTCAATTTAAATTAGTTTACTATTTTTGTAAACCCATCTCTCCTATATAAAGAGAGGGAAGCCCATTATTTTTATTCAGTCAAGTATGAATTAAAATTGAGTTTATCTCAGTATCTCCCTCTTTCTCTTCTCCCTCCACGCGATCTCCGCGGTTCTCCTCCTTCAACCTCTCGTATTCCCGGCGAGTTCTCTTCTCAACCCTTCCAAGTTCTCTTCTCAACCCTTCCAAGTTCTCTTCTCAACCCATCTCGTTCTTCTACCAAATATCCACTATAAAAAAATATTATTTATCGACGCCGCGAAAGCCGTTTGCATCATATTCGATGCATTTCTTGGGGTTTTGAGGAGTCGATAGGTAATAAAAGTTGCCTCTATGAGGAGTTTTGCATCTGATACTGTTAGAAAGCATAGCATGAATAAATTGGTGGTGTTAGGGGATTTTGGGAATCCACCAAATAGTTTACTGATTATTATTGCAACAAACCATGTGAAGTTAATAAAGCCTTTGTTCATGAGGGAATCCAAGTTCAAACCAATTGGCATTGACCGGAGCGTTTATAAATTATTTGATTTTTATCAGTTGTGTCCTCCTTAGATAATGCAATATCAGTTATGCCCTTTGCTTTTTTGGAATATTAGTTCTGCCTCTGACTTCTTGCAACGTTATCATTTGTGCCTTTCCGTTAGTTTGACCATTAATGAATTGAACTTAACCGTGGTTTATTCAAACCACAGTATCTTTGAGAGGGGCATAATTGTTGTCTTCCAAGCCCTTGCCCTAGCCTACTCCTCCTTCGTCTAGTCTCAGCCTTAACCTTCTCCGCCTCTGCCTAGCGCTCCGCCTCGACCTCCTCCTCCACTACCTCGACCTTGTCCCCACCACCAGCAGTCCCCACCACCAACAACGATAACCTCCCCAGGCGCCTCTCCATCTCCGATCTCTCCCCCGCCTCGAGCCATGGCTCACCTCCCTCGTAGGCCCTTGTCCAGTACGAGAACACCTTGCTTGTGGAGGTATTCCTTTGACCTTCATATCGAGGAAAATAAGAAGCTTTGGAGCTCAACCAGTGGCTGACACGAAATAGAAGAAGGGGGTGAGGCTGGCCCTTTTCTTTGGATCCACAAGCTAATCAATGGGGACAGAGCTGGAGATTCGAGGCCCCTCCCTCTCTTCCTTTCTTTAAATGATATGTGCGGCTAGAGCTTCAATAGAGGGTCGAGAGACTTGCTACTGTTGATTCCTCTACGAGTCAAGATGCTGAAGATGAAGGCATCCTTTGTAATTCCTGCATGTAAAGCAGTAAATCGAGCACAATCGACGCATGGTAGATTAGCCTAATCTGACATGTCTTCTTATCCACCATCACTCGGGTGAGTCGAGGTGAGGGGCAGGATGTAGGTGCAGAGGGTGTTGGGGGCAGCAGGGCGGGAGGTTGGAGGGTGTGTTGTGAAGGAGGAGGGAACCAGAGGAGGAGGCGCTGGAGTAGGGGGTGGAGGTGGGAGACGACAGAGGAAGGGGTTGGATGAGAAAGAAGAAAGAGAGGGCCAAAGGAAAAAAAACATATCTACCCTAGGGGCACATATCTACCATAGCACTTGTGTTCCAAAAGTTAACGATTGTTTGAGATGCAGATGGACAACAACTAATCCGAGTGGCACAAGTGATAACTTTGGAAGAAGGGACACAACTGATATTCGAAAAAAAGAAAGTGGTATAACTGATATTATGATATCTAATGAGGCACAATTGATAAAAATCCTAAATTATTTACCTTTTCTCATCTGTAGAGGTGGGGAGAATTGACATGCGCCTTCTTCAGGTTTTTTCCAGAACATCCAACCCAAAATACCAACTCAACTGTCAGGCGCATTGCTCTATCCTCATATTAGATGAGTTTTTTTTACTCTTGATAGCTTTCAAGGAGTGAGTTCTAGGCAAGTCACTTGATTTACCCCCTCATTTTACCACGATCTGGTATCCAAGCATGCCAATCTTCGGAGCATGCCGGATGTATATTATTTCAGCAGCTGGTGCAACTCTAATAGAATCCAAACAGGATGCCAACTCCTCTCAGCTCTTCCAGGAAGGGATAGGTGAAAGAAGATATGAACTCCTCCTGGCTTTCCGCAGCTCTTCCAAGAAGGGATAGGTGAAAGAAGATATGAACTTCTCCAGGCTTTCCGATGTTTCTGGAATCCTGGTCGCCTGCATCAAAGCAAATCTTCTTGGCTGGAATTAGATTGCGAAGATAAGATTCTTGCTGTTCATATGCAATAATGCAAAACTAAACACGGTAGCATTCGGATGGGAGGTTAAACTCGGGAGTTTATCCCCCTTAACCCCACACCTCTCTCTCCCCATGGGCCCCATTTTATTCCTTTTTTAAAAAATTAAATAAATCAATATTACATCATCAATCCTATTAAAAAATAATATACTATACCATCATATCATATAAAAATTATAAATTACTCCACTTATACTCACTTTTCCAAACTTCAGTACAACCACATCATAATAACTACTCCTTTTTCAAACTTAAATACAATCATATCATCGAAAACCCACTTCTAACCCACCTCCAGTTTAACACTCTATTCAAACACCAAAGCTAAAAAACGGGTTACCCTTTACCAGTTTAACTCGCCTTAACCCGCGTACCAAATGCAACCGAAGGGTAGAGGGATATTCAGGTTCCTTTCTTCTTTTGTACATCGCGTCCCTCGGATGTTATGTTATTATGCATCGAGACATGCATGTCCCAAAATGGCTCCTTTTGGTTTACATTTATTATTGCGATTAACATCTAATGGAAATATAGGTTAGCATCGAGCCCAGAAATAAACCTACGTTCATAAAATATAAAAAAACTAGAGACCTCAGTTAAGATAGCTTAAGAAGAGCTGCTATATATGAGGAGAGCAACAGCGCGAGCCAGAGGGGGAAGGGATGGCCACCAAAATTGACCAAGAACAGAAATGAGCAAACCCTAATTTTGACAGGGTGCCTGTGATGCTGGTCATACCTCCATGATTTCAAACTGTGTTATTTCCATTATAGATGTCTTGGCAGTACTTATTCTCTCTCGATCGACGATAATGACGACCATTGAATCTCTGATGTAAAGATAAAATCTCCATCTGTAACAGAGAATCTGCTCGCTTGATGATGGAGCCTACATCTTTAATTAAATTTTGATTTGAAGCTTACATCTCTATCTTTTTCCTGGATGATGGGTAGGAATCTGAATCGTACTAGTCCCAACACAGAATTTGGATCCAGGTTTCGTTATCCTTTCTAAAAAGCATAGCATGATTTAACATGGGTTCAAGGAATGCAAATCCTATACTTTAATGCAAGTTACAGCAGAGGTGCTGTAACTTATTTTCTTCTGATATTACAGCAAAGGTGATGTAATTCATTATTTTAATTTTGCGAATTTGGCTTACAAAATCTAACCTTAACCTTATATATTTGATCTTTAATTAATGTTGTACATATCTTCCAAATCTCACTCAAATCTGTTATCATTTGTAATTTCATCTTAATGGTCAAAGATTCGGTTACCTTTTAAATAGAATTTAGGTTTCTTAGATGTTGCAATTTTATTTTAATGGTCAGCATTTAAGCAACTTAATTCAATTTAAAAAGAACAGAATCTTTGCTCATTAAAATAAGATAACAAATGGCATCTGATTTGATTCAATAGGATACTACAAATCAAATTCGCAAATTAAAAAAAATACAACAGAGGATCCTATACTTGGACGAGCATATGATGTGATAAGAAATAAAATCAAATGAACAAATCATACGCAGGACGATCTGCATGTTGGCATAATAACAAAAAGGTAAATTACAAAAAAAAGGATTGATCTTTACATGGATTCTCCAATTAGGGAGTAATATTTAGTTTATAACAAATAGGAGATCAAAGTTTATCTCAACGTTCCAGTCCTCAACGTTGTCAGCTCAACTCATGGTTGAAGTTGAAAAAATTACTCGTGGCGAAGCGGTGAAGGTGAAGAACCGGTGCATACACCTCACGGAGGAGATATTGGAGGAGCACCCCAACCTATGCACGTCGATGGAGCCATCTCTCAACACGCACCACGAGCTCATAGTGGAGTAGGTTCCCCGCCTCGCTATGAGGGGTGCGGAGCAGGTCATCAAGAAACAGGGGTGACGCAAGTCCAACATCACCCACCTCGTCTTCCACACCACCTGCGGCTTTGACCAGCTCGGCGCCGACCTCCGGTTGATTAAGCTCCTCAATCTCCCCTCCACGATTAAGCGGACTATGATGTACATGCATGGTTGCTTCAGAGGTCTACACATAATCCATTCCATTTGGGGAAGATATGAACATACCTTCTTTTTGCTAAGTCCAATTTTCTATCTACGATGTCAAAAATGGACTTGAGCTAACCTAGCATTACAATAAGGAAAAGGTAACCAAATCCTACCCATCCTATGTGACATGACTCATCAACAACTATCTAAGATCACCAATGCTCGTTGGATGCATCAATGGGAACTTGTTCCATCTCATTACATTCTGACAACCATCAATGTATAAAGATGTCAAATCTTAGATTCGATTGGATATTTTTCGGTATTTATATCATGTCTTTGAACTAGTACGCCAATGCTTTATGGTTTTGATATTTTTGTTCAAACTCATATCATGACTTTGAATTAACATATATAAGGACATGATATATTTGCTTCAAACTTATAAAATAGGTCCACAGACCAATTGGTATAAAAATCACATTTCATATGATCTTCAAATTTTTTTTCTAAAATTTAAACTGTTCAAAATAGTTAACTTTAAATTGACTATGATGAAATCGGAGTTCAGAATGCATGAGATAAAAAAAATATTGGACGCATGTATATTAGAAAAAATGGTTTGAATACAACCTGTATTTCTGCAAGGTGATATTTTTATGATATTCTTTTGACTTTCTATACTATTTGTACAAGAATAATGCAAAAGAAATTTGTTATATCGGAGTTGTGTAAGAGTAGATATGGATGTTTATATTTTTTCAATACATTTAGTATAAATTCATGTTGTCATGTGCTATAATACGAATGTAAGTGTTTAATAAGATTTTTAGCTTAATTTTCATGTCTTAGGCTATGGAAACCTAGAACATCACTAGTGAAAGGTCCGTATTGCTCAATGTACATATAAATTGTCTACTCAATGGTTGTGCAGCTCAAACAATCTTCATATACAAGTTCTAGAGAAAGCGCAATTACACAATATGAACTTTGTTTGTATTCCCCAAAGATTTGTTGCAAAAATTCTCCATTTAAAAAGAACATACTTGCGACACAATAGGTCACACGCATACATGACAAATAAGGGGATGTTTATACTGATTTCTTGAAAATCTTATTAGAAGAATTCCTTAATGGTATTTATCATCGAGTCTAAAATTACACAAGTGATACGGCTCAATTTAATGGGTCCATTTGAAAGCAAAATGATCTTATCATGATCTTATAATATTTGAAATTTCCGAGTTAAACATAATTAAGCACAATTAGTTTCAATTATTATCAAACACAATAAACAGTTAGGGCTCGTTTGGTAGGAGAATAAGCATGAATAAGGATGGAGAATAAGGGGAATGATGGTCTATTCTTCGTTCGGCTGGAGGATCGGAATAAGGAGAATAAGGTGAAATAAAGGTAGGTAAGGTGGGGTAAAGATAGGAATAAGAGTGAAATAAGATGGAATAATGGGGAATAGTCGTACCACTGGAAACCGTGTCGGTAGGAGAATTAACTCCTTATTCCAGGGCCTATTCTCCAACCAAACAGGGCCTTAGTGTATCCAGGAAGAGGTGTTACGGTGTTAGTAAGAGTTAAAAAGCTTGTCAAATAGTAATAATATTTGCTATGCAAAACAGCCATCACTGGTGGACGCAGGTTCGAATCGTGCCGTCCACGTTTTATTTTTCATGCATTCAGCCGTTTTTTTCTCCAATTTCCATATATTAGTTTTCTACCTAGGCAATTATATTATTCCAAAAATATATTCCTAGAAACAACAAGACGTTCCTTGTAAATATAAAAAAGCTTCTCAGCAGTGTTCTCCAGAAAGCGTGTTATAAAATAGCGGTCTTTTTATCACGAGCAATAAGAGATCATGATAATTTTACACCTCATCTCTAGAGATTAAGAAAGCCTCGCGTAAATATGACTATCCCGACATGCAGGGGCGGAATGAGGAATTTCATCAAGGAGGGGCCGAGTATACAACTATTATGTATGCTTAAAAAATAGAAAAATCTATGCATATTTGAACGCTATTTTTAAAATGAACCTCTTTCAATCTTGATAAATGTAGAATTTAAATCTATTATTAATATTAGAATTTCAAGTAGATTGGTATTTTTCATGGCTATTTTTAAAATTGGATAAATATACTAATTTAAGCCTCTCTAAATCCATACTAGAAAAGCTAAATTATCAAGTGAAATTTTGAAACAAAAAAGTTCATGGTTAAAATGAAACAATAAAATTAATTTTATTTATAAATAGTAAAAAATAATGGGGTTTAGGGTTTAGGTAAATAAATTCGAATACAATTTTATATCAAATTATTTTAATACTTTGGAAGTGATTGGATAAATCACATAAAAGAAAATAAATTGATGGAGATAAGATTCGATCCTTGGTCTCCAAAATATTAGCCTTTCCACTCTACCACTTAACCATTTAATAATTCAACAATATTTCTCTAACAATTATTATTATTATACAATTAAGGAGGGATCATATTAAAAGCTTAATACATTTTATAAGTGACGTATAGTAATAATGGGGGGGGGGTGTATAATGTATACTAGTTCCACCCCTCACTCGATACAATTTTCTATCAAATTATTTTACTATTTTATAAGTGATTGGATAATCCATATAAAGGAAAGTAAAATTGATAGAGATAAGATTCGAATCCTGGTCTCGAAAATAATAACTTTACAACTCTAACACTTAACCATTTAATGATTCTACAACATTTCTCTAACAACATTCAATATAATATATTTAAGGAGGGGTCGTATTAAAAACTTAGTACATTATATAAGTGACGCATAATAATCATGGGGGGGTCATGACCCCTCCTCCATAATGTATACTAGTTCCGCCCCTGCCGACATGGATATAAATCCGTGCTAACCAAGAAGAAGAAAGCAAGCATTCACACATATACCTTCAAAGATCCTCCTTTCCCTGGACAAAAATCATAAAATCATAATGCTTTGGTTCAAGCAAAACATATCATCAGATGTAATCCCAGAATTTTCAGCTAGACTAAATCACACATAGCTTGCCCAAAGATGCATACCCCGCACCGGAAGCAATCTGATTTCTGTATAGAAGCGATATAACAATCACCAACCTGTATGCCAAAACTGATGAGGTGCCAAGTTAATACTGCTCAACCTTCATGATGCTTTCTCATGCAACCACTTGATACAATGGATAAGCGAACGGATAACGATCCCATGTCTTTGTTGGCCAGTTGATTGCATCCTCTTTGCGGACTGCATTAGAATGTTCGCGCTGTTTTATATCGATCTTAAAAATTATCAGTTCAGAATTGGTATGAACTTGCAGTTTTCCTGAGTAAAGAATGGCGGTGAAGCTTTTTATCATGGAAGATCAGCAGAGAGAAATTCGGACCTAATTTTGTACAAATGAAGTTTGGCTAAACAGATTGGAACTATTTCTGCTGATCTGAATGCCGTAGTTTCGAGAAAATAAGACGGTCAAATCATTCTAGGATTAAGATGATTCCCAAAGAAAACAGAGGGGAAACTTTCTTAAATAGGATAATATAGAATCTACTTCAGTGATTGTCAAAATATACTAAATATTATAGAAAGAACACTGCTCTTTAATGTGCTCACAATCAATCTCTGAAGAAAAAAATGATACTAGCACACATGTCGGGGAAAGAACCAGATAAAAGTTATTTAGGCAATCCAAAGTTTCCCAACTGTTGTGGGCTCAGATAAGTACATACCTCACAAACTGGTATATCAGAATTCCCATCAACCTTTTCCTTATTCTTCTGTTTTAGGTTCCTGATACAAATTTTAAAATATTAATTACCTTCTCGGCAAATCTCATCAAAGGAGTTAGTTTTCTTGAAGTACTGTCCAGCAAAAGATGGTCTGGTGCAAAGGCAAGACACAAACGGTGGATTTACCAAGGATTACATATAAACAAAAGAATGCCATACAAATATCTGTTGCTTCTAAATATGGGTTTTCATTAACAACCGACCCTAAAAGCCTGGAAATTGGAATATGATTCTTAAGTTTTCAAAGGTTGAATTTACTGCAATTTCCATGATAGTTTCCGGAAATTCAAAACAGATAATAAGCTTGTACGTTTCAAGTGTGCATACCTTGTACTACTAGGATCAATACATGAGTGATTGGAGAGATCGTCACCTAGATTTTAAATAACCAAATGTAATAAGTCAGAATGAAGTGGAGATACTGGGTAACAATGAAGACAAAAGAAAAAAACAATACAGAGAGCAAACCTTGCAAAAGATCATCGAAGTTCCCAATTTCAGGACTGAACTTTGGAGAAGATGCTGCCAAGGAGAAATCATTCTTTGTGGCTTCCACATGACAAGCAGCGATTCTCGGCACAGTGGAGGGTAGATCATCACAATTTTCCTCTTCAGGACATGTCTTTGGAGATGATGCTGGCAAGGTGAAATCGTCCTTTCCGGTTTCTACATGAGATGATACAGTGCTTCTTGGCACAGTGTAAGGCAGATCATCACATCTTGGATCTTCAGGATATAACTTTGGAGATGCCACTGTCAACGCGAAATCGCTCTTCGTGGTTTCCACATGAGTAGCAGTGATTCTTGACATGGTGAAGTAAAAGAAAGTTAGCATTGCCAATTTTGAGAAATAATAATCCTAGATCTAAAAACCACATGTATTACATGCGAAGTGAAGATGACAACAACAGAAAAAAAACACAAGATCCAGGATGCAGTTGCATCATCTCCGTGGAGGCAAAAAACTAACCTTGGTTCTTTGCATTTTTGCCTGAAGGATAGTTGAGAAAACTTGGTTAGAACACATCCATGTCTATCATTATCAAAAATGTTTGTGCATGTAGCATTTGACTTCCTACAGCTTCCCGTTCCACCCACCTATTGAAAGTTATTGATACATTGAGAAGGTCAGAAATTGGCACATCATAAGAGAAAATATTGACTTGTTTTAGAAAAAATCGAAACAAGTGGAGTCTGAGAACAAGATTCCTGTATACAGTTCCTTACTGCAACAATTTAAACATGATTGGTTGTCTATGGTTCTTGTTCGCCATTCCTTCTTAATTTCTAAACAAAACCGATTACCTAAACTTAATTGTTTGACATGTATATTAAAAATCTATAAATCAAAGAAACCCAATAACTATACAAGGTCATATATATATATATATATATATATATATATATATATATATAAGTTCACCGAAAATGGACAAACCTGGTAATTATTCGACTGGAATGAACTGTTCTCTGATCCAAGTTCCATGCAGCCGTTATTCAAAATTTCAGAAATACCTTTGTCATCATATGCATTGAAGAAGCATCCTCGATCCTTCGCATTGTGAACCAATTTCCTCCAAACTGTGTGGCTGTTGGTTAGAGTATCTCCGTTTCCCACTATCCAGAGGCAGAATCTGAGGTATCAGAAAAACGGAAATCAGAATTTGATGGATGAGGATATATTTGTATAAATTAATTTGGGGTGATAGGAGAATTTTTCGGAGATACATGCCTTGCTCTTGTCAAAGCTACATTAGTTCGATTTGGATTGGAAAGGAAACCGATGGAGCCATTGTTGTTTGATCTTACAGTGGAAAATATTATAACATCCTCCTCACTGCCTTGAAACCCATCAATCGAACTAATCTTCACAGAAAAATGTGCATTCTTGTCATATTTCTTCCCAATTTTACCCGAAATTTCTTCAACTTGTGCAGCATATGGTGAAATGATACCAACACTGAGCTTCTGCTTCCGAGAAGAGGAAACTGTTGAGAATGAAAGTAAAAAATTAGCCGTAACATATATAAGAATGACTAAAGTACAAGTTTTGGGGTGTCAGAAAATTCTCAAGTTCGATATTCGTTCAGGTTCGGCTCGCTAAAAGTTCGATTCAGATTCGGTTCGGAAATAAACGAACCGAATCTGAACACAGTTTAGGTTCGATTAAATAAATGAACCGAACCTAAAAATCACAGATTCGTTCAGATTCGATTCGTTAAAAGCTCGATAAACGTACACATATACATATAATTTACAAATCATTATCAGTAGAAGTGGACCTTATTTTATGATAAGTGGATTTTATCTAAGGAGAAGTGACAGTTGTCTAGAGATAATTGAATATTTACGTGATTGATAACCCAAAAATCTCGAAGACCCGGATGAAGGTAATAAGACAAGGGTCGTTGCGACCCGGATCTCAGAGGATAGGTATATCAAGAAAAAATGAACCACTCACAAAATACAAAATCAATCAAGCACAAAAGCGGTCCTGCTATAATATTAACCTGGTATAGCACCCAGGGTCGAACACAAGGAGCACGGGTTGGCTTGAAAAGCCTACGAAGTAGTCGAAGAATCAAAGAAAAAGAGAAAACATTTTTAGTGGTTTTTAATTATTTTCAAAGTTTTTTGGATTTTTAATATGTGAAGAAAATAAGGAAGCACAAAAACAAACACACTTTATCAATTTATTTAAAGCATCAAAAATCAAGCAAAAATTCAAGAAAAAATATTTTTATGTTTTTTTGGGTTTTTAAGTGTTTTTGGTGAATTTTTGATAATTTTCTGAAGTGTATTTTATTCTCTAAAAATCAAACAATGCTAAAAAGACATGGTACTGTCCAGCTAGGTCCAAAACCCAAAGATAAAATATCTAAGGATCTCGAGAGAGCCTGGAGGTAATTTTCCTGTATACTAGAGAAAACAAGGAAATTTTGAGCACCAAAATTATTGTTTTTGGGTTTTTAGATTATTTAATATGGTTTTTATGAGTTTTTAGGTGTTTTTGAATTTTAGGGTTTTTAAGCAATGAAAAATGGCCAAAATTGGCTAGAAAATCAAAGGACACAAAATAAACAGTACCTAATTTTTATAGAATTTTTCAAGGAGTTTTTATATTTTTTTTGGGGTTTTCCAAACTGGACAGTGGCTAAAATGATGGTTTTTGAATTTTTAAAAATAACAAATAAACTTAGAAATGTCCCCCAAAATTCTCAAAAATCCCACAACATGGCAGGAACCATGTTTCAAATTTTTATCGAATTTGGAGATGAATTGATATTTTATTCAAAAATAGCAAGGGGGCACTGTGCACAGGGACCAAAGTGCAAATACCCAAAGCTCTGGGGGTCCTGGTGCAAAATACCCAAGAAATCACGAGCGAGGCGCGTGCCTGGGGCACTCAGGGACCTATATGTAAGAAAAACAAGTCCGAGGACCTTTTGGTAACTCGTACCAAAAAGTCCAGGGGTTGTTATGCAAATATCCCACTAAAAGACGCACATGTGCAAATAAAACACTCACAGGGGCATAAATGCAATTATCAAAAAGTTTTCATTCATTAAAGAACATCCAGAACTACAGGGCCAATATCGCAAATACACCAAGTATACACGTGACGATGCACGTGGCTCACACAAACAGGGGCATAAATGCAAATAAACTAAAGGATGAGGTCCATTGTGCAAATAACCCAACGTAAATAAAGTACTCAAAATATTTACAGGACTGAAACGTAAAGCATAAACTACGAGGGGGGCCTAAGGTAAATTACCCCTTTATTACGTCGACGGCTGGATGAGCGCCACGTAGCTGATTCGACGACTGAGGACGGCGGGCGCTTTTCTTCTTCCGCACGTGAACCGATCGACGACGCAGAGCGAGGCACGTGGAGGATCTGACGGTGCTTAGGTGCTGGTGCCTCTCTCCTCTGTGCTAACGGTCCGGATCGCTCCTCTGGATGATCGGACGGTGGTGGCTCCTCGATAGATGGACGGTCACGATGAAAACTGGAGCGGAGGGCGATCGGACGGTGGTGGAGGACCCTCGAAGAACAGGTGGCCGGCGAGGTTCACCGGCCTCGTGCGCGTGCCGTAGTCCTCCTCAGCTGCCTCTGATGATCGAAGAAGGTCGGCGATGACGTCCCGCAGCTGGTGGTGGCCTCCGATGGCCCAACCGAGCCCTGGAGGGGCTCCGGCGAGGACGGCGGAGGGAAGCTCCTGGCCTGGATGTGAGGGTGCCTCAGAAGGCTTCCTCTGGACCTGCAAAACAGCTCAAGAGCTTCGCGGGTCGAGGGCAAAGTGCCTCGACCCGAAGAAGCAGCGTGAGGGTGGACGGTGCGTCGGGGTGAGCGAGCTCCGGCGAGCGGAGGACGGTGGAGCTCGAATCCCAGCTCCTGTGCGAGCTGGGTTGAACGAAGGGGTGGAGAATGTGCGCGGAGGGATGGCGATGGTGAGCGTAGGTTCCGATGATCGAGAAGATACGTGATATGGTCGGAATCAAAGGAAATCGGCGGAACTAAGATTTGGGGGTAACTCAAAATTAAGCTAAACAAGAAGGCTAGAAGGTTACCTGGGTGGAGTGGAAGACTATGCTGGAGCTAAGGTAGCTCCTGGTCGTCGCCTCGAAGGTTGTCAAGGCTTGAGGCTCGAGCTCCTGCACGTGGCGGAGCACGGCGGCGCAAAGTCGCCGGATCAATGGTCCGGCCACCCCCTCCTCACTGCTACAAGGGCAATCGCGAGCTGTCACCTCGGGGATTGCAATGGAGGTCACGGGAATGAGAGTGGAGAGCCAAAGATGGAAATGGAGTGCGGCGGAGCTCAGGTTATATACGAGTGCCGACCCGGTTAGGGCTGAATGGGTAGGGTCACGGTGGCGCGCGGACCCCGAGGTAGATGCCCGGCGAGGGTGTCGGATGTGGGAGGTGTCAAACGGAGCCGGGGTTTAGGTGTTGGGCAATCGGGTTGAGCGGGTAAAAATCTGAGAAGAAGGTCCGGCGCTCGAATCCGCGAAGAATGGTCCTGGGGGGGGGGGTCAGTTGACCGGGCGGTCAACATCCCCAGGGCCCAATGAAATCAGGCCACGTGGCAAGATCTTGAGGTGACAAATACACCTAACTAGGGGCCGAATCAGCAAAAACTTTCAACATGAAATATTTTTCTTTTATTTTTTTCTATTTTTTGGTGATTTTTAATTAATTTTTAGAAATAAAAATAAGGTATTTACAATATATAGCTATACATAGGTATATGTACAATATAGGGTTTTTGATTTTTAATTATTATTTTTATACAATTTTATTCCTATTTTATATTTTATTTATTTATAGAATAAAATGAGGAATAAAAGGATATTTTTATTTTATTTTTATTATTTATACACATAGGTGAAATAAATAGATATATACAACTATGTACATGGCATATGTACAATATGTTTTTGTAATTTTAATTTTTGTTATTTTTATTTGATTTTTGTTGTGTTTCTTTTTATTTATTTTATTTACAAAATATACCATAGAATATTCACAAAAAGTTTTGAAAATAAATACATTTATTTATAGGGTTAAATAAATAAAGGATGATGGTCTATGCACATGGTGGAGGGATATTTTTGCATTTTTGATTTTTAAATTTTTATTTTTATTTTTTTTTAAAAAACTTCTAAATATATACAAAATATGTAAAAGCATCTTTTTGGTTGAGGAAAATATAATTTTATTTATTTACATAAATATTTACACATGAGCTCCTATCTCCCTCTACTTAGGCTTTTATGCGGTCAGGCCCATGCTGAGCCCTCCCTTGGGTTAGGTTGCTCAATATTTATTCTAAATATTTCCCTCTTTTTCTTTTTGATCTTTATTCTTTTATTTTTGCATAAAAACATGCTAATTATATGTTTTTACAAGATGCATGCTTTTGCTAATTATTGATATTTACATATATCTACATGTATTTGCAAAGGTTTTTGTAGCTAAAATATAAGAATAAAGAGTGATGAATGGGTATTCATCACCCCCCTATACTTAACTTTGCTAGTCCCTTAGCAAACACTTATTTGAAAAAGAAGTGAAAAAGAAAGAAAAAGAAAAAGAAAAAGAGGATGTACATGGATCAAGGTTGAATTATTAAACTTTCCTTCATTAAATTGAAATATGGAGCTCGATTAGATCTTTGGATTATTAATGTGTCGGAACCTCATTTGGACTTGAGCTTAAAACTCAACAGCCTCTAAGTTCCACCAATCTATGGACAAGACTCCTCAATAAACCAGATCAGAACAAGTCTACATACACAAACTCTAATGACCATGAGTCTTTCCATGCAGTGTAAGTGATATGTGGCTCCCCACTTCAGAAGTAACAAAGAAACCGCCTCCCTCAACCTGGTAACTCTAATGCCTCGGTCTAGCAACTCTTTCCTCGAGAAGCGGGGTATTCCCTTCTAAGTTCAAGTGCAACCGGCTCAAGAAGAGGGGGTAGAAGTATAGAGTTTTGGAAGCTTAGCCAGTGTAGCTAAGTCTCCCGCTGCAAGCTTCATGAGATGTAACATGGATACCATAAGCTTTGCTTTATTTGACTATGTACACTCCGGTGGGGTTATTAAATTTTCAATCCGACCCACCACTTTTTTGGAGTTCTTTTTGCATTTTTGCATTTTTTTTCAAAGACTTCTGTACAACATATCTACATGGTGCAGCATATATACAAGAAATTTCCTCTTGAGCCAGTAGACTATCCCTCTTTTGAAGCTTTATTGCAACCCACAGCTTCTGTCTTTAGCCTTCATCACCACTAGACCAAGTTGAGGTGCACTTCCTTCACTAGAAGAAGAAGAGAGGTTCCGCCTAGAAGTACTACCCTCATATGCTACCCCAAGCCAAAGGAAACTGCCTCCTCACCACCTCATCCGTGGAGAGCCATGTGTAAAGTGCAGGTGCAAGTCAAGCCATTGTCTCTAAGAGTCATGCGTGTGTTGTTAAGTGTTCTACTTAAGCTCATCAAGATGACATATGCTCATAGCCTAGTGGACTCAAAGAATTAAGTCCTTATGGACCTGAAAAGCTTTAATCCTAAGTCCTATAAGGTTCCTCTTAAAGTTAGGTGGATTAAGATCTTATTCAAGCTCCATTTCTCAATTTAATTCCAGGCTTAGTTTAAATGTCAACTCTCATCCAGGAAAAATTATATACATATATGTACACAAGATGTTATTTACAAATATTTTACAATCATGCAAAATTTTTGAAAAATGTTTTGAAATCATGGATGATGATGATGCATGAAGTGCAAGTTTTACAAAAAGATATTTACAAACATTTACACAAGATTTTTGCAAACTTTTGATTTTTCAAAACATTTTGGAAAAATTTTGTACTATATACATAATTTTGATACAAAAATATTTACACAAACTTTACACAAAAGATTTTTGAGATCATTTTTACAAAAATACTTTGTACACTAGCTATGTATGTGCAAGGATAAAAGAGGTTTATGTACATGAAAATTTTTAAATTTTTGTGATTTTTAGCCATTTTATTTATTAACACACTCACACAAAGTACGGGTTATGGCTAAAGTATATATGAAATATATACACACCCCCCCTATACTCAGCTCGAACGATGTCCTCAGAGTGATCAAGAGCGATGAAGAAGACATAACTCGTGCTTAGTAAAAGGGGAGTGAAAAGGAATGGCTAAGTACAGGAACGAATAAATGAATAGAATGAGAGGAGCTCGGTGGTTTCCCCCTATACTTAGGATTAACTAATCCTAAGTATAGCAAGCTGTACATGAAGGGAAATTCGAGTGAAGAAGATACAGAGTCTGCCCCCCCTATACTTAGGGTAAAATATCCCTAAGTATAGGCAGCAAAACAGGAGCAAACCGAATGAAAAGAATACTCGCAGGTCCGACATCCCCCCTATACTTAGGGTAAAGTACACCCTAAGTATAGCATAATCATAAGATGAGAAAAGGGATGTGGGACTAAAGAATAGAATGATATGGACAACTGGATCTATACAGGCGGAGGAACAGTGAAAATCAGGCGTGAGATGCAAAAGATGTGAGTCAAGAGACCACATCTCACGCAAAATGAATAGGGACAACAATAACGTCCCGCGGCTCATGATCTAGAAATGGCTTGAGCCGCTGGCCGTTCACTCGAAAGGTGCTCTCAGAAGACAACTCGGATATATCAATACTACCATTGTCGTGCACCTTTCTGACGAGAAAAGGTCCCTTCCATTTGCTCTGTAGCTTCCCTGGAAATAATCGTCGCCTCGCATCAAACAGCCATACTCTCTGTCCAATCTCAAAATGCTTGTGGCTGATATGAGAATCATGCCACTCCTTGACTTTCTCCTTATAATGTAGGCTGCTTGAGAAAGCTGCATCTCTAAGCTCCTCCAGGGCAGCTAACTCTGCCCTCCTCTGGTCTCCCATACCATCTGGATCCATAAGAATATCTGTAACTGCCCACAGTGACTTGTGCCTCAGCTCAACAGGTAAATGGCACGGCTTGCCATAAACGAGGCGAAAGGGAGATGTACCCAATGGAGTCTTGAAAGACGTCCTATATGCCCACAAGACCGAGTCCAAGAGCTGTGACCAATTCTTTCGGTCAGGGCGGACGACTTTCTGCAGAATAGTCTTGATCTCCCTATTCGACACCTCAGCTAGACCATTCGTCTGTGGATGGTAAGGTGTGGCAACACGATGGTCTATACTGAACTCGCTAGCAAGGGCCTTCACCTGGTCGTTGATGAAATGAGACCCCCCATCAGAAATAAGAACTCGTGGAACCCCGAACCGCGTGATGATATGTTTCCTCAAAAATCTGCAAACGGTCCTCGCATCAGCGGCTCGGGCGGGGATAGCCTCAACCCAACGACTAACATAATCAACGGCCAACAGAATGTACTCAAATCCCTGACTCTTAGGGAATGGACCCATGAAATCGATGCCCCATGCGTCAAAGACCTCACAGAAGTGAATGGGCTGCATCGGCATCATATCACGCTGTCCACAAGTGCCCATCCTCTGACAGTCAGTACACCTCTTCACGAACTCATCAGAGTCCTTGAAGAGGGTAGGCCACCACAAGCCGGATTGGAGCACTTTCTGTGTCGTTCTCCTCCCAGAATGATGTCCCCCTGCCTCAAGCTTGTGGCAGTAAGTGAGGACGCTATGGTGATCCTCCTGAGGAATACACCGACGCCAGACGCTATCCCCTCCTTCGTGGTAAAGGATGGGATCCTCCCAGTGGTAGGACTTGGCCCCCGCAAGGAAGGTCTCAAGTCTCTGCCTGGGCCAATCTTGTGGGACTTTCCCTGCAACGAGAAAGTTCACAATATCGGCATACCACGGGAGTGAGGCGATAGCAAGGATCGCCTCATCTGGGAAGGTATCTCGAATGGGATCAATCTGCTCAGAATCCTCAGGTTGCTCTAGTCGGGAGAGATGATCCGCCACCACATTCTTGACTCCAGGCTTATCCTTAATCTCAATGTCGAACTCCTGGAGTAGAAGGATCCATCTCGTCAGTCTGGCCTTGGCATCCTTCTTTGCCATGAGGTACCTGATGGCGGTGTGATCTGTAAACAAAGTCACTCTAGATCCAATGATATACGATCTGAACTTATCTAGGGCAAACACTACGGCTAGCATCTCCTTCTCTGTGACCGTATAATTCTGCTGGGCGGAATCCAATGTGCGGCTAGCGTAGTGTATGGCAAACGGAACTCCATCCCTCCTCTGTCCCAGCACTGCCCCCACGGCAAAATCGGAGGCGTCCGTCATGATCTCGAATGGGAGAGACCAATCAGGCGGCTGGAGAACAGGAGCCTCAATAACATGCTGCTGGAGAGTCGCAAAGGACGAAAGACACTTGTCATCGACAAGGAACTCGGTGTCTTTCGTCAAGAGGTCAGTCAACGGTCGGGCAATCTTGCTGAAATCCTGAATAAATCTCCTATAAAATCCAACGTGCCCCAGGAATGACCGTAGCTGCCTCAAGTTGGACGGCGGTGTGAGTTTTCTAATGACATCAACCTTGGCCGGATCAACCTCCATGCCCCTACTGGAGATAATGTGGCCAAGCACCGTCCCTTGAGTCACCATGAAGTGACTCTTCTCCCATGACAGAACCAAATGAAACTCGATACATCGCTGGAGTACCCGGTCTAGGCAGTCAAGACAAGAATCGAATCCGTCGCCGTAGACCGAGAAATCGTCCATGAAGACCTCCAAACACTCCCCTACCATATCCGAAAAGATCGACAGCATGCACCTCTGAAAAGTCGCAGGGGCATTGCATAGCCCAAATGGCATGCGTCAAAAGGCATATGTGCCGAAGGGACAGGTAAAGGTGGTCTTCTCCTGATCCTCAGGAGCGATGGCCACTTGGTTGTAGCCTGAGTACCCATCCA